>OX442328.1:1658067-2054456 GCA_949358125.1 Idaea dimidiata
TAGATAATTGTCCAAATCACGAAAAAAATGGTAGTCCGTTGGAGCAAGGTCTGGTGAATACGGAGGATGACGAATGGTTTCTAAGTGCAGTTCCTGAAGGGTCAAAATGGTTTCTCGTGCTGTGTGAGGTCTCGCGTTGTCGTGGAGCAATAATGGTGAAGATCGATTCATGAGTCGGGGCTCTTTTACTGCTAGTTTTGTCAACATGGTTCGGAGTTCGGCACAATAGACATCTGCCGTAATTGCTTGACCAGATCGAAGAAAACTATAGTGAATAACACCATGCTGAGACCACCAAACAGTTACCATTACCTTTTTATTGGTAAGTTTTGCTTTAGGACACTGTTGTGGCATTTGACCTGGGGTCAGCCATTGCATTTTTCTTTTCCGGTTATCATAAAGAATCCACTTTTCATCACATGTTACAATTCGATCCAATATTCCTTCATTTCTGTACCGGTTCAACAAGGCAACACAAGTTTCAACACGCGTTTCTTTCTGCAGATCAGTCAAATCATGAGGCACCCATTTTTCGTATTTTTTTATTTTATTGATTTGACGCAAGTGAGTCAATAAAGTGGGTAAGGTAACGTTAAACCATGCCGCTAATTCCTGGGTAGTTTGACTAGGATCGGCTTCCACTATCTCTCTTAATTCATCGTTATTCATCTGTGTGGGCGGTCTTCCTCGTGGCTCGTTCTTTAAGTCGAAATTTCCATCACGAAAGCGTTTAAACCAAAATCGCACGGTGCGTTCATTAGTAGACCCCTCTCCAAACGCAGCATTGATATTGCGGGCTGTTTCTGCCGCGTTAGTTCCGCATCGGAACTCGTATTAAAAAATCACTCGAATTTTCGCATTATCCATCTTTCTTGTCTAAATTGAATAACAAAAACAATTGAAAGTCGATATTCAAATGTTTCACTTTTTAAAAAAAGAACATCACAGAAACCATTTGAAAAAAGTTTCATTCGAAAACCTCAAACCATGAAGATTCTATGTCAATTCAAAGAACCTATTGCAATAAAACGGCAATTTCATACTTTAACCCCTATTATTTAATCTTTTTATTTACGTCGATGTTGACAAAAAATGAATTCGATTTATTGGTTTTGATCGCGTAGCTTTTAAGCATTTTTCTAGACCTCTTGCTGCATAAAATGCTTATTATATGGGTTTTATTTCAAACATTTTATATTAGTTTCGTTGTGGTACCTATGTTATTTCTGGGCTCTGTACCTTGCCCAATTTGCCACTTACCTAATTATCAATTTCATTAATGAAATCTATGATTAATTAGCGATCAACCATCGTTAAACAAACGTGTATCTTCCTGTTAATAGTTATATGCATTATAGTTAATTTAATTGCCATTTTGAGACTCGGGCAGGTTTTTCATGTTTAGGAGCAAACTAATATTTAAATTCGTACGCAAACCGTCTGAGGGCCCATAGCATAATTGACCGCCATGACTGCGCCACTAATACCTAGTTACAGAAAAACCTACGCAAATTGCGTACTTGGGTTTATAACCAGCCGATCACCAGGTGAGCTAGCCTTCTATTTTAGCTGTATACATTTTGTTGCAAGCGCGAATGGTTTCGCCACCATTGGTGTCGTAGTGAATTAAAGCCGTAAAGCTCACTTGCTAGTCGCAAGGACTACCAGGGTACCATGGCTGGGAGGGATTTGATTTTATTGATTTAGGTTTGGTTTGTGTTGTTTTTTTTTTGTATTTGTTGTTATTGTCTGTTTTTAATTATTATTTGTATTTTAGGTTAGGTGTTTTTGACATTTTTGTAATTCTAATTGTATTTAATTTTGTAATTTTATTATTTGTAAACTTATTAAAATCTTTTTCATTAATAAACGTTTTTGATTGATAGGACTAACTAATCCAGTAGTGATTGTACAGATTTTAACGTTACATTTCATATTATTATAGTTACTTAGTCCTAGGACTAGAAAGCTCTAAACTTTTAGTGTAAATTGTACTCTTTAAAACATTATCTCTAGGATTGACTATCTTTTGTATTTATGAACTATACTATTGGCCTGCGGTTTCACCTGCGTAAGTCACGATTCCGTGTTTTTTAAATGTCTAAAATTGTCCAAATCATCATATCAGTGAGTCTAAGACCTTAAATTTGTTTTATTAACAATGCTATGTTGTGATATTGTTACAGAAGTAGTGGAAAATGGTCCGGTGTCGATATCGTCTGTTTTGTCAGTCACGCATCTACCGCCCCCGCCGACGCAAGCGCCGCCTGTGAGTACACAACCTAGTTTTAATCAACAATCATCATCTTTTTGTATAGTAGTGGGACTCATGTAATGTTAGGAATTGTTCAAGTCGCCCTAAGCACTCTAACTCGACCTAATGGCTGCTGTCACTGATAACTATTGGGAGTAATTGTTTAACGTGCCTTCCAAAGCAGGGAGGAGCAGGACAAAATAATATTTTAATATTTAAAGTCGTCGAATATTTTACACGCGTAACAAAGTATACTTGTTTAAATAAACTCAAGGAAAGTTATAAAACTGGGTTAGAAATTCCATGCGCTGTTCCGTCTTCTATCTTGATCAATAAATCAGCCAATGCAACAAGCTACGCCGACCTACATATTGAATACATTTTATACTATACCATAAAAACTGAAACCTCATGATCATGGTACCATTATCGAGTGTTTCACACTGGTTCCCCAACAGTGGACCCTACCGCGTAACTCTCGTCGGGTTCAACTCGACGTCGGTTTGGGAATACGATGCTGTCGATAACAGGGTTAAAAAAGCTACCGCGCAAGGAGAGAGCAGAAATTGTCGACGTTAAAGCCATAGACTAATTCTGCTTGTTCCTTGCGCGGTAGCCTTTGTCAACCCCGTTATCGACAGCATCGTATTCCCAAACCGACGTCGAGTTGAACTTGACGGGAGTTACGCGGTACCCTACAGTGTTGACATTAGTGTAACAGAAACAGTAAGCAGGACAATATCGCTGTATCGTTATCGCATCGATTTATTTCTAATTATCGCTCATAATCGAATCTTTTCGCGAGTTGTTCGGTCAAGGTTAGTTTTTTAATCTGTGAGATTGGGAACGAATGATGTTTATCGAATGGATTAGTTCTGTTCGTTTTGAACGGGACTCTTTGAAGTGGGCAAAAGATAGTTCTTTACCCAATTAATTAGTCATATTCGTCCGTTCCAGACGTCAAAGAGCATCAGCACATGTTTACCGTCGTCAATGGCGCCACTGTCGGCGGCGCCAGTGGCGGGCACGGCGCCAGTGTCGCTGGCGGGCGGAGTCTCAGCCGGAGCGTCCCCCCTCACCGTGAACGGCCCCACGCAGCCGCCCACCGGCGTCGTACACACGCCGCAACATGTCGTCAACAAGTACGTTACTACGTTACATCGCCTGTGGTCGAATGGCCCGTATTGATTTGGCTCCACAGTGCTCTCACTGTCATCGAACGTTTTTTTTTTTATTTTTTTTTTTTTTTTTTTTTTTTTTTTTTAAATTCTGTGACGAACACACAGCGCCATCTAGCCCCGTGGTAAGCTGCTAAGCTTGTGTTACGGTGACTAGACAACGGATATACTATACTTATATTTATTTTTCTTTTGTAAATACATACATATTATACATAGAAATACGTTTTACTTTAACATTATGAAACGCTTTAGAGGTTTAGAGCCCCTAAGGTTCAGAAGGGTAGTTACTTAGTCTAAGAGGCCTACCTAAAAAGGTTAGGGACCTATATGTTTAGCTAAGTGCAAACAATAGATGTTGTCACAGTCTATGAGGTGGTTACTTTTTTGGAGGCGGCAATGTCTCAAAAACTTATACAGGGTTGAACCATTTCGATGGGCTTTCAGGGGGATATTCGAAACTACAAGAGATAGCGAAAGATGCTGAAAGGAATTGCGTCCCCGATTTTGTCTAAAACTAGGAATTCTTGCCCTGAACTGTGACGTCACGACCCCCTATCTCCCTAACCCCCCTACCGATCCGGCTCATCTTTGAACTTATAATTTCTACTGACCTAAACTACGCGCATACTAAAATTCATAAAGATCGGAGCTACGATACTCAAGTTATCGTCGAACAAAGATACAAGCGCCAGGCCCGTCTACACTGGACCTCACTCCCTTCGCTCGTTCGGTCAACTAAAATGGCAAAATTAGATTTTTAAAAAAATTAATCCCTAGTCAGGAATCGAACCTTGATAGAGATCAAAACGTCATTGCGTGTATGGTGTGTTGTGTATAACAGTCGGTAATTGTCGTGTTCCCCTATTGCAGCGGTCGAGTGAGCGAGACGAGCGTGACGTCGAGTGGGCTGGGGTCGGGGACGACGGGGTCGACGACCGCCTCGCTGAAGGCCATGGCGCAGGAGGCCGTGCAGCGCGCCGGCCTCGACCACAACCACTCGCAGGTACCCCTACCCCTACGCAGCCCTACCATAATTTATTCATTAATAATAATTAATAAAAAAATATCACCCAAAACCATTATATTTAATAAATAATAACCCTATCCTGTCACGTAATCGTTGACAAACTTATTAACAGATAAATTCAGTATAAATATTTTTAACATTAACATACTTGAAATATTTTTAAAGGAAAAATTCATCTTCAAAAATTCACTTGTGGCGAGATTTGAATTCGCGTCCCTGGATCAATATCCAGGGGGAACTTGCGTGGCCGAGCGGTATAGGCACTGGAATATTGATCCAGGGACGCGAGTTCAAATCTCGCCGCAAGTGAATTTTTGAAGATGAATTTTTCCTTTAAAAATATTTCTAGTAAATATGCCTTGAGCAATAAAAACAAATTTACGAAATATTAACTTTATAATTTTCTACGTAATATTTGGTTAATAATGTATTCATTAATAACGATGAATAAGATATTAACCAAAACCTTTATTATTTAGTATACAATATCCTATCACCCGCATATGCAGGAGGCTAACTAAAACGAACGGTCTAGGAAGTTCGCGACCGACCGCACTGAATGCTTGTCGCTTAGCTGTGTATCTTATCAGAATGAAAGTACGAAACGAGCCGCCTGCCTGTGCGCCCATAACCTGAAGGTGTTAGGTCACTTTTGGTAGCCATGTAGACATATGAGTAGCTCGACGAGCTATGGTAAGGTCTATATGCTCGGGTTCGAGGCAAAAATGATGAGATACGTAGAAGAACAAGGGTCACCGACACCCAAACGGATTAGCTCGTTGAAGTGACAATGGGCGGGCCATATGAGAACCTAGACTGACGGCCGTTAGGGCCGAAAGGCGCTCCAGTGGAGACCGCGGATCCAGGAGATGGACTATAAAGTTAAAGTTTTAACTGTGTGTTTCCGCAATTAGCCCTACTATTGGGCCTTTGTGCGTGATTTAAAACCGTGGGTTTCTTCACGATGTTTTCCTTCACCGTAAGAGCGATGTAAATAGCGTACATAAATTTTTCTTAAAGAAAAAGACATTGGTGCGTGGCCGGGATTCGACCACGACCTTCGGAATAAAAGTCGAAGTATCTACCACTAGACCAACAGCGCTCTAGTAGATGTAGTAATGATTGTCTTGCACACATCACAGCTGGACAAAAGAGGCCTTTTTTCAGCTGTGGACGTCCTACGGGTGATAGGATCACATCTCCAGTGTGGTACCGAAGCTGTACCACACTGGAGATGTAGGAGGTAGCTTCTCTACCGTTGGCATTGTCAGTCTTATAGCATGTGTTGATTTGTAGACATTTGTATACCTATATTGAGTCCCTACCTCTCCGACTGTTACAGAGTGCGAGACGAGGCGTGGCGCTCGCGCAGGCACACATTCCGCCGTTACTGGGCGTCGCGCCGCTTGGTCCCTTGCCCTTGAACTCGGTGAGTTATTCTATACACTGTACCTTACAGCTAAGAGCCCTTTAGGAGAACCGAACGCTAGCTTTGGAGACACGATCTGTCTGTCTACTGATCCTGAATGGCGCTCTGCTGAGCGAGCACTTGACGGTACCGACATAGCGATACCGTAAGGTAGGTCAGATGGGACGCTTTATCATGAGGATGATAGACGTGCATGTGTAGGTGACGACGTAAAGAAAGTACTGTAATACAAAAAAAAACTATTTATCACAAAGTAAAATTATAATGTATAAAGTATAATAGCAAAGCATGGACGGAGACTGGGTGAAGACTGAACTCGAGGTGAGAGCAGCCAGGTCTTTATATATCTGCGTCTCGCGCCGCGCGTCGTGTGTCGTGTAGTTTTGTTTCCACGGAACAGTTCAAAACTTGAATCATCGATCCTTGAAAAACAAGTGGTGTTCCATACATGCTTATGATTTAGCGTCCCCATTCGTCGTGCGACGTGGCAAGATGTCGTGATTCCACATACAATAACGCCAGTTGAACGATGTTAATAAAATAGTTTGTATGTACGTTACAGGAGCATCAGCTACAATTCCAAATGATGGAGTCTGCGTTCTACCACATGCCGCATCCCTCGGACTCGGAGCGCACGCGGCATTACCTGCCCCGGAACATATGCCAGACGCCAATATACTATAACCAGGTAATTTATACATATTCATACAACTATGATCAAAATCGGCTTATCTTGTTATTATCCTATTCCACTCAATCTTCCGTCTTCTAGAAAGAAGGTGCTACAACATCTAAGACCATAGATGGTAAAGGTGAGATAGTAAAACGCTCATCTATGTAGTACAAAACTTATTGCTCTGTACCATTATCACAAAAAAATCATTGTTGTATAGGAGCCATACTTAAATATTTTATACGGTTTTTTCCCAGGTGGTCCTCCCGCACTCAGACTCGGTGGAGTTCTTCCAGCGGCTGTCGACAGAGACTCTGTTCTTCGTGTTCTACTACATGGAGGGCACCAAGGCGCAGTACCTCGCGGCCAAGGCGCTCAAGAAGCAGAGCTGGCGGTTCCACACCAAGTACATGATGTGGTTCCAGCGGCATGAGGAGCCCAAGGTCATCAACGAGGAGTATGAACAGGTACACCTTTACATATCTATACTTATATTATAAAGTGGAAAGATTAACAAATATTATTAAAATAACGTGGTATTTACCATGTTAATATCGAGCTCCGATTAAAAACTAAATTAAAAATGTTAAATAACCAAAAATTAATGAACGGTTATTGAAAAAAATAAAACTTTAAAATATGCAAGTGGAACCTCAAGTCGTATTCTGACTGCACAAAGCTAGTTGTCTAATTTGGGGCTAGATTATTCTTCCATTAATGTGTAAAATGTTTCAGGGCACGTACATATACTTCGACTACGAGAAATGGGGCCAGCGCAAGAAGGAGGGCTTCACCTTCGAATACAAGTACTTAGAAGACCGAGATTTGAACTGAGCGAGTGTAGTGTGAAGTGCCTGCGACCTGTGCCAGCCGCGTGACAATTACCGACGCGACACAGACGAAACCATTCCTAGACGCGACAGTATTCTTATTAGTTTTATAATAAACAGTGATCGGGACTCGTGTTCATTCAAACTTCCAAATTAACGTTCGACGCTGAGACTACAGCGTCCATCGACAAATAACAACGCAACGATGCGAAAGATCTAGTGATGCATTAGACCGGCCACTCGCTGCAGGGAAACCGAGGGAGTCTCACATATAGCACACGTAGGAACGTACCGTAGTTGGTTGTGTGGTGGCAGTGTGAGTTCTGTTCGGTTTGTGCGGTGGGTGGTCACTCTTAAGTATAGTTTCAGCCGTTCGGACGGTTGTTATCTTAGTAAAAACTCAATGTGATATCGAATTTAGGAGTACCGAGGCGGGTGGGCGGCGGGGCCGCAGCCGGTCGGCTCCACAATGATCTCTTAGTCAGTACTTGCTCGTCGGCCGCGCTCGCCCCGCCCTCGCCCCGCCCCGCCGCCGCCTCGCCTCGGGACATTTGTTTTACTTGTGTATAGACATCGGAATACTTTCCAATTATTGTAAGTGGACGAGTCGGTGTCCGCGCCGCGTCCGCGCCCGCGCCACGCCGCCCCGTCGCCGCGCCACGCCGCCTCGCCGTCGCCCGCCGAACTATTGTATATTTAATTTTAATCGATTAGTGCTTTTAAATTGAACAAAAGGAAATGTAAAATTATGTATGAGCATGTAAATCACTGCCACTGTATAATATTATGTTCGGATATTAGGTATATAAATTGATTGTACTTATTTATTCGTTGTGATGTTGGTGGGTCGCGGCGGACGGCGTGGCGAGCGGCGGGCGGCGTGGCGAGCGGCTGGCGCGCGGCTGTCGCCGGTCGCAACGCGCGATCTCCTTATTCCGTGCGTTATGTTGATAGTTTTCACTTTTGTAAAAAGTCTATCGTGAAGAGCAGATGAAATGTGGATAATTTAAAATATCTGTACAGTTCTATTTGTATAGAAATAATAAATAACGATTAAAAAATTTAAAAATAATATATTTCGTTGTGATTTCTCCTCGATACTTTAGAATCTAAAGTATCGTACATAAGTGAGTACATTTAACTACTAAATACTCATATATTTTACGATTGGGATTTTTTAACAGGGGTTATTCCTTTTACCCTCGTATGGAGAATTACGCTTCGAATCGACATGAAAAATATATGAGTATTTAGTAGTGTAATGTATAAACCATAAAAATATAAAGTTTAGGCAATGAGTCTATTAAAGTTTTTACATATCTCTGAGTTTAGGCCTAATTTTTTGGACGATAACACTACAAAAACTACCAGAATTAGATAAAGGTTCGAGCTATATATAAAACCCCTGTCGGTTTCATCGATAATTGGTGATCGTTTTTTTTTATGGCTCAGTAGTTGGTTACTAGCAGCGTCCTTAAAAACGGGAAAGACTCCTTGATTGGCGAATGTCACATTTCTTCAAACGTTTAACGTAGGTAAAGACGAAATAACCAGTTGACTGCTCATGCGTATTCCCCCCCTCACGATAGGACATATTTTTAGTAGCACTCGTGCAAGAACAATCATACATAATGTTTGACTAATACCTCCTGCCCGCAATGGTGAGTTGTTTTGTAGAAAAAAATTCGCGGTTGCTAACAAGCAGTCAACTGGTTGTATAGTATTTGAATGAATGAAAGAATGTTATTTATTTGCACGATATTTGGCACTTATCGGTTTCCTAACAATGATTTCCCCCACCGTAAGAGCGATGTTATTTTCGCAAATAACTTCATTATAAAATAGAAACAAAAAATTAGTTAACATATAATTTAATATAGTTTTTATCGTTTCTTCTTTTTCCCCGCAAACTTGTTCCCCTTCCCTTTGATCCGGCGCCGCACTCCGGCCGCTTCCTCCGTGTCGTCATCGCTGTCGGCGGCGCCGCGCTTCTTGCCCTTACCGCTCTTTTTGTCTTGTAGCTCTTTCATTTCCTGGCAACAATCAAGGTCATACATAAGTCTAACCTATAGTACTTATATGCCCAGGGAGTCGATAACGACCCCTTAAATTTTTCTTAAACGGCCCTGACTTAACAGCTCGTAACTACCAAATTTCGCTTATCGAATACAACACCAATTTAGCCCACAAATATACCCATATTTTAATATGGGTATATTTGTGGGCTAATCTAGTTGAAGAGTTAACTACATCGGCATAAAAGTTCAATAAATAGATAAACGCTTCAATAAACAAATAGATAAAATTTATAAATCATACAAACAACAAAGAAATTCTTAAATTTAGTGCGGCACAATGGGTAGCCTTAGGGCGATCCCTTCCTTCCCAATATATGAATGGATGGATATGTCCACCCAATGAATCGCAAGATTTTAAGGAAGGGGATGGGTAAGGTGTATACTAGAAAAGATTCAATAAATGTGACAGAATGGAAACCTTATGTAAAGTCAGCTTCATCGGAAGACAAGTTTGTAAAAGTCTAATATTAATTCAACTAATACAATAATCAAATTGATTTGATGCATTGGAACTCACGATGTTAGTAAGCCGCTGCGCTTCGGCCACTCGTTCCTGCAACACCATGACTTCAGCCTCCTCCGTCTTGTAGAGTGGGAGTTGCTTCCCGATGAGCTGTTCGATGCGCTGGTACAGCTCCACGTCGTACTGGAACGTTAGAAACTGTTGAAATACTAGTTGCGTCTCGCGGTTACATCCGTGTAAAGACCCCATGGAAACTTCAAATTTTTTTTTGTATGTTTGAACACCATAAAGAACACACTACAAATTTTGTATTAGTGGGATCAACGGTTTAGGCTGTGTGTGATAGTTTAGTCAGAGCTTTGAATTTTTAATGCATTAGATTGTAGATATAAGATCATGCGTGAGAACGAAGCGCTATGTAGAAAATGAACAATAGACAGTTGCATAAACAATAAACAAACAAGACATAAAAGTCTAGGTGTATGAATTGCTGTATGGCAAGGTTGTTAATTGAATGGCTTAGCTGTGACAAATACAGAGAGCGTACGTTTAAAGTTTAATGTAAAGTCTACATCGCGGAAGACAAGTTCATTAAAGTCTAATATAAAGTCAGTTACATTGGAAGACAAATTAATTAAAGTCTATTAAAAAGTGAGTAAATGTAGTCCTTGCTTATTAGGGATGTCAGTACCTACCTGCGTGACAAAGGTGATGGCCTTTCCCGCGCGGCCGGCGCGCGCCGTCCGTCCCACGCGGTGGATATAGTCCTTGCTGTGCAGCGGGATGTCCAGGTTGATTACGACGTCCACGTGTGGGATGTCCAGGCCTCTGTGAATGGAGGGGTTAGATCAGGAATACAGCTTGGATGCTTTGGATCAGTCTAAATTGTAGAACTGTAAGATCATTATGTGTAGGTTTATAATGGGTCATTTATACGGAGCTGATTTTCAATCCCTTCGGTCTCTGTAGTCATATGTTTTCCATATTATGTATAATATGTATGTATATGCCGTGCAATATTTATATTTATGAATTATATGTTGCTTATTTTGTGGCTAATTATTTTATGGGTTAATTTTATTTAATTAAAAATTATTTAATTAATTAATAAAACCAAATTTCATCGTAATCTATTTAGTTGTTTTTGCCGGGAGGGTAACAAATATATTTGTTTACTTAAAAAAAAAATCAAATTTATAATCTTAGTAAGACATTTGTACGGTAACTGACCTGGAAGCTACATCGGTACATATCAACACTGAGCGTGCTTTGCTCTTGAATTTGTTAAGCGCGGCGAGCCGCTTGTTCTGCGACATCTGCCCGTGGAGCGGCACGGCGGGCACGCCGAGCGCACGCAGTAACAGCGCAGCGCGCAGTGCGCCTGCGCATGTCGCCACGAATACTATGAATGTGTTGCCTGACATCTCATTCAGGATGTGGATTAAGTATACGTCCTGCAGGAAACACATTGTATACACACAGTTCTTTTGCTAGGAAAGTTTTTCTTTCTAGAAAAGGGTAGTTGAAATTTCAATTTATATGTATTTTGGGTCTCCGCTATCTGCACCAAAATACATTTGAAATGAAATTAGAACTAACATACAACTTTCCCACTCTTTAAATTACCTCACAATCAAAATGAAAAGTAGTGTGTTTAGTGTTTGGGGTGAATGTCATCCATTTCAACCTCGAACTATTGGCACCAGAATTATCTCAGGTGAAATGTGACATTAAGGCTACATTTCCACCAGAGATGTGCGATGCTATGGATAAGTTTGACAACCACCAATCATATTCGTTGGTGCAATAGCTTAACGTATTTTCGTAGCGTAGATTTAACATTTTCACAGCATAGCTGCATAGTACATCTCTGGTGGAAAGGCAACCTAAGCCTTATGCTAACAATCTACAATAAACTTTACTAACCTTATATTTAACTGGTATAAAGACATAGTATTGCATCAGTTTATCCACTGTCTGGTACTTGGTTGAGACCTCAACTTTGACTGGGTCCTGCAAGGATGCCCGTTGGAGTTTCTGGACCTTTTTAGTCATTGTGGCTGAGAATAGATATGTGCGACGTTCCCGGGGTATCACTCGAAGTATCTTGTCAACTTCAACTTCGAAATCCATATTCAGGATGCGATCAGCTTCGTCCATTACCTTTACATTAAATAATTAAAATTGAAAAACTGACATCCGAATGAACAAACTACTTTTATTATAACTATAATTGGTAATAGGTACTCATACACATACTTTCACCAGGATAGTCTGGTGGATGGTAAGGGTGTCAGGATTTTATATTTACAAGCTACTATTTATACTTACAAGGTACTTCAAAGCCTTGAGATTGAATCCCTTAGTGTTCTGGAGATGGTCGACCAATCGGCCAGGAGTTGCTATGATGATGTGAGGCTTCTTGGACAGCTGTAATGCTTGTGCCACCATGTCCATGCCCCCAACTATCACTGCACATTTTACACCTATACTTGCTCCTGGGGTGAGGGATAAATACATTATTAAGGAAAAAATGAGCAAATTTTCATTCTCCAATCATGCATGCAAAAGCTTTATTTAGATAATATTTTTATTGTGACAACCTGTAAAATTTTGCATGTCAATACATTGACTAAAGTTGAGAGACTTTCTATTTTATAAGAACACCTATGTACGTTTGTTAATTGTACCAACTTTTATGCAAATAAAGAAACTGAACTGAACTGAGATTCTTACAAAGAAACTCCTCTTCTTCGCATCCTCTAATCTTAAGTCCTCCCATTTGTTCTATTTGAAAAAAAAAAAACCACTAATTGTAAGACTTATTCTTACCAAGTGCTTCAAACTGCTCAGAAATCTGAAATGCAAGTTCTCTAGTTGGAGTCAGTATAAGTGCAAAATATCGTTGTGGGTTCTCTAGTAACGCTTGCAAGATCGGCAGAGCGAAGGCTCCAGTTTTTCCTGACCCCGTCTCTGCTAGACCAATGATGTCTTTCCCTTGTAGAGCCACGGGGATGGCCTCCTTTTGGATCTTTGACGGTTTCTTCCATTTTAGCTCCTCACAAGCCTCACATAATACGTCCACGACGCCCTGCAAATAGTTTGATGGATTGTAATGCGAATTTTAACCTATAATATTAACGTGGTATTTTATGTATTATTTAATAATTATTTATACGAATTACTGCCTTTTAAAATAGATTGCTACTGTTATGAATAATAAAAATACTTCTTGTCAAACTAGAATGGTGTGGAAAAAAACTTCTGGTATTGGTGATATAAACCACAAACACTTACGAGGTCTTTGAAGGTAGTGTTGTCGTCGTCTTTTTCATCTTTGGCGGTCACCGCAGGTTGTTCGATTTGCTCCTCTTCAGAGTTACTACTTTCCTCGTCACTTTTGGGATTATCAGGAGTCATTTTCACAAATAAAACGGATAATTCATGAAAAGAAACCCGACCAACATGTGCGTTTTTGTTTATTTATTCGTGGAAATGTCATTTAGTTGTCATTGTCAAGTAAACGACAGTTTTTTTTAAAAATAGATTTGGTTTGGCAAAACTATTTTTGTGAACAGTAACAGTTTGACATTGATGTACGTATGAAATATGTCTAATTATCTAAACGTCAATATTCGTTTGGTTTGGGCTCGGTTTCGGACTTGGGAGCTTTGAGGTTACTAATTGTTTATTAGCTTAGCTATTGTTTTCTCAAATAATAAATAATGAATTAAATACTATCAAATGGCATTCCACTGAGGTCCTCTTGGTTACTAAAATAAAAGAAGTAACCATTTGCTTATAAGACATGGCTAAGCATCATCCAGATTTGATTTTCTGTCGCAAACAACCCGGCGTTGGTAAATCTATAATTTTTACTATCGTTGGATTGTTTTTTCCTTTATTCCCACTGGTCCTGAATGCAATTATAGCAATTTATTTCAGCCATTGGTCGGTTGTGCGAGAAATGTGACGGTAAATGTGTGATTTGCGACTCTTATGTGCGACCATGTACGCTCGTCAGAATTTGTGATGAATGCAACTACGGATCTTACCAAGGACGCTGCGTGATCTGCGGAGGCCCCGGCGTGTCTGACGCTTACTACTGTAAAGAGTGTACTATTCAGGAGAAAGATGTAAGACCTCTGCCAAGTTTTTCAAAGTCTATAACATCTTGTAATAAAGCACCATCACAATCAGTTCAGTAGTTGTGTAAAAAAGTAAAAAAAACATTATTTGTAACACTTTTATTATATATATATAAATAAATTTATGAATACTCTTCACACAGCTGTTACATCAGTTCTCATCATAAATGTTTTTTAAATCATCACCTTGTCTTTTCAGAGAGATGGCTGTCCAAAAATTGTGAACTTAGGAAGTTCAAAGACAGATCTCTTCTATGAAAGAAAGAAATATGGATTTAGAAGACATTAGCATTCATTCTAATATGTTTTAGGTAGATTATAATTTTATTATGGATGTATCTCGGAATAGACTATTGTATTGAAAACGCCAGAAGAGGACTGATTTATATTGATAGGTATTTATTTAATGAATCCTACACTGATTGTGGGAAGAAGAGCTTTAGGCCAAATAACTTTCACAGCCTATGGGTTGTGTTTTTAAATTTTGTTATACAAACTGCTCAAAGCAGAAGGTGTATTTTAATGGCAAGTTATTAATAAATTTGTCTATCTAACACCATTTCTAATCTCAATGTTATGCTGCCAACAAACTGCTATGCAGTTTGTCAGAATTATTGTAAAAATAAGTGTGTGGCTTACAAATAATAAAAATAATGTATTTGTTTAGTATATCTATGATTATGACTATAATAAATTACAAGATGTAAATGATTCACTACTTTTAATTTTGGATTCCAAAGTCGTGTACTACAAAGCCATTGCTTGGAGAAGGTGGAAAAAAAACAAAACAAATTGACATTGACAGAAGTCCAACTGTTATCTATACATCAATCAATGTCGATTTTGTGAATTTTTGGCTTGGGTACGCATTTGAGGTTATTATTTCGTTCTTTCAAATAATACAATCAATAGGTAATAAATAATCACAAGCATTGCCTTGAAGTCCTCTTGGTTAATAGAAGTAACGATTGGCCATGGCTAAGCATCATCCAGATTTGATTTTCTGCCGCAAACAACCTGGCGTTGGTAAGTCCTTAATTTCCTAATGTAAATATAGTCATTGTTTGTTTCTTCTATAATCCCAACGTTTCTATACGTAATACATACCATTTTGTTTTCAGCTATCGGTCGTTTGTGTGAGAAAGACGACGGCAAATGCGTGATTTGTGACTCTTACGTGCGACCATGTACTCTCGTCAGAATTTGCGACGAATGCAATTACGGATCTTACCAAGGGCGGTGCGTGATCTGTGGAGGCCCCGGCGTGTCTGACGCTTACTACTGCAAAGAGTGTACTATCATGGAGAAAGATGTAAGTAGCCTTACTAACTACTTACAACACTGTTAATTTTGTTAAGTATAAGTGGTATTTATGGATACCAATTACCTTAATAAACGTTTTAAACTTACACAATTTGTACTCATATGTGTACTCATATAACCTGGCCATGTGTCCCCTCGTAACCAAAATCATTGTAACATGATCTAAATGTTTAAGTAAAAGAATTAGAAAATAACAATATGCAAATAAGACTTGGGATTTCTTTTCGTACCAGTTACCTACGCACATACTAAGTCTCAACTATGTTTCAGTAGTTTGTGTGATGATATCCACTCCATGACCAGTCTAGTCGAGGCTTCTGTCTGTTTGACAATACATTTATATTTGTACATTTGTAATAGAATGCCTAAAACAATGTTAAATCACCTTTCTTTTTCTTTTCAGAGAGATGGCTGCCCCAAGATTGTGAACTTGGGTAGTTCAAAGACAGATCTCTTCTATGAGAGGAAGAAATATGGATTCAAAAAACACTAGCGTTATTTCCTATCTGTTTAAGTTAAATATTGTGGATGTGAAATGTTGGGCAGAGGACCAATAATTTATGTATTTTAACTAATTTCATTATGGGCCAAACATGTTTCTCTAGTACACTTTGTCTAGTTGTCAACAGAAGTCGTAGAACAACCCATTTTCAGCTTAAATCTCTATCCTCAAAATATGCTGTATACATACCCAATTTGCACAATATATAAAACACAATTTTATTACATTTTTAGATTGTGCTTACCAGATCCTAGAGCTAGATTTCATTGTCCATGGTTTAAACCTGAACAATCATATTTTACACAATCAGATGGTACATTTGTTGATAGCTAGACAACTGAAGCTGATGACAACTAAATGAGAAAAGTCTTGTAACTTTTGTACAGATTTAGTATCAGTTTGGGACTTACATATCAGTGAGAAATAAGTAGTAGAAGAAAGTAGATGTTAATTGCTCGTAATGACCTTGGTTTAATTTACATAATGCACTTACATGGGAATGGTGGGAATTTGAAAATAAAACCAACTTGTTTTATATTACCTATGTCACACAACTTTTGTTTACCCCCCTATCTTAGAAACGATGATTAACACCTGCATAAACTATGATCTTTTACTGTGACATGAAGTTTTAAAGTCGACAGACAGAGACAAATGTTACATAACTTAAACATCTGTTAATCATTGTTTAAAAGTAAGGGGGTAAAATGACTACACATGTTGTCACACTATCACTTTGATTTACACCTTTAAAAAGAAAAACAACAGCTTATTAGATAATAAATAAAATGTTTAATTTTCACTCCATAAAATCTTTGATTTTAATTTTTAAGTTTTAACCTAATATACAGCACACGTAATATCCTATTTGTATTTTATGCTACATTTATTGACAATTTACACTGTAATAAAACTATTTCTTATATTATTACCAAATCTGAATATGTAGGATGATAATAATTACTTTAAACTCTACTGTAGAAACGGCAAGCAGTAAAACAAACCTTTCATTTTTCTTTCTTTTCGTGCAGTGGCGTGGCTCGTCTAGTGTTAAAGTTCTTAGGTTTTGCCCTAAGCTCTCTTACTTGACCTAACGATTGCTGATTGATGATGATAATTACCAGATATAATAAAAGCAGGAACTAACTGCTTAACATACTTTTCGAAGCACGATAAGCACTTAATTATAGCTTATTACAGTAGCCTTCTGTTCTGTTATCTCGAGGTAACAAGGTAACAAAACGCTTGATTCATTACAATATGCCTACTGTGGATTTTGGATCGAAATAAAGTTCCAGAAAAAGAAATGTAACAAACTTTTTTCCACAGTCAGTAGTATGAAAATGGTTTTCCGATTTGCTATTTGAAACCAAAAACCACCATACTAATGCAGAAACATTTTACAAGGAGAATGTGTAATCAAAAATTCCCCCGTGACAAGATTAGAACTTGTTAATTACTAATTATTTAATTAAGCAAACGAGAATCACAGTTTAATGTGATTCTCGTTTGCTACATGTTTAATACATGATTACAGTTTCACGAGAATTACAGTTTAATGTAATACAAGATTACATTAAACTGTGCTTCTCGCTTGCCGGGCGAGCGTACTAACCACTGCGCCACGCGGGACCACTTGAAACTTGTAAAATATTTCAAGTAAAATGCCTTGAGCAATAAACCTATGAAATATACTAATGTAGGTTATGAATAAGCTCCCTATTTAGTCAGTAGGTAAATTAGCTGCCTCCACTGGCCACGCTGTTCGCGGATGATCCGACCGGATTGGTCCAGATGTTGGTCTCTGTAGATCCCGAGTACGTAGGTCGAGCTGGGATTATTGGAGACCGCACGCAAACACTGGAAAAGGAACTACTAATATTATTTTATAACGAGATGTTTATCTACCATGTTTATTGAAAAAGCAAGCTTGCATTTTGAAAGTATTTACACACCCTAAGAACGCGCGAAAAGACCGAAATTTTGAATTGCGTTACTGCTGCGCTTCGCGGTTTCACCCGCGTAATTCCCCATCCCCAGATTGGGATCTGCTAATCATGATCATCTAAGCTGGAGATCTAAATTACATGGGCTACTTTTTATCCCCTTATTCCAATCAGAATAACGGAATAAAAAGTGTTAGAGACCTAGAATAACCTGGAAAGGAAAAGCCTATGTGTTATAATAGATTTTCAGCTATCGACAGTACGGAGTTTCATCGCAATCGGTTTAGCAGTTTTGTGTGACGAAAAATAACAAAGTACACCCACAAGTTTAGTAGTAAAAACTTTCATTAATAGAAAGATAATGTGCATAATATAAGTTTTAAGTTCATGCTTTTTGTTGTAGTCAAGCAAGTCATGCATTAACTGACCTCGAATCATATCATCAGCTCTGTCCGAACATGGTCCTACAACATTTGGAGGGTTTTAATTATGAATACCAATGAACTAACTATACCATATAGCCGCAACACACGATTAACCTGTAAATTAACACACAGGCACGGGCCTGTGCTTTAATTCAACCATCTGTATGCCAAATTTCATCGCAATCAGTTAAGTAGTTTTGAAGGTAGAAGTATAACAAACATACTTACTCACTTAGGTATACACATACACAAGCTGTGTTGTGTAACACAACATTTTACATCTAAAATATTCTAAAGTAGGACTGATAAAAATATGTGTAATTGTACAGAATAATATTATGAAAATCAGTAAATTTCAAAAACTTTTTTTTTCAAAAAAGCTTTATTAACGATCCGACCTACCATGATGTCTTATAATAAGAGTTATAGGGAAGTCGTCGCGAAGTTGCCGCGTTATTCAGCTAAAAAAAAACAACAAAAAGCACATCAAACAATAAATTCTTCTTCTATAAAATGGTTTTTCCATTCGAACATTTGCCAGTGTCAAGTATTATCAATATTTGCAAGTTATTTGCATTGAACAAAACAGTCAAGTCGTCATAGTTAAAGTCAAGTCGAGGGAATCATTGTAAAAAGAGGGCCATTTTTTACAATGTTTGTTCACGGAGCTTTGGAGACAACACTAAGCCAAAGTCCATGTTTTGCACTGATTTTCACTTGTACACCTGCACGAAACTAAATTGATTAATATGCCCCCGAAATTAAACAATTCACACGCATTTGAACTAAGTTTCACAAAAATGAAAATTTAGCAACACATCTCCTCAACGCATTCTCGCCAAAACTCCAAAACAATAAATTAAAAACCAACTTCAAAAAATGTTTTTTTAATTATCTGTGGTTTTTAAAAGTAGTCGGGTATTTTTTTATTTCAAATTTACTTAATTTTATTGACCGACAAAAGGACGACAAAGCAACGAAAAATGTTCATGGTAGGGTGGATTATGTGGTGACTAGAGAAAAAAGTAACGCTTGACGTACAAATCTGGAGGCACATTTATAGGAACACGATCATGGGAGATTTAGGTTTTATAATTTAAACATAATTATTATTGGCTTCTCTTATTATTATTGTTATTGTCCGGGAAAGAGTAGTTTATTCTTCCCTTTAGGGGCAAACAAGATCTGAACTGAAAATCCCTGTGCCTGGAAACTGACAGGGGTTAACATAGTTACATTTTACCGGGTCTTAATCGCGTATTATTATTTATTTTCCTACCTCGACGTTTCGATCATGTTACAATGATCTTGATCGCGAGGAGACCAAGATCATTGTAAGGTTTCGATCATGTTACAATGATCTTCGTCTCGACGAGACCAAGATCATTGTAAGGTTTCGATCATGTTACAATGATTTTGATCGCGAGGAGACCAAGATCATTGTAAGGTTTCGATCATGTTACAATGATCTTCGTCTCGACGAGACCAAGATCATTGTAAGGTTTCGATCATGTTACAATGATTTTGATCGCGAGGAGACCAAGATCATTGTAAGGTTTCGATCATGTTACAATGATTTTGATCGCGAGGAGACCAAGATCATTGTAAGGTTTCGATCATGTTACAATGATTTTGATCGCGAGGAGACCAAGATAATTGTAAGGTTTCGATCATGTTACAATGATTTTGATCGCGAGGAGACCAAGATCATTGTAAGGTTTCGATCATGTTACAATGATTTTGATCGCGAGGAGACCAAGATCATTGTAAGGTTTCGATCATGTTACAATGATTTTGATCGCGAGGAGACCAAGATTATTGTAAGGTTTCGATCATGTTACAATGATTTTGATCGCGAGGAGACCAAGATCATTGTAAGGTTTCGATCATGTTACAATGATCTTGGTCGCGAGGAGACCAAGATCATTGTAAGGTTTCGATCATGTTACAATGATCTTGGTCGCGAGGAGACCAAGATCATTGTAAGGTTTCGATCATGTTACAATGATCTTGATCGCGAGGAGACCAAGATCATTGTAAGGTTTCGATCATGTTACAATGATCTTGATCGCGAGGAGACCAAGATCATTGTAAGGTTTCGATCATGTTACAATGATCTTGGTCGCGAGGAGACCAAGATCATTGTAAGGTTTCGATCATGTTACAATGATCTTGATCGCGAGGAGACCAAGATCATTATAACATGATCGAAACGTCGAGTTAAGAAAATAATTAATAACACGCGATTAAGACCCGGTAAAATGTAACTAAATATGTGAACAAACCGTGTGAATTAGTTTATTCAGTGACAGGGGTTTTCAATTTATTTCTTAAATACCCCTTTATCTTCTCCTACTTACGAGTTGACATCCTCCAGCTTCCGCAGCAGCCTCTCGTTCTCTCTGCTCAGCAGCTCCTGGTCCCTCAGCAGCTGATCCCTCATCGCGAAGAGGTCGGTGTTTTCGCCGCGTAACGCCGTGTTCTCCTCCATATGCAGTTGGACCAACTCGACCAGCTCCGATTGTGGGAGCTGGTACAGTTTGTTCGGTTCGATTCGGGTTGGGCTGCGTCGGTTTGCTGCGGGAATTAGATAGATATGGTTTAGGTATATGGTTAGTAAATTGTTTTAAAAATTCTGCTGCAAGAGCCTTACTATTTTCGAATTGCAAAATAAAACACAATATTTACCGGGTTTTATTCGCGTTTTATTTAATAACGGCATTATTACAAAGTACCGAGCTTTCGCTAACTTTATAGTCGGCTAAAAACCATTTTAAACTCACACGATTTGAACTCATAATTAGAGGAACTCATGATTAGTCGAGGTAAGAGAATTTAAAAATAATTATACGCGAATAAGACCCGGGAAAAATATTTATAGTCAGCTTTTTCAAGGTTACTAAATATAACTGACTGTTAAGTTAACTGACTGTTAGTTAGTAATTGGAAAACTGTAAAGTTCTGGAAATCTTGGTACTTTGTAATAATGCCATTATTAAATAAAACGCGAATAAAACCCGGTAAATATTGTGTTGTGTTATGCAAAAGACAGAATTTTGCAAATGCAACTTTGAGCGATTATAAATATTTTTTTATTTACGTTCGATGTCGAATTTCTGCAACAACTAGGTTGTTAAGACGACTCGTCTCACCCAGAAAAAATACAGACATTAAAACGAAAATTTGTAGCAATCAAGGTGTTTATATCGCTCTAAAGGGCGCAAGCGAATCAAAAACAGAGATCACCAGCGTAAGTCCCGATGCGATGTCGTGGGAAAATCGGGACAAAATGTAGCCTGTGTGATAATAATACCAAGTTTCCTCACAATCGGTTCAGTTTTTGGGTGAAAAACTATCAAGGTCAAATACATACCAACTTTCGTGTTTATAATTATTAGTAAGTACCTAGTCCTAACTACTGAACACACGGATTTGTTTATTGGAAGAAGGCTGTGGAACAAGAAATCGACCGTCTTCCTCAGTGACTGCACCAAGCTATTTGTCGGATAACGCTCAAAAACTTACTGAAATCGTGATTATAGTCAGTCTGGACATGTAGCGCCGTCTTCAAGTGTTGGTTCTCCGCTTGAAGCGCTTCTACTTCTCTCTTCAAACTTAATATTAAGGCATCTCTCGCGTCCTGAAACCAATTTATTTATTTAATTATATCTCATAAAACATGGGTACAAATAAGCTTTTTTACATATATAAAAATGAATCCCTATTTTACTTGGTCACCGCATCACGCTTGAACGGCTGGACCGATTTCGATAATTCTTTTTTTGTTGTATTTGTGTTGATCAGGAGAAGGTTCTTATGAAAGAAAAAATGCTGAACCGATTTTGATAAATCTGACGCAGGTGAAACCGCGGGGCGCAGCTAGTGGTGTTATAAAAGACATAACGAAAGATCAACCATGCTTTATCTTTTTGGCATACGAGATTGAAAAATAGTAGTCCGGTTAATATCCTCAATGGTTTTCGCGATTTTGCACTTTACAGTTGGCGAAAGCTCAGTCGTTTAAAAATCATGAATAAAACGCAATTAAATAAAGTGTTTTAATGGTCCGGTTATTGGTTATTTAGCGATATTACTTCACTTATTAATAATATAAACTCACTCGCGTAGTCTACTTCGTGAGGATGCTAAAGTACCGACCCAGGTAACGCGAATTCAAACCTCCCCGCGCCGCGAGTGAATTTTTGAAGATGTATTTTCCTTTAAAATATTTCTAGTAGAAATGTCTTGAGCAAAATCAAATTACAAATTAGTCCCTTAAAAATATAAATGCGAAAGTTTAGATGTTTGTTTGGAATTCTATATGAACACATGGGCACATTTTTATACCGATATTCACGTGGGATCTCGACTTTCGCGGGTAGGTAAAACCACGGGGTACACTAACACTAGGTAAAACATACCACGACACTTAGGGACCGTCTCCACGAGTGTTAGAATCGCGGCGATATTACCTTATTTCTATACAACGCACCGCCGCGTTAACGTCGCCGTGTGGAGACACGTTCATAGAGATTGTATAGAAATAAGTGGCTCGACGATAATATCGCCGCGATTCTAACGCTCGTGGAGACGGTCCTTAAAAGAAAAAGAAGTAGAAATTAGTAGTTTTCTTTCTTACCATTTTAATAACTGGCTTAGATTTAATTTTCTTAGCTCTCGCCGCGTACCGTAGAGTGTTGATTGTTTCAGACAGATTCGATCTGGTAGGTGCTATACATGCTATCTGAAATATTTGTTACAAACTTTAATCAATCTTACTAATATTATAAACGCGAAAGTTTGCATGTATGTAAGTCTATGAGTTTGTTACTCAATCACGCAAAGACTACTGAACTGATTGCGATGAAACTTGGAATATAGGTAGCTGAAGACATGGAATAACACATAGGCTACTTTTTATTCAGATAATCCCGCGGAAATGGGACTAACGCGGGTAAACCGTGGGGCGCAGCAAGTAATACTTATTTCGTCGCTCATAAAGTATACATACCGAGGCGCACTAACTACTGGGTATACTGTGGTGAAAACGCAGCGCGCCTTATATTATCAGTAGATACTGGTAAATACTGGAATGGGCCACCGCTTAAGTGTAAAATTTTGCACTGTGGGAGGGAATCCGCGCTGCTTATCTATACTAGTGTTCTAAAGGTGTACAATTTGGATGTAAAGATGGATGTTTGTTGTAGGTAATCTTTAGAATTAATACCTGATTTTGTTTTATTTACTTACCATTAGGGTAACACCATTGCCAGCTAAACTGTCTGCCAGTAGCTTCGTAAGTTTACTGTCTCGGTATGGTATGTGGCCCCTTTTCTTACCGTCGCTCAGTTGTGCTATGCAGTAACCTGCAAAGGAGATAAAACACTTGAACTTAGACATCAGAAGTGGGAATTATTAATGTAGAAGATCAGAAGTGGGATGTCGTTTAACACTCACCTAAGACCATCAGACTTCTATTGATATTATTAGCTTCTTCAAGGGTTTTACCACTGCTAAGAGTCTTTTTAGTGAGCTCGCTGCCAGCTAGATCTACGAAGTTGATTTTGCCGTGTGTGGGAGCGGGATGGATGCCGTCTGAAGCTGGTGGCGCTCTTCGCACGCGTACGCATAGGACTGTGTGCGAGCGAGACGAAGTGGCGTTCATTGCGTGGGCGCCTACTGATCTATTACGCATCCCTGAAGGAATTTAATAAACAAAGGTGTAGGTAGAGATGTAAATAATAACAAAATAACACACAAAAATAGTTTGTTTTGAGATACTTAACAATGTTAAAGTAGCAAGATGATGTATAAATCATTAATCATTCATTTAACTTGTCACGTGGGTTTCCTTGTGGCGTAATTGTTAACGCACACGCCCGGTAAGCGATGGCAAGGGCATGAATTAGAATCCAAATTTATCTTATTACCATACATATTTTGATGGTGCATTTCTTATTGTAAAAGAAAATAAATAGTGTTCGTAAATCGTTTTACAATATGGGCTACTACTCTAATTTTACGAACGCATTTTGACAGATTCCTCGTTCGTTCGTAGAATTAAAGTACAGGCCCTGTATATGCACCTTCTTCTAAAACAGCATACAAATCGTCCAGCTCTTCACAGTCGACTGTGAACAGGTTTTCAACGTAGAAACTCCGACTTTCTTTCGACCACCGCACTTGCAGCGGTTTCCTTGCAGTGCCGGGGTTGAGTAAATCTATTACCTGAACAGAAAATGAGAAGAAATAATAACATTTGACCGTTTATCTACCACCACCGGATGATAATGAAAAGGAGATTATTTATTGTCGGAATCGAATGGCTATCTATGTTGTACGCCATATGGTATTGTGTTATACAATACCATAGTATATAGCATACCTATATATATAGGTATGCTGCTATAAATGGCTTCAGTAAATGTCACTACCCAACTAGCAAATTTGTCTTGGAAACGAGTCCTTAGTGTTAAAAAAGACTTATACGTATCTTGACTAAGAGATCAAATCTTTTAAATGCATAGATTAAAACTTTTTGCACTTACAGAACATTTGCACTTTATACCTACTTTTATAGGTGTACATTTAAATATATACTGAAATATATATACTTATATACTGATATATATATATACTTATATACTGATAAATATACTGATATATATATACTGAAAATATACTGAAACTTTTCGTAAATAGAGGACACAACAAGCGTAACAAGACGTTGTATGATCAACTTAACCGTGAACTGAGTTGGCACGGCAACCAGAGGGTGTCCCTGTGAATGGTATGCTGGTTAATAATATCAGATATGCCGACGACACTGTGCTGATAACTGGCTCGGAGGCTGGGTTGCAGAGACTCGTTCTGGCAGTGTCGGTGGCTGGTGAAGAAATGGGACTTTCCATAAATGTGAACAAAACAAAGGCAATGGTAATAGGGAAAACGCCGCAGGCACCGCTTACGCTTAAGCTAAATGACTGCTTATTGGAAAATGTCAGTAAGTTTAAATATCTAGGCAGATACTTCACCAATGATCTGAACCACGACCAGGAAATCAGGTGCAGGATAGGTCAAGCAAAGGCCGCTTTTTCAAGATGGCGAAAGTTTTGTGTGACCAGAAGATCAGACTTCCCCTCAGACATAGAGTTGTCAAGTGTTATGTTTGGTCAACACTGCTGTATGGTTGTGAGACATGGACTTTAAAGAAAGACATTTGCAAACGTTTGGAGGCGACGGAAATTCCACTTCACCACGGACCACTTTCACCTCCAATGCAAGAGTCTTAAAAATGGCGGGATGCCGGAGACAACTAATGAGCACCATCAAACGACGTAAAACTGCTTTCTTTGGACACCTACAGAGAGGCGCGCAATATGATTTCCCGAGACAATTACTGGAGGGAAAGATACAGGGCAAGAGGGCCCAGGGTAGGCAGAGGCGGACGTGGTTCGACGACTGGACTGGCCTCAACTACCAACAATTAAAAGCAGCAGCTAAAGATCGTGAATACTTTCACCAATTGACCGCCGACCTTCCTTAGAAGATGGCACCAGATGATGATGATTTAAATATATGAATCAGAATAGAAATTTTAAATTACTTTGAATACGACTCATTGCTCTTCAGGATTAATGTAAGTACACTTAATTAAGCATTTCAGAAGGTAATTTGTTCTTACTAGAGATTGCACCGTAGTACCTAGGTAGGTTAGGTACTGGCACAATTTACCTAATTTATATTAAGTGCTTGGGGACAACGAGTTGTGAAGAAACGATTCCGTGTATCTTTGACCAAAAAATTGCATGTTTGTAAGTTAAGTGTTGTCTGTGACGTAGCATGCCTATCTGGCTTGTTAACGCGAAGTTCGTACAGGCATAGGTAAATTATTAATGGTCTTTGGTACAGGTAATTAATTTCCTAACTGGCTAACCTGCTATATTTACCTTTTCATTATAAATCTCAAGGAAGGAAGCCTTTAGGATGAAGTGGTTTTCGGGCCGGTCTTGGATCAGCCGGTACAGATACACGAAGGAGCGGACCATCAGCCCGTGTTCTGGTGAATGTGGACTTGCACCGCTCTCAACCTGTAGATAAAGGTAGAAATTAAAGACCCTAATTTAAAAAGATGTAGATATAAGTTTTATGGTATTATCAAATATGCTCTAATATTCTTTATTATCTTGTTCTATATCTATCTTAATACAAGATGTAACGGGTAAGCCCTTTTAATCCGAAAGGGAGTTGTTCCAGACGTCTAGGCGAACAACTTTTGTTCTACGACTTTTGGAAATTCGAAGTACTTTTTGAAAAATTTAGGTGTAAAGCTTACTTGAAAATCAGCTGTTTCTTAGAGTTCGAGGTCATTGACCTTATGTTGTTCTTTCATTTAGTTTGGTCTACTACAATCAAACCTTTAATTACCTTTATTTTCAAAAACAGCTGTTTTTTCAGTGAAACATAATCTCAAAATTTTCAAAAAAAAAGTTCGATTTTTCAAAAGTCGTTGAACAAAAGGTGTTCGCCTAGACGTCTAGAACAACCCCTTTTCGGATTAAAAGGGCTTACCCGTTACATCTTGTATATGAATCCCTTTTTCCCTTGTTCACGGCATCGCACATGAACGGCTGGACCGATTTCGATAATTCTTTTTGCGTTGTATTTGACATGATCAGAAGGTTGTTATGAAAGAAAAAATGCTAAACCGATTTTGATACAACATACGCGGGTAAACCGCGGGGCGCAGCTAGTATGTTTATAATAAAGGAAGAGAGGACAAAAAGTCTGTAATTGGAAGTAAATTAGAAAAAAAGTTGTCTAGGGGGCTTAGAAAAAGTAGTAGAACAAAATTATATGATTTTTAAAATACATGTCTGTCTGTCTGTTTCTCTGTCTGTTCCTTATAGAATAAATTCGAGGAACGTCGTAGTATAAGCAAAATTTAAGCAAATAAATCTTTGAATCTATAGGTATTTTGAATCGTAATGAACGAAAAAGTGCAACCGCTCGCGAACCGCTCGGCTGCCCGCGCCCGCTGAAAAAAATAACAAAATAACGCGTTTTCAGTTCTGCGAGTGAAACCGCGGGGCGCAGCTAGTCGTGGAATATAAGTGGGTACCTATTAGTCTCTACAGACTTATATTTATATATCTCTGCAATTACTTATGAACTTGCTAACAGTTTATGAAAATTGAAGTGTGATTGACGCCAAGAAGCATGCAACCCATTTTCCCCTGATGTATACAAGGTGTAACGGCTTAGCCCTTTTAATCCGAAAGGGGGTTGTTCTAGACGTCTAGGCGAACAACTTTTGTTCTACGACTTTTGAAAATTCGAAGTACTTTTCGATAAATTTAAGTGTAAAGTTTACTTGAAATTCAGCTGTTTCTGAGAGTTCGAGGTCATTGACCTTATGTTGTCCTTTTATTTAGTTTGATGGTTTACAATCAAAACTTCAATTACTTTATTTTCAAAAGCAGCTGTTTTTTCATTGAAACAATCTCAAAATTTTCAAAAAAAAAAGTTTAAATTTTCAAAAGTCGTAGAACAAAAGGTGTTCGCCTAGACGTCTAGAACAACCCCTTTTCGGCTTAAAAGGGCTTACCCGTTACATTTTTATAATGTAGGTCGTCGACTGTAAGTAGGTAAATGCATAATACTAGGTGAGACATTACAATAACAAAGTACCACCCTACAAAATTGATTTCTAAACTTTCATAAGGCCAGTCGATACCATCGGTTTGAACACGCGAAGATGGCATAATTGCCACAGTTGAAACATTATCAATGGGATCTTATCTCGTAGTTGTTAAGGTTAAAAATCGCGTGCAGTTTCGAAAAGCTAATAATGATAAAAGTTGGTTCGTATGCAATTATGGGGGTATGGACTGGTCACAGGACATGTGGACAAATCACCGCATAACGTGTTACAACACGCGAAGTACAAAAGATAGGTATATAGATATCACAACTGACCAAGCTATAAGTCGCCAATGGCCATAATATGCACCTATACATTTTGCAAAGACACGCAGTATGGCCAATTGGCCACTGGCTAGCGTCACAGTGTATCAAAAATCGATACTAGTAGCATTAGCAACTTCCTTATTTGAAATTTTTGAAATGAGAATCGGTTGTGCTCAATATGTTAGTTCTATTACAATAACTAGTTTATGCACCGAGGTACTAAAGCTCTGTCTGATATAGCGGGCGTCATATTGAATCCAAAGCGTACGATGGACTCTAGAGAGTTAACTCCCGAGCGCAGCGAGGGTGTTAAAAACTTAACTCCTGAGCGAAGCGAAGGAGTTATGTACCTAGAGTCCTAAGTGAAGCGTTGGATTCAAGCGCCCAAGATAAAGACAGGCTTTATTACCGAGGTGAATACTTTACTTTACACATCTACTGCGAGACAATAAAAAAGCTACAAAAATAAGCATTTCTTACAACAAAACAATAGATTAATGCAACGTGTTTGAATATATAAAATATTTGAATTTCACAATCTTACATCAAAATGACGAAACCAAACATCGGCCTTAGCCGATGAAAAAAAAAGTTGGGCTTCATATTAACTAAAACTTTTTGCCTTACTCTTCCGTGGACATAAAAATTGAAGAAAAATAGCCCAGTTTTTATTTTTTTACACACCTACTGCTCTACAAAGTTACTTTATTTGACCAAAAAGGTCAACGTAAAGCGACTCTTTATTCCCTAGGTGCATAAAGTGCACATTATGCACCTAGGGCATAAAGTAAATTAAATTTGGAACTAAGTTTCTGGTAGCATACGGCCATTTCGAACTGGCCACCTAGACATAACACATAAAAATGAAGAACATCCACTTCTTCTTTAAAAATGGCTTTTCCTTTCGGATATTTGCCAGTGTCAAGTATTATCAATATTTGCATTGAACAAAACAGTCAAGTCGTCATAGTTAAAGTCAAGTCGAGGGAATCATTGTAAAAAGGGGGCCATTTTTTACAATGTTTGTTCACGGAGCTTTGGAGACAACACTAAGCTAAAGTACATGTTTTGCACCGGTTTTCACTTTTATTTACACTTGTACACCTTCACGAAACTAAATTGATTAATATGCCCCCGAAATTAAACATTTTACACGCATTTGAACTAAGTTTCACAAAAATGAAAATTTAGCAACACATCTCCTTAACGCATTCCCGCCAAAACTCAAACTGGGCAAATTTTTTCTATTTTCATGGACGGAAAGCAAAAAGTTTTGGTTAGTATAAGGCCCCAACTTTTTTTTTCATCAGCTAAGGCCGATGTGTGGTTTCGTCATTTTGATGTAACATTGTTAAATTTAATTAATTTAAAGCTGTCAATATATTTCATATACGTTGCATTATTCTATTTTTTTGTTGTTAGTTGAATACTTATTTTTGTAGCCCTTTTATTGTCTCGCAGTAGATGTGTAAAGTAGAGTATTCACCTCGGTACTAAAGTCTGTCTTTATCTTGGGCGCTTGAATCCCACGCTTCACTCAGGACTCTAGGTACATAACTCCTTCGCTTCGCTCAGGAGTTAAGTTTTTAACCCTCTAGAGTTCTTCGTACGCTTTGGATTCAATATGACGCCCGCTATATAAGACAGGACTTTAGTACCTCGGTGCATAAACTACTATTAATGTTTTATGTCTAGGTGGCCAGTTTGAAATAGCCGTATGCTACCAGAACCTTAGGTAAAATTTTAATTACTTTATGCCCTAGGGTTATAATGAGCACTTTATACACCTAGGGAATAAAGACTCGCTTTACGTTGCGTACACGGAAAAGTGTAACTTGTTAGAATGTTAAAATAGACAAATTACATCTCAGTCAGCCTTGAAAAAGCCAACTGTAAAGTTGGCGAAAGCTCGGTTCGTTTTAAAACCATGAATAAAAGCGCGATTAAACCGGATAAATAAATTGTTTTATTATGCAAAATCGCGAAAATCATAGAAGAAATTATAAAAATATTATAGCTAGCGTACCTAAGTGCGATTTACACCACTAATAACAGACTGCAATATTTCAAGAAATAATGATTACTTTTTGTCGAAATTGACCTCTTCTGCATATTTATCATTTATCGTATTTGGTTGTTCTCCCTGAAAACTTGTATTAAAAAAAAAACAAATTTACCTACTAACCTACCTATAAATATGGAATGCAATGACGACTTATTTCCATCGGTGCGGCTATAGATAATATCGATCAATGAATGACGGCAGCTATTATCGAAGATTCCATGTTAGACTCGTTTCTCGGTAGGTAAACATTTTAATGGATGTTTTTAAAATGGATTTAAGCTAGCCATTTGTCTTTTTAATGACAGCTTTAAATAACTACTTTTCGTGCGCCATTATTCTACACTTTAACTTCATTTACCGACGACGTCATACTTAGGTACGTAGGTAGGTCCGACTAATTAATGCGAAAGTTTAAATTATATTTGATTATACTTACTAGAAATATTTTAAAGGAAAAATTAATCTTTAAAATCGCACTTGCGGCGAGACTTGAACTCGCGTCACTGGATCAGTACCCCAGTGCCTTAACCGCTCGGCCACGCAAGTTTCCTATTTCCATATTTCTAATAAAATATGCTTTGAGAAATAAAAACAAATTACGAAATATATTTGATGTATTCATCAATACATTTAAATAGCTCATGTTTTGGTTTTAGAATATCCGTTTGTCTTACAATCATGCAAAACCGACTAAACCGACCAAACTTGGTATGCAGGTAACTGAACTTTTGGACTTTAAGATGCAAGATTAATAGGCTACTAATAATCTCGATATTTCCGCAAAATTGCAACTTACGCGGGTAAAGCGCGAGGTGTTGCTGCACATTGGAAGACACAGCTTTGAACAATAAGGCCGTCTATTTTTCCAAAACGAATTACCTATTAATTTTGGTGTGTTCCATACTTGTGGTTCCATATATGTAAAGTATAAAGAAAATTGGATAGATAGAATACACATTTTGGTGGTAATAGCCCAGTAAGTGGCAAGCAAGTGTTTCCCATAGAAGGTCCTTCGCCTTACAAAAGGTACGTGTAACATGTTCATGTTTGGACAACGTATTTTTCTTCTACATACTTATCTTGACACTAATTGTCATACTATTGTAAAATAAGGGATATAGGACGCTGGAAATATCGGAAATACCTCGTCGTGCCCCAAGTTCAAGAACTTGGATTTATATTAAGCAATCGTATAACTGTATATTTCTAAAAAAAACTCTAATGTTGGTCTATATCTATATAATAATAAGTATCAATCATCCCAAATACACTAACTAACGTCTATTTCTTTTTCGATTCTTAAAATCAATCAAGAAGTTAAAGAAAACTTGATTTTAACATGTGCTACAAAGAACCAAATGGTTTCTGTAGAAGAAAGTAATCAATTATCGACAGGCACTTACTTAAGTATAGTGGAAAACACCTTGATATCTACCAAGGATAGCTGCCCTGACTTTAAATTATATAATTTGTCAAGTTGTGTGTCTTAGCTAGAAAGGATATACTTATATTGAATTGGCTATTGAATGCAAAGTATATTATTACGTTTGTCAATGAAAGTAACTTTATAATATCGCTACCTTCATAGCACTAGTGATTTTAGCCTTGTCTTTACTAAAATTAAGTACCTATACTAAGATTATAACTTATTTAAAGTATTTGTTATATTTTTAAAGTGTTTCCTACACTTGGATAACTATACTTAAAGAAATGCTTTCCAAAAATGCATCCGTGGCCAAATTGGAAAGGCGTTGGAACGGATTCCCAGAGATGCAGGTTCAAGTCCTGTCGGGTGCGAAATTTTTGGAAAGCATTTCTTTAAGTTTATTTAAAGTAACTATGAAATATACTACAAACTAAAACCAAACGAATAATCACGCTAATCCAACAATAATGAAGATCTTTTTATTTTGTTCGTTTAGTGTACGCACAAGTCAGCTATCAAACCCAAGCAAACTATAAATGTTCTTTCTGTTTTCGCGATGTTGAATTGAAATGTAACTCCGGTTCCTTTATTATTTTAAGCATTGTTGCAAAACCTTTCCTACGTTTCGAGGCCTTTACAGACTACTCACCTACTCTGTGGAAGGCGATACAGAGACATAAGATGCACAGACACCTCAAACTTATTATAACTGAGTGATTGATGTTGCCTTGCACTGCATTTTTCCAGGGAGCTGGGGACCTTCAACATTCGTATCTATAGATAGACATAGATAGGTAAATCGATCCATTTGACCACGCTGAAGGTCTAATCATATGATAAGGGTCGCACAAATGTTAATGTTCTGCTGACTTGTAGAAATGTTGCCTTGAATTACGCTTGACTTTTCATTGACCTACTGTTTATTAATAATACAGGTTAGTATAACTATAACTGTTGATGATCATTGCATATTTTATGAATAAATCAAAAGGAAACCTTATGGATGGCTTTATCGCGAAGCGATGCTGATATGAAAATACGGTCAATATCCGGTTTTGTTTGCGTTGCTTTCAAAAGCTTCTATTTTTAACCGACTTCCCCCAAAAGGATAAGGTTATTTCATATAGGTATTTAACCGACTTCAAAAAAAAGGAGGAGGTTATCAATTTGTCTGTATGTATAATTTTTTTTTTTGTATGTTCACCGATTACTTGAAGACGGCTTGACCGATTAAGATGATTCTTTTTTTAATGGATAGGTGGGAGCTCCAAGATGGTCCCATAAAAATTTGATGTGGATCTGATGAGGTTCTTCGGAGAGATGAACGGAAATGCTCCTCAAAACGCATTAATCAATCCAGTTGTTTATCGATTACTCGAAAATGGCTTGACCGATTGAAATGATTATTTTTTTAATGGAAAGGTGGGAGCTCCGAGATGGACCCATAAAAATTTGATGAAGATCTGATGAGGATCTTCGAAGTGACGACCGGGAATGCTCCTCAAAACGCTGTATTCAATTCAATTGTTCATCGATTACACGAAGATGGCTTGACCGACTGATATAGTTCTTTTTTTAATGGAAAGGTGGAAGCTGCGAGGTGGTCCCATGAAAGTTTGGTAAGGATCTGATGAGTATCTTCGGAATGATGGACAGGATAGCATCCCAAAATTCAATAAATTACTCATCATTGGACTTCTACCGAAAATAATAGACACCTAAAGAACTAAGTACAGATTGATGGGGCACCTGAAACCACCTTCTCATCAGCAAACTCCTCAATAATTAAAATTACGGTAACAATATTGTTGTTTTTAGGTAGGTAGGTATACTAAAAAGGGTAAAATAAAAAAATAATTTAAAAATTAAAAAACCGACTTCAAAAAGACACAAAAAATAAATTATTAAAAAAAAAACAAAAAAAAAAGAATTGATAAAAATGACCAAAACAACCTCTGCATAGGTACTGTGCCACCGACTAATTAATCTGTTTTATCATCTGAAGTCGGGCAGTTTTACTGGTTGGTTCCATATTGTACTTAGTTTGGCTGCCCGACTTCAGATGATAAAACAGATTAATTAGTCGGTGGCACAGTACCTATGCAGAGGTTGTTTTGGTCATTTTTATCAATTCTTTTTTTTTGGTTGTTTTTTTAAATTATTATTTGTTTCTTTTTGAAGTCGGTTTTTTAATTTTTAAATTCTTTTTTTATATTTGTCATTCTCTTATTTTCATTTTGGTAGATTTCTTTAAACGATTGGTTAATTTTTATAACATTTTTTTTTAAATCTAAAACAACTCGTTTATAACTGAAAATTTCATTTTACAGCTAATCGTGACGTATTTAAGCCATTTTTTTTGTACTAAAGCATAATAATACACTTGACATTGGTAGAACAGTTTTCCTAAAATAGCAATAGTTATCTTGTTATTAGGAATTTTTTGATTTTACTCACTAAAATATTTCATAGTCGCATCTTACATCCTTCTTTCACACATCTGTAATTTGCTAGCCCTATCCCTGTCACGTCATTAGGTGAGTATGGGGCCTTATATAAGTTCGAATTCCTTGGTTGTCCCAAAGGCAAAACATACAGTGTCTATGCTTACCAAGCCCGGTGGTCCAGTCAAGGTGTGTGTCTTGCCGCTGCCAGTTTGTCCATAACAGAAGGCGGTGCAAGAGAATCCTTCCACGGCCATCTCGATCAGACGCTTCACCCCGGAATATTCTAGGACATCTTCCTGTTGAAGTTACAATACAGAGAGGATCCTTTTACCACAGTTTTCCTAACAGTTGGTGCGCCTCGTGGCGCTCCTACTTTTACTAAGACTCCACTAGCCGTCCGTCTATCTGTCTGTCACCAGGCTGTCTCTCATCAAAATAAAAATGTTGAAATTTTCATTGATAATGTTTTCCTATTACTGTTGCCGCTCTAACAAAAAAAAAACTAAAACTTAACTAAACTTAAAACAAATATCCCATACAACAATCTTTTTTTTTTCCAAATTATAAATCCCTGTCAAAAAAGGCGGGAAAATACGTGTTAGGTTAAATAGTTTAAGTATTACAAACCTTCTTCGTTCTTAAACCGTTGAGTTTCAAACTCCTTACCTGAGTAGCAGCCGGCTCGAAGACCACATTGTAAGAGAAGACCTTGGGCTTCTGGGTGGCTGTCATGTTCTGACAGATGACCTGTCCCCGACCTGGGAACTCCAGCATCACGCGCTCGCCGCGGGACCGCTCCTGCTCGCTTAGAGGGCGAACTCTGTAAGAGTCATAGAGATGGTAAAGTTAGTTCTTTGTAACAGAGCCCTTAGTATGAGTTTTAATAGTTTATCGTCTCGATGAAACTGGCAGTTTACTTCCATACATTTATTATTATTATTATTATTTCTAGTAGGGGACGAAAGCGCAAGCACCAGACGGGTGATCTGTCCTCTCATGTTGAGTCATTTCACCCAGTACTTCCATACATTATTTTGTTCATAATGGTTACCGCTAGGGGCGCTGATGGAAAATGTATGAAATAAACTGCCAGTTTCATCGAGACGATAAACTATCAGAAGTCATACTAAGGCATCTGGTACCTAATGTGGTGAAAAGTACAGTTTGAACATATGAGGTATGTAAGTTTCGGTCGGAATTCCTACATTAAATTCATTTGCGAAAGCTCTGTTACCTTTCGTAGAGCGCTACGATTCTTCCGGACTTCTACGAAAATTCGTAGCTATAGTAAAGATAATAAAACACAATATTTACCGGGTTAACTCGCGTTTTATTCAATAACGTCATTCATTATGATCAAAGAACGAGCTTCGCCAACTTTACAGTTGGCTTTTCAAGGTTGACCGTCAACCCCGAGTAAAACCCGGTAAATATTGTGTTTTATTATGCAAAATCGCGAAAACCTTATACAAAATTATGTAAGTAGTGTTGTTGCTTAAACAAAGTTCTGCTTACATTAGAGACGTGCTACGGTAAACCAGTCATTTTCTATCTTTTTTCCCTTTTTTATACTTAATAGGCTAGCACTTGACCTCATCTCACCTGATGGGAAGCGACGATGAGGTCGACGATGTAGCATGCATACCTAGAAGATACCTATTGACTCTGGACTTGAAGACTCCAACGTTGTAGTTTAGGGGAAACAGCGGAGCTGGCAACGAATTCCACTTTTTGGCAGTTCCCCTCTTTGCTTTAGGCAAGACAAACAAAATCTACGAAAGCGTTGCGCCCTAAATCGGGTTTTCCGATTCTTTATACGGGCCTACGGGCTTAGGTACATCCCGAAATTCGCAACCAGGAAATACTCTATGTCGTAATGATCGAAATGACGTAGGTAGGTACTGTAATTTGTCTACGTTAACTACTATGAATATTATTAGATAACGAGGTATTTATCATGTTTATTTATATTTACAAGGAGCAATTTATCTAATAATAGTCATAAAGAAAATAACCAATTGGCTTAAAATCGTATACGTTAACTACCTACGTCCGGAATTCCGACAAACAGAAAAAAAAACCATTCGGTGGAAATGAAAATTCCGTTCATATGGTCTAAACATGGTTTAAATGGAACCTTAGCGTACATACCTACCTAGGTACAGTTATTACCAAAATTGGATTATTTTAAAAAATGTTGTAATATCGAAGAATTACTTTTAATTTCTTAATTTGTTTCGTTATATGTACCTACATAATGTAACTTGAGTTACTCAAGGCTGTACCCATCAAAACAACATTAATTTGACATTTATTTTACTTAGAACTTTTAACAACTAAACCATGATATAATAGCTATTGCTGTATTGTCTTTTTACAGTGAACCAAAGAAAAGTATGTATATTGAAAATGTCCTATGATGTTTTCAGAAACGGTTTCGTTATTCATTTATGTATAGTTATTCTTGTATGTCTGGTATCTAGTAAATAGCATGTGGGTACTTTTAGGTTATAGGTTAAAAGTTTCGCTTCACGTTTTCCTTACTTTTAATTGGGCTATTGCAGCATGCAGCATTACATTGCATGTGTAGGACGTCCTCAGGCACGTTGAAGTGACGATTTGCGCAAGACAGCTAGCATAAACGATGCGAGAAGCCGAAAATAGATCCAGGTGGCGTGCAATTGGAGAGGCCTATGTCCAGCAGTGGATTGCAACAGGCTAATGATGATGATGATGACGGGCCATTGCATGTTCTTACATAATTTTTCAATAGCGGATTTAGTTTTTGTTAAATAAAAAGACATTGGTGCGCGGTCGGCCGCGCGCGGGATTCGTAACCACGACTTTCGGAATGTAAATTTCTCCCGGATTGAGAAAAGATGCGTGGTTCGAATACCACTCAGTGTCGGCCATTACGCGTTGTGTTTTTGGCAGTGTTGGTCCCAGTGTCAACATACGTTGGTTGAAAGCAGGGACCGTTTTTGGTTACCCTTATTTGAGTTAAGACATGGTTTTTTTAAAGGCTTAATCGAAAAACCTCATTCAATTGGTTATCATTTTAATGGGTAAGTTTTTTCAATAAGCTTACCCCGGCAAAACCCCTTCAATGGGGTTATGCGATGGCTGAGTAAGTGGTAACAGCATCAAACGAGGTAGTTCATTTTAAAGGTAACCCTATAATGATAGTGTAACACGGTACTAAACGGTAACACTTTGTCTCCGAGTAGTGAAATTTATTCCTTATGGCTTTGGAATTAGGTAAAAAAAGTATGTTTAGAATCGGCTCGGCGAGTCGTCATTATCATGGGTGGCGCCATCTTCCTTGCCTAATTATTAGACGTACACGGGAATTGTTTTTATTGCTATTGATATAAAGTACATTTTATTTTTCTTTCGGCAAAAATAATTTGGTAAACATTTAAAACAAGTTACGCTTCTGATTTCTGTAGAAAGAAATTGCAAATAAATATAGTTTAATTTTATTGTTCAAATTCATTTTTTATTTTATTTAATTGGATGTATTAGATCACTATAAATACGTCGAGCGATCTTACAACTATGACTCTGAGTGTGGCTAGTTAATTTAAATGATTTGATGAAAGATTTGCATCTAAAATGTCATAATTTAATTTAATGTCATCCTGCTCAATAGATCGAGACAGTTTGGTTATTAACCAAGTTCTTGACTGAAATATTAAAAAAATAAGATAGCAAGCTGTATTTTAATACAATTATTAAGGTATTAATATCTACCTTTTGTCATATAAAAATGTTTACTAACTTGTTAGGTTTTGTTTCTTTTAACTTTAAAATTCGAACTACAAATTGTCAAAATATGTAACACAAGATTTTCCCGCCACAAAATTACCAAAAAATAGGTCTTATGTGAAGTTCCCGCCATAAGTTGGCACTATAAACTCTTTGGCCAAAAAAAAAAAAAAAAGAAGAAGATGGTGGCGGATGGATTTTTTGTAGTCTTTGAGCGACATAAAAGTTTGAAAAAGTTTAGATCAAACAATTTAATTGACATTACTATAATAAAATTAAAGGCTTATTAAATAAAAGACGAGAAAACACGAGTAGAGAATATTGCAAACTATTTAATAAACATTCTCCAAAAAAGTAGAAAAAGATCGTATCCGGTGAGGGAGAAGTTGGTCGCTCGGGGGTTTTTGGATGGATGGCGCGTAGAGCAGTGAGAAAAAAAAAGGTTTTGCAAGTGTTTTCTGAGTGATATATGTGCTTGAATTCCTGGGTAAGCAACTTAAATCTACACTTCAGAAGTGGTAAGTCACGTGCTTTTATTATTATCCTGAAATATGAGCAATTACGGTGAAAACTAGTAACCTAAATGAATCCAAACTTACACGATATTGTTTGAAACAAAGTTTTCTCAGTCAAAGGTACCTAGGTACTAGATGCTAAACAAATTCAGCTGTAAATGCATAACTCTGTTAAAAGATCGGCGGTTAAACTTTCCAGAATATCTCTGTAAGTATTTTGTTCACTAAAACAAAATGAATAGGCCGAAAGAAAATATTTTACTGTAACTAGGTACTTAGTATTTGTACATTAATGATGTCTCGTACCTGTCTACATATTCAGTTGCAAATATGCAGCTCCAAGCTAGTTTTTGGTGCATCGCAAGACATTCACTTGATGGGTAATACTTTAAAATACTTACCAACATTTTTAAACAATGTTATTGTACAACTAACATTGTGAGACACTAAGGTTACTTACTACCTACTTTAACTGCTAAGCAGACAATGAAAATCACCGTGTTGAAATGTGTCTTCAAGTTTATATTGAGTTGGTAGCTGTTTTTATGGTAGCGTACCTTTCCGTGAAGATGTTCTTCAGATATTAACTAAGCATAAGTATAGTGTTATACAGAAGTGAAGGACATGTGACATCTAATGGTTAATTTTTTGTTTGCTGACCTGACATATTAGGGCCGTGGTTACAGAACCCTGACAATACCATGACGGAGAGGCAGGTTGTAAATTGATATTTCTCCATTGTTTAGGTGCCTGCTGAACTACCTACCTATTTGAGTATAAAACAAGTTGATCTGCTGAAAAATTCTTGGTCATTGATTAATTCACCCAGTTGACAATAATAGTCATTTATTATAATTTTAGCCGGTAAGTTTGAATGGTCTGAATTTACAAAAAATAAATAATGCTAAGTTACAAAATAAAGGAGTTTAGAAACATCAATTCCTGACATAGAATTTGTTTTACATATTTTAAAATATTGCTGACATTGTTGTTTAAAAGAGAAGGCAGTCTATTTGTGAATGTTAGGTATGTAACATAGTTGTTTGAAGTGGTTATTTTTGTGTATAGTTACCACATTCAACCTATGTCTGTACCTTTGAGTTATGGTAAAAAGAATATCACCATAATACTGAACAGTTAAAATGCACATACAAAGGATGGGAGTCCAATGTATGAATCCATAATTATGCACTTTTAATAATGGTTAATTGTTATCTTATTTTCCTCGGACAAAAATTTTAAGTCCCGCGGACTTGTATAATGAACAACCCAGATAGGAACTGCTGATTGTCCTATAGGAAGTTTACCCTATAGGCGATGTTCTACCATTCCAGAAATGCAACATGAGAGTAGTCGACGACGTCTGGTGACTCCAGACTGGCATCCATCATCAAATAATAAGAGAGTGAGGAGAGAAATAAGCCAAACAACTAGTCAACAACGTGAACATTGTGCTGAGGCTAGTGATCGCAGACGAACTCGCAGTCGAAGTCGAAGTAATGGCTTTCGAAGATCAGGCCATACACGTTTAAAGGAATCGGAGTTGTACCGTGAACGTCAAAGAGATCTGTCGCGCAGCTACGAAGCCGAAGTAAGGGACAAGGAACTTAGAGCACAAAGAAGTAGGAGTAGGAACTCCTCTAGAGGTGATAAAGAAGGAAGGTTTACGTCTAATGATGTTGCTGTTTTGATAAATAACCTGAAATCTCAGCCATTGACACATAGCCACAGAGGTAACGACACGCATAATATTATACCTAATTTTGATCCTTCTATGCATAACCAACGTATCGAAGTATGGCTGCGAAAAGTCAACGAATGTGCTGCAGTCTATGGTTGGGACGACAGAGCTACTTCACACTATGCGCTGCAGAAATTACAAGGATTGGCCAGGGTTTGGTTCGAAGGGCTAGATTCTATTCTATTTAGTTGGAGGGAATGGCAAGAAAAATTGACTGCAGCTTTTCCCAATGAACAAAACTATGGCCAATTACTTGAAGAAATGCTTAAAAGAAAATGCAAATTTAATGATAAAATTGATGTCTACTTTTATGAAAAGTTATCCTTACTCAATCAATGTGATATATTTGGCAAGAGAGCAGTTGACTGTATAATCCATGGCATCATGGACAGGACCACAAAGTCAGGCGCGTTGGCACTGCAGTGCACACATCCTGATCAGTTATTACAATTTTTAGTTAATAATCAGAACACTTCATCTTCAAACGATTGTTTTCAAAATAAGTTAGGTAATAAACAGCCAAGTAGATTTCAGTCAAAAACAAATAATATACAAAACTTAATATGTTTTAACTGTAATGAGAGAGGACATTCTTTTAAGAAATGCCACAAACCTCTACTGAAATGTGATTCTTGTAGAAGGTATGGGCATGCATCAGAAACTTGTAAAACTCATACAAGTCAGAAGTTTAAGGAAGCGAATACTCAAAAGACCTTTAGAATTTTGAGTACTAGTTCAAGTTCAAAATACAACAAGGAAGTTATGGTAAACGATTGCAAACTAAAGGCCTTCATTGATTTCGGTAGCGACGTTACACTTATTAGAGAGTCAATTGCAATAAAACTTCGGTTACAAGTTGATGTTAATCCCTTAACTTTAAAAGGTTTCGGGAATGAGTTAGTGCTGTCTGAAGGGAGTGTTACGGTTAATCTGATTATTGATGATGTCGAGGCGACAGTGGTGTGTAGAATCGTTGAAGATAGATTTTTGGAGTTTCCCTTATTAGTAGGGCAGACTTTTACTGAGCTGCAACATGTTGTAGCATACAAAACAGCTAACGAATTAAGGTTTTATGAAGTAGGTAACGAAATTCCTTTTTATAAAAGCCATGAAGTTGATGTGCTCGAGAATTTTGGGATTAAAATTAATGTTTACAAGAACGTGCTGATAGAAGGTCAAGCTTCAGTTAAAGTGATAACTAAACCGCACTATGAAGGACACTTTCTACTTAAAAGCAGTATGATCGGTAGGCCAGGAAATGAAGTGCTGGTTCAGGGTGGTGTATACAAGATTGAAAGTGGACACACATACATATATTTAGTACCAGTTCAATCATTTTGTCAATTACAAGAAGGTTACACCGTAGGACGAGCTACCAAGGTTAATGTTGTCAATAAAATAGCTACCATTCCTACAAAGGAAGAACATGACGCCGTGAGAGTTGAAATTGACAAGATCAAAATAGGCAGTGAAGTCACACAAGCTCAAAGGGATAGATTATTAAACTTGCTGCAAAAACATAGGAAATGCTTAGCTTTTTCACTTAACGAATTAGGTTGTACAAATAAGGCAGAAATGAATATCGAACTAAATAGCAAAAAACCAGTAGTTTACCGACCCTATAGATTGTCTTACGAGGAACGAACAAAAGTGAGAGAGATGATAAAAGAAATGTTAGAAGCCGACATAATTAGGGAGTCTGTATCCGAATATTCGAGCCCAATAATACTGGTGCGGAAAAAAGATGGAAAAATGAGAATGTGTGTGGATTATCGCATGTTAAACTCTGTTACAGTTAAAGAAAGATACCCGATGCCAATAATCGAAGACGAGATTGCTCGATTATCTGGACAAGCTTGTTTCATCACGTTAGACTTAGCATCAGGATATTATCAAGTGCCGTTATCTGAGACGTCCAAGCCGTTGACCTCCTTCGTAACACCTGATGGACAATTTGAATTTAACAGAATGCCTTTTGGACTTGCCAATGCCCCGGCAGTTTTTCAAAGGATGATCAACCGGGTGTTAGGATCTTCGCGATATGACAAGGCAACAGTTTATATAGACGATTTGTTAATATATGGAATTAATGCGGATGATTGCATGGACAAATTGGATTACATTTTAGGGCTTTTAGCGAATGCTAATTTGACTCTAAATTTAGAGAAATGTGAATTCCTATGCGATAAAATAAATTACTTAGGGTATGAGATCAGTGGACAGGGAATAAGGCCAGGATGTAAGAAAATCGAGAGTGTTCGAGATTTTCCAAGGCCCAACACTCAGCATAATGTTCGCCAGTTCCTTGGCCTAGTCAGCTATTTCAGAAAATTTGTCCAAAATTTCGCTCATTTAGCCAATCCATTAAGTCAATTATTAAAAAAGAACAGTGAATTTCATTGGAGTGACCAGCATGAAAAAGCTTTTCTAGAATTAAAAGAAAGACTTGTAAGCAGACCGATCTTAGCTGTGTACAACCCTGAAGCTGAAACAGAGGTACACACCGACGCTAGCAAGATAGGTATAGGTGGGATCCTGTTGCAACGAAACAACGGTGAAGAATCTTTTCGGGTAGTAGCCTATTTTAGTCGGCAGACTTCGCCAGAAGAAAAGGTATTCCATTCGTACGAGCTAGAAACCTTAGCCGTGGTTTGCACACTAAAAAAATTCAGGGTGTACCTACTGGGACGGGAATTCAAAGTCGTAACTGATTGTTCGGCGTTACGAGCTACTTTTAACAAACGAGACATAATTCCACGAATAGCGAGGTGGTGGCTACTACTTCAAGAATTCCAGTGCACGATCGAATATAGACAAGGTAGCAAAATGAGCCATGTTGACGCACTTTCACGAAACCCAATAGATGACGAAAGCCCTGATTTGTGCGAGTATCCCACTATAATGACATTAGTAAGTGGAGATGACTGGTTACACACTTTACAATTAGGTGATACGGAACTACGTAGAATTCGAGACATACTGACAATAGAATTTGATGCTGACAAACTACGCTACATTAGAGATAATTATTTAATAAAAGACAATAAACTGTACAAATTCTTAGACGGTGACAAGGAAAAGTTAAGATGGGTGGTGCCTAAAGGTGCCAGGTGGCAATTACTAAAGTTAAACCATGATGATATTGGACACCCGGGACTCGAGAAAACATTAGATCGAATTAAAAGAAGTTATTGGTTTGCAAAAATGACAAAATTTGTTAAGAAATATGTTAGTTCCTGCTTAGAATGTGCATACGCAAAGAAATCTAGTGTTGCTAAAGGACATTTACACCCGATCACCAAAGTTGAAATACCCTTTCATACTGTGCATGTAGACCATCTCGGTCCCTTTGTACGTTCTAAAACGGGAAATAGTTACTTGATGGTAATTGTGGATGCATTCACAAAGTTTGTTTTCATCAAACCTTGTCGGAATACAAATTCGAAAACGGCGATTAAGATTCTTGAAGAAATATTTGATACCTTCCGAACGCCAGATCGACTTATTAGTGATAGAGGATCATCTTTTACGTCAAATTTATTCAAAGGGTTTTGTAAAGAAAGGAAAATAAAACATATCCTGAATGCGGTGGCTAGCCCACAATCAAACGGACAAGTGGAAAGATACAACCGAACCATACTTGCATCTCTGACGGCACTAAACATCAATGTAAACGAGAAGGACTGGGACCAAAATGTGGGGAAGGTTCAATGGGGATTAAACAACACTAAACAAAAGACAACAGGACATACTCCGGCGGAAGTTTTATTTGGCTCACAAATGAACAGCGAGGTTAATCCCATGCTTAATGAAGTACTACAAGAAACTCGTAACGATAAGGTAGGATTAGCTACCTTACGACAAGAAGTAAAGAATAAAATAGATAGCGAACAACTCAAACAGAAACAATACTATGACAAAAATAGGCGTCCGGCTCGAATGTATAATGAAGGCGATTTAGTGAAAATTACCAGGACTTCCTATAAGAATGATGGACAAAGTAAGAAACTTATACCACCATTTATAGGACCCTATAAAGTGATCACAGTTTTAGGTAACGATCGTTATCAGGTTGCTGCAGTGCCCGGCATGATTAGTTCTAAAAACAAACGCAAGACTACGGTATCAGCTTGCAGAATGATGCCGTGGATTCATATAGCAGCTCTAGATGCTGGAGACGATGATGACTCTAGCGCTAATGACAGCGACACTAATTCAAATAATGACTAGGTCAGCTGCTAAAATTTCTACCATGTAATTAAAATTAGTAGCGATGATATAACGTAAAAGTTAATAAGTCCTATTTAACTTAATAATTCCCCATATTAAATTAACGTTTAAACGTAAAGATATGGTTAATTTATGAATTAGATTTCATTTGTTTTTTCTTTATATTACTAAAAAAAAGTTTTCTCTTTTGCCTTGTAATTGGAATTAGATATTTACTTCAATTTCTTAATTATAAGATAGTTTTGTAGTACAATGTTGTTAGTAAATAGAATTTCTTTTTTTTTTTTTCTTTCCCTCTTATTAAACTCATTAAACTAAAATTCGTAGTTTTTATTTTTTCTTATTTTTCTCTCATTCTCAAATCTGCTTATAGGTTATTAATTAAAACGAAATATTTGATCAAATGAGATTCTGATATGATTATCAGATGCGATTCTGATATGATCAGATGTGATTCTGACATGATAATCAGATGTGATTCTGATATGAAGATCAGATGTGATTCTGATATTATCAGATGAGATTCTGCTATGAAGATCAGATGTGATTCTGATATTATCAGATGAGATTCTGATATGAAGATCAGATGTGATTCTGATATGATCAGATGTGATTCTGATATGATCAGATGTGATTCTGATATGATCAGATGTGATTCTGATATGATTAGATGTAAGTCTGATATAGTCAGATGTGAATCTGATATGAAGATCAGATGTGATTCTGATCTGAAGATCAGATGTGATTCTGTAATAATATGATCAGATGAGATGCTGATAAGATCAGATGAGATTCTGATAATGATAATCAGATGTGATTCTGATAAGATAATCAGATGTGATTCTGATTTCAAATGATAATTTGTGAGAGGGATAAATAGCTGGGTAACAGTTTAGAATAGATTTTATTGACTAATCCGACTGTTAGGTTTTATTTTGTCAATGTATGAGGACATACATTGTTGTCAGTTTGGCCGACTGTTAGGTTTTGTTTCTTTTAACTTTAAAATTCGAACTACAAATTGTCAAAATATGTAACACAAGATTTTCCCGCCACAAAATTACCAAAAAATAGGTCTTATGTGAAGTTCCCGCCATAAGTTGGCACTATAAACTCTTTAGCCAAAAAAAAAAAAAAAAGAAGAAGATGGTGGCGGATGGATTTTTTGTAGTCTTTGAGCGACATAAAAGTTTGAAAAAGTTTAGATCAAACAATTTAATTGACATTACTATAATAAAATTAAAGGCTTATTAAATAAAAGACGAGAAAACACGAGTAGAGAATATTGCAAACTATTTAATAAACATTCTCCAAAAAAGTAGAAAAAGATCGTATCCGGTGAGGGAGAAGTTGGTCGCTCGGGGGTTTTTGGATGGATGGCGCGTAGAGCAGTGAGAAAAAAAAAGGTTTTGCAAGTGTTTTCTGAGTGATATATGTGCTTGAATTCCTGGGTAAGCAACTTAAATCTACAAACTATAGAGTTAGTATCAATGATGTCAAATTTATAAATATAATATTACATGCTATAGTATGATTTCGCAAAGGTACTCCAACAATTTTATTTGATTAATAGAAGTTAAGGGGCCGTAGTAGGCCAGAACTGATGTTTCTAGGGTGAATTACTACAAAAGTAATTTGAAATAAGTTTTTCATATTTATTAAAGTCGAAGATATTTAACTAACAAGAGAATGTCGTGAAAACACGATTCCAAAAAAAAATCTTGATAGAAAAAAAAACCAAACTTCCCTCTAACTAAATTGTACAAATAAGTGATGATGTTAGTCAGTCAATATTGTACGAAAACTAATAAAACTTTGTATAAGAACTGAACTTAGCTCAATACAGGCAGTGAAGGTTTTGAATTTCAAGATTAACGTTAAGTTATCTTGAAACTAGCAATTGTTTGATTTTACGCAATAAAATTTTGCATAGTCGCATCTTAGGTCCTTCATTTACACATCTGAAATTCGCTAGCTTTATCCCTGTCACGCTATTAGGGTTAAACGTGACTGTGTGTTTTTAACGTTGTACCTGCTGAAGAATCATTGAAATACCTAGTCACTTAACCATAATATTATTAGAGGGAAATAATGTCACAACCGAGGCGAGATGCAGTACATAGGTACTTTGAATACGATGAAATGACTAGAAATGCAATGTGGAGGGGCGGGGAAAAGGTAACCCATTAGAAAGTCTATCAAAGGGCTACCCCATCGATGAGGTTTCCGTAATAAAATGTGTAAGCCTTTCGCCTGGGAAACTCAATGATTGGGTTACCATATCAATAGTGGTGTAGGTAGGTTACCCAATGAAGATGGTAACCTTATCCAGATGGTAAGCTGAGCAAAGGGGTTTGGGTTCGATAGAATTAACTCCAAAGCGGTGTTTTGCGGTCCCTGGTTGAAAGTCAACGAAATATCTTACTAATATTATAAATGCGAAAGTTTGTATGAATGTATGTGTGTGACTTTGTTACTTTTCACGCAAAAACCAGCGAACTGATTGCGATGAAAATTGGAATATAGGTAGGTAGATACCGAGAATAATACATAGACTACTTTTATCCCGATATTCCCGCGGGAACGGGACTTACGCAGGTGAAACCGCGGGGCGCAGCTTATCGAAAAAAAAATGAACGAAATAAGGTGTAAGTTAAGTAGTTGATATACTATCTATTTTAATTTTAGTATAATCTGAAGAACGTCAAGAAATCCATGAAAATCCACGAAAATTCACTTATTAAAGTCATCCAGATTTATATTTCCTTCTGAGGAGTCGGTTCAATAAACATTCTGCTGTGTTTATCAAGCTATTTTGAAAGCTTACACAGGCTTATACAAGTGACCGAGTCTACATTCAGTCTTTTGTTATTATTGAAAGGAAAGAAATCGATATAATTTCTTATCAACTAATGTGGCAACAACCTCCCTCCTGGTTTAGAACCTCATTTTTAGTACATTGTAATTGTATTTATTTAGTTACGTTACCTGTCTAGGTTAATAAAACATGGGGTTTGTTGAAAAATGAGTTTGTATTAGGGGTTAAAGTATGAAATTGCCGATTTGTACTGAAAATCTTAATTGTTTATTTTTTAAATTTTTAACAAATTTATTTAATCAAAATAGTTGCCATTATTATCTATACATTGCTGCCATCTAATGGGAAGGTTATTAATGCCTTTGCGATAGAACTCCGACGATCTAGACTGCATAAACTGTGTGAAAGCATTTTGTACTGCCTCCTGGGAAGAAAACTTCTTGTCACGTAGATAATTGTCCAAATCACGAAAAAAATGGTAGTCCGTTGGAGCAAGGTCTGGTGAATACGGAGGATGACGAATGGTTTCTAAGTGCAGTTCCTGAAGGGTCAAAATGGTTTCTCGTGCTGTGTGAGGTCTCGCGTTGTCGTGGAGCAATAATGGTGAAGATCGATTCATGAGTCGGGGCTCTTTTACTGCTAGTTTTGTCAACATGGTTCGGAGTTCGGCACAATAGACATCTGCCGTAATTGCTTGACCAGATCGAAGAAAACTATAGTGAATAACACCATGCTGAGACCACCAAACAGTTACCATTACCTTTTTATTGGTAAGTTTTGCTTTAGGACACTGTTGTGGCATTTGACCTGGGGTCAGCCATTGCATTTTTCTTTTCCGGTTATCATAAAGAATCCACTTTTCATCACATGTTACAATTCGATCCAATATTCCTTCATTTCTGTACCGGTTCAACAAGGCAACACAAGTTTCAACACGCGTTTCTTTCTGCAGATCAGTCAAATCATGAGGCACCCATTTTTCGTATTTTTTTATTTTATTGATTTGACGCAAGTGAGTCAATAAAGTGGGTAAGGTAACGTTAAACCATGCCGCTAATTCCTGGGTAGTTTGACTAGGATCGGCTTCCACTATCTCTCTTAATTCATCGTTATTCACCTGTGTGGGCGGTCTTCCTCGTGGCTCGTTCTTTAAGTCGAAATTTCCATCACGAAAGCGTTTAAACCAAAATCGCACGGTGCGTTCATTAGTAGACCCCTCTCCAAACGCAGCATTGATATTGCGGGCTGTTTCTGCCGCGTTAGTTCCGCGTCGGAACTCGTATTCAAAAATCACTCGAATTTTCGCAGTATCCATCTTTCTTGTCTAAATTGAATAACAAAAACAATTGAAAGTCGATATTCAAATGTTTCACATTTTTTAAAAAAAGAACATCACAGAAACCATTTGAAAAAAGTTTCATTCGAAAACCTCAAACCATGAAGATTCTATGTCAATTCAAAGAACCTATTGCAATAAAACGGCAATTTCATACTTTAACCCCTATTATAATACAATCTATATAAAGAGGTAACATTTACATCTTTATAATACTAATATTATAAAGAGGTATCGTTGGTAATATATCTGTATGTAGTAGAGGTATATTGGGGATCTCCGAAATACTGGACCGATTTCAAAAATTCTTTCACTGATAGAAAGTTACATTGATTACCCAAGTTCACCTTATAACAATCAGAATTAGACGAATACAATTATTATTGTAAACTTTGCGAGTATATTATTCATGATTGGAAAATTGTTGTCAACTTGATTGACTGGTGTAACGAAAAGAAAGGATTACTTTAAGATTAAACATACAACATTTCTTTATATATTTTTTCATACTTTACTTGTCTAAGTACCTACTTAGATCTTAACGCTGAATAATTTAATACAAAACAAATCATATCAATACGCAATATTTATTTACTTTTAAATATAACAACAAACAACATTGTAGCCAATATTTTTATTAATATTGACTCATTCAGAGTTGTGATAGATATTTAATATCAGTAAGATTATTGCAGTTCTTCGAATAGGTACCCAATTATTTTATTGGTAAAGTGTGCTGCTCAATAATAATCAGTTTATGAGAATAATGCAATACAAAGAAAATGTAAGAAAAGGAGTTAAAGAAAGACAATATAAAATTGGAACAACTTTTGTTGTTGGAACTCTGTTTATATACTCGATGTGGTCTTCAGGAAATGACGAAGATAATATGAAATACATTTTACTCTGGAATTCAAAAGAATATCTCCGACACATCGCGTTTGGACAGCAAGCTTTTATAGAAAGGAAATGCCCAGTAAACAACTGCTACGTTACATCAGATAGATCTTTATTAAATAGTAAAACAACAAATTTTGACGCCATTCTGTTTTACTTTCCTGAAATATTCAAAGAAAAAAATTTATACAGAAAACGCGAAATTTGTCATAATTTACCGCAAGAGCGTTCCCCGAAACAGATATATGTATTTGTGAGTGGCGAATCGAATGTATACTATCCATTGCCAGGAAACAAAGTATATGACAATTATTTTAACATGACTTGGACTTACAAGTTGGATTCCGATTTGTATTTTGGTTCTATAGCTATCCGGAACGCTAAGGGTGAGGTTATTGGTCCCAGTGACAACATACGCTGGTTGAAAGTCAACGAAATGTTACCAATAAAGGAGACCCTTAAAAATAAGTTGAATAATAAATTGAAAGCTGGTGCTTGGTTTGTGTCAAACTGTAAGAGTCGGAGTAATAGAAAGAGGTTGATGAATGGTCTGAAAATGGAACTAGATCAGTTTAATGCCTCCGTTGACGTGTACGGAGAGTGTGGAACCAAAAATTGCCCGAAAAATAAAATGGACGAATGTCTAAATCTTATAGCTAACTATTACTTCTATTTTGCATTAGAGAATTCGTTTAGTAACGATTACGTTACTGAAAAGATATTAAATGCTCTTAATCATTATGCAGTGCCAGTGGTGTATGGTGCTGCTGATTACAAAAGGTAGACTATCCTATTGAAAATGTAAATGCCGTTAAGTGCTAGGCCGTTAATAGCACGAGCAATTAACGACATTTTAGACACCTATTGCACAGCAGTATATTAATATTACCTATTTAAGGCTAAGGAGAAGTATCTGTTTAGATAAGCCTAGTGGAACCAAATTTTGGGTTCGCCTATTATTTTACATCTACTTCAAACTAAACACAATTATTTTTATTTAATTACAGATTCATGCCAGACGGCATATACTTGGACGCGAGTAAATTATCAAAGCAGGAATTAGCAGAAAAAATATTTACGAGTATAGTTGACAATGACGTGTACTATGAATATTTTAAATGGCACAACCATTACTCATTTGAAGATGTTGAAAAGAATCCTGACACAGATCCTTATTGTAAACTTTGCGAGTACATCAATAATTGGAAAGGGACCAAAGTTGTTGCCAATTTGACTGATTGGTGGAACGAAAATAATCGCTGGGAAAACTTGCGCTATTTAACAGTACAAAAAGTGGCTCAATTTGAGTAGTAAGAACCGACGAGTAACTATTTATCTTTTATCCTCATTTGGAAGTAGTAAATGATTGAATTAATTTGATCCTTGAAGCTGATAAAGGCTTTGAACTGTAACTATATAAAATACACTTACCTGACCACAACATTAATGTTGTCCTCGTCAGAATTGAGAGTAGAACTGGAGCCTCGGGTGCTTCGGTCGACGCTGCCGGCTCTGCTGCTGCCACTGTAATAAAATTAGGTACTTACTCTTTATTTCTAAATGATTGAAAACCTAGATATTTTTAATAGCAATCCTCTTTATTCACTTTATTCTCTTATTCATTTTCGAATGGGGCATTAGTTTAAACTGAAGCAATGCTCAGCCCTTTCATTTGGTTTGTCCTTTCCTAAATTATTTTTCTTGTCCGGTCGGGTATTTGTTGTTTCTTTAAAGTCTTATATTAAAAAAATCAATTAAAAAACGAAATTAAGAAATGGTCTAGGTTTGGTTAACAGCCCATAAGTCTGACTGCATTGCCTATTTGGATAACAATTCCTATTAGCCTTTGGTTATGAAATAGCTGCTGTTATATATTGTGTAGGGAACATTACATTTTTTAGTCATTGGTCTCGAACAACTGTTTTATAAAATAATTTATTGTCCGACAGATCTGTCGTCAAAAAGGCAATACTGCCAGTCTTCTGGGTATCATTATACCTACTAAGTCATTTTTAGAATTTTAACTATTTGATTTACTCAGGTTAGTTCGAAATATCATTTAAATCAACATCACTTTTAAAAATATATGCAATAGGTATATGCATAAAAATATATGTAGGTAATATTAAACAGAAAAATCGATGTTATTTTTAAGGATGGTTATTATAGCAACGAATAGGTATAAAATATTATACCTACGAAGTATGCTTTTGAATAATTTTGTTTGTATGTAGGTACAATTTTACATAATTTCATATGCATAGACGTCAAAGCGCAGCTAATTTAGAACTGTTTGAAATGGAAAACGGAAAACTGCATTTTTAACCCCAGCATGCATGGCATTGAAATCGTTTATTCAGTTTATTTAGACCAATTTTTAATACTTACTTTACTGTTATGAATACCAGTGCAAGTTCAGTGGATTTTATTATTCAAAGCAAAAGCTCAGGTTAACCTACTTTACAAAAATCTAGCTAACAAACTTATGTTATGTATTCATGAAGCCGTTTCAACGAAGGGTGTGTCCAAACAATTCTCCAACGTCGTTAATATTCAAATACTTCCTTTCACTCAGACTGACAGCTTGGACAGGCGCCATTTTGTAAAATGGCGGCCAAATGTCAAGGGCCTGCTGACCACTGGGGTCAGGTAGTTGCCCTTACTAATTAGTTCTATAAGCGATAATTATTAATGCTGCACGAATGATTTGTCTAATTATTTTCTAATGAGTAGAGAAGTTACCTGGAGGTTATTGTAGCGGGCCCTACAATTACTTACTTAAGTTATTTTTGTTCCACTGTTTTTTGGGATAAAAAGTACCTTACCTTATTTTATTCTCATGGCCTTATGTTAACCATAACTCATGTCAGGATACAGACGTTTAGATTATCTGTCAGTACAACTGTATTAATCGAGTCTTGGCGGGAACTCGTTGAGGAGATGTGGTGCTAAATTTTCATTTTTGTGAAACCTAGTTCATATGCGTGCAAATTGTTTAATTTCGGGGGCATATTAATCAATTTAGTTTCGTGAAGGTGTACAAGTGGAATGAAAGTGAAAATCGGTGCAAAACATTGACTTAGTGTTGTCTCCAAGGCTCCGTGAAGATTGTTTGTAAATGGCCGCCGTGTTTACAAATGATTCCCTAGACTTGACTTTAACTATGACGACTTGACTGTTTCGATGCAAATAACTTGCATAATATATTAAAATACATGACACTGGCTAATTTCCTAATGGCCATAATCGGTTCACAACCGATAAGAAATAAAAAAAATAACTGTATTAATCATAGGTACCTACCTATAATAGTTGGAGTTTGAACTGAAAATCGAATCGAAATAAGTCGAAATATCGTTAGGTAAAACTGTCAGATTATCTAACCGATACGTTTTGGCGGGAACGCGTTAAAGATATGTGTCGGTAAAATTTCATTTTTGTAAAATCTAGTTCAAATGCGTGAAAATTAATTAATTTCAGGGGCTTATAAATAAACTTAGTTTCGTGAAGGTGTACAGTATAAAATCGGTGCAAAACATGGACTTTAGCATTGTCTTCAAAGCTTGCGGAACCGTCATTGTAAAGAGCCACCATTTATAATGACTTCCTTGACTAGACTTGACTGTTTTGATGCAAATTGCATTTAACTTGCAAAAATTAATAATACTGACACTCGTTATATTATTATACTTTCGAAATGGCCATTTAATATTATAAAAATATTCATTTGTATTATTTGTTGTAGTTAGATATATTAAATAGGTGTTGGATTTGTCTTATATATTTTGTGAACGTCCTGTGTTGTGTGTTTGTTTTAGATGATCCGGCTGCACGACGTTATCTGATCTATGAAACCGGCCAATCTCCTACGTTAATTTCTTTATCACTGTACATTGGCGGAATTGCAACGTTCTGTGCGCAGAATCGCCATCAGTCAAAATTCAATTCAATTCAATCGGTTCACAATCGATAAGAAATAAATAAATAAATAACCTAATCATCCCTGCTTTGTGTTCCAGAATAACATCTAAATCAACCTACTACATGAACTGTGATACAAAAGATTTTTAAGTTTAATTTCTGTACATTATATATATTTTAATTTATACCTAACCTACCTACCTAGTTACGAACATAAGATAGAAGTACCTAATTCGAAACAGATGGTAGATATCCCACGGTGGGAAATTGTTACTAATTACAAATAAGTTTAGTATTAATAGAAATACCAACGCCTACATTTGTCTAGCTAGCCAGACTGATCGATGAAAGATAAAGAAATGGATATTTTTTTAGGTAGGTATGTAATAACCAAAGCAAAGTGAAATGGACACGTAAGTACTGTATTTATTTAACAATATTTTTAAAGTATTCTACAACTTAGATGTCTCAACTACGGTTCACGCCTGTAGGCATTTTTTTTAGAAAACGGTTCAATTAAGCATCGGTTTAATTATTGGTAATTTTGGTAGAAATCAGTAGCACATTAACATTACAGTTGAGCGATGCTTTGCGAAATTCCCAAAAAAAAACTAGAAATATATTTACATGGTATTTTACAATTACTAATGCAATCCACTCGTCACAGAATCGTGTCACGGGTTATGCATATAATGCATTTTTTTCCCTGTAACACATTTCTAGTAGGTAGAATGCCCTGAGCAATAAACATTAAGAAGTTTTAACATTTAACCATTTTGCGAGAAAAAATCAAAGGAGCTGAGACATAGGAGGCACATTTTAGTTACAGAATGGACAGCTTGGTCAGTTGCCCTTGTGTACAAACATACAAAATTAAAGTATCTAGTATAGGCCTCAACAAAAAAAACAAATTCTGATATAATGATACTGTATTTGACCCTGTAAAACCCCGTAATTTAGAGCGGGGCATCACATCAATAGTCCATTGTGAAGGATAGTTGGGTAAATTAACCTTTGCCTATTTCCCTATAATTGGTTTATAGAATGAAGGCAAACATCGTGGTAAAAGGTTGATCTGTTATCTTTTGTTTGGTAAAACTACTTTGCGCTTCCGCGTGTCATAGTGGGACGGATTTCAAAACCCTTTTGTTTTTATTTAATTTTATTTTTTTAATAATTTTTTTATTTAATCAAAATGACACCAGAAATCAATGGTCTTATTTTAAATATAGATACAGTTTTGACCTCGTTACAGACAGACAGACGGACAGTGAAGTCTTAGGAATTATTCTCATTTACTATACATAGGTATTTTTATATGGAGACATCACGGACGACATGCAAAACAAAAGCTGTCTATATCCTATTAATGTGAAATGTGAAAATCAGCCACTAATAACAAAAGCTTTTCGATCTAATATAACTAAATGCGAATATGTCTAAATGAGAATAAGATCAAATGCGACTAATCCAAAACTAGTCCGTCCCCGCTCCGACCGTCCACGTCTCGTTCTAATCATTCCTTATTAAAAGGTTTTTACCGTTTTTACCTACCTACTTGGGTTCGAAGCCCTAAAACTGCCTACTACCCTCACAGATCGTAATCTAATTCTTAAGTACCTAGCTATTAAGTTTCAAAAAGGCCAATTTACCTAAAGTATTCTAAGTTCTAAGAAACTTAGGCAAAACTTTATCAAGTTGCGTGTCGCACTTCGCAAGTTAATCTGTAAATCGTGATTCATGCCGCTTCACCGAACATGCGTGAGGTAGGTAAGTACCTAGGCTTGCTTAGAGTGGTGCAATGACTAGCGGTTAGGTCTAGCTAGGCTATCAATCACAACTAGTAAGTATAGTGATTATTTACTAAGCTGTTGGATGTAACGTTCGTCGTTGTAACTTATATACCTACTTGACCTAATGGGCCCTTTTATATTAATTTTTACAGAAAACTAAGGGTTTTTTACAGAAAACTAAGGGTTTTTTTCAATAACTTAGATAAGGAAAAGATACTTAGATATTTCAATTACTTAGATATGATAAGGCTTCAACAATTAAAAAAAATCAACAAAACGAAGAACAGTTTGGATCAAAAATTTTAAAAACGACATTTGCATACCAAGTTTAATGCTGGTGAAATATGTTGGAATATTATTTAAGTGACATCTCTGTAACCATATTTCGAGCAAATAAATGACATTCATTCATTCATTTAGTATTGATGTGGGTTCGATATTTTGAGAAACAATAAAAGTAACTACTAACCTACTTAAGAAAATAAAAATGTCGTATGTTTTGACAATAGTGTAATTGAAAATACTCCGCGCTACCGTACCATCGTTTCTCGTTGCCATACTTTTGTTGCTCAAAAAAAAGTTATTTTTAAATAAAAAAATACCCAGACTATTTCGTAAATTTGTTTTTATTGCTCAAGGCATATTTACTAGAAATATTTTAAAGGAAAAATTCATCTTAAAAAAAATGAATTTTTCCTTTAAAATATTTCTAATACCCAGACTACTTCCAAAGACTATAATATACTTAGGTAATTTTAAACATTCCTAATTTTCAAAGGTGTTTTTCTTATCAGAAAACTTTATTTATCCGATAATTGATTGTATTAGGCGTTACTTTTCGGAACTCCATATCTACTATATTAAATATTAATATTTAGTTTTTAGTCCCGATACCTGACTAGTATCACTACGTATCATGCGGTCTGCCGCGTGCAAAGAACACCTCCCTCCTCCCGCTCCTTGCATGCGGCAGAAATTAGATATTATGTTAAAATTAGATATTATGTTAGTATTAGTGACACCAATCATCAACCGTGAAATCGACGCGTTTCGGCTTTAAAAAGCCATCATCAGGAACGTAGACTCCGACCGAACTGTGTGGGCGACAAAAAATTAGTAACGACGCCGTTCACCCGACGCTGTTGACTCGCCGACAGCTGGAACAAGAGTGAGTGAACAACGCTGCGCCCCCCACTTTTATACTTCGGTGCGATCGTCGTCAGCACCCCCACCACGCCTCGCCAACGCCCTTAGCAGGGGAGATGGAACGATGTTTGTTTGTTCGTTCAGCAGTGTGTTTTGTGTATTTTTCGATTTCAAAATTTCTAATTGTTCCAACACGCTCAGTCGCAACCCCTTATCACACATATGTAAAATATTGTAATTATTGTTGTCGCACAAGGAATGGCCACTGTCAATTAAGTGTTTTGCGAAGTGTGATTTTTCCGGATGGCCATTTCTATACGCGGCAACATGTTCCTTATATCTAGTATCAAAACTGCGACCAGTCTGACCCACATAAACTGCGTTACACTCGTCACAAGTCAACCGATATACACCGGATCTTTTAGAAGACTCTAAACGGTCTTTGCCATTACATAAACGACTAATCGCTTGATTTGTTCGGAACGCAACGCTGACATTGTGTTTTCTTAAAGTGTTGTGTATTCTGTGAGAAATTGGACCCATGTAGGTCAGGCTGCTCACATTCGTATTTTGTTTTTGTTCCGGGTGTGCATATAACAGTGAGCGAACCAATTTTCTTTGTTTCTGGAAAACGATTTTGTCAACTAACTGAGTGGTGTAACCATTTGCAATAGCAATCTGGTAGATGGTATGTAATTCTTTGACATATTTATCCGTGGACATTGGAACTGTCATTAATCTATGAATATAGCTATGGAAGGCTGCTAATTTGTGTTGAATTGGATGGCAAGATGAGTACGGGATGACCATGTCGGTTTGTGTTGGTTTATGGAATATTTGGAAATCTAATTTGTCGCGGGACCTTGTGATAGTGAGATCCAAGAAGTTAAGTGATTTGTTTGTCTCCAACTCCAGTTTGAACTTGATTTTTGGATGGAGATTGTTTATATGTGAAACAAAATCGGTGATTTGTGGGTAGGTACCAGTCCAACAAATAAATATGTCATCGACATATCGGTAGTAAAATTGAATGTGTGATTCGCCCACCACATGATCACACTCGAAACTGTCCATAAAAATGTCAGCCATTAATGGGCTTAATGGTGAGCCCATAGCCAAACCCTCTGTTTGTCGGTAGTATTGATTGTTGAACCTAAAGTAATTTTGTTGCATGCACAGCCGGGTCAAATTAATAATATCATCTATCTCTCCAGGAATCATCCGTTGTCTCTCTAGATGGCGCTCCAGTATACGTAAACACTCTTGATAGGGGACATTTGTAAATAGGCTCTCTACATCTAATGATAATAAAATTGAACCCTGAGGAATACGTAAATCTTTGATTTTATTAATAAGATCGAAACTATTTTTCAAACTGTGTTTTGGTTTGAAACCCAGCTTGACCTTGATGTAATAATTTAGAAACTTTGCTAAATTATACGCTGGAGCACCAATATAAGAAACAACGGGACGGATAGGAATGTTGTCCTTATGTATTTTAGGTAAACCATACAACAATGGTGGACGCGGATTCATTGGTACCTTATTTTTTAGGCTTCCTGGAGAAATAAATGAGGTTGTTTTTATTGCGTTTTTTATTTCTGTCACATATTTCTTAGTTGGGTCAGAATTTAGCCTATCAAAACCTTCTCCCCGAATGATGTCGTAAACCTTCTCTTCGTAACTTGTTCTCTCCATTATAACAATGGAGTTGCCCTTATCAGCTTTTGACAAAACTAGGTTTTCGCGGACTAATTTGTCCTGAAGGGACTTAAACATTAATTGTTCGTTTGTTGAAGTACTTGCGCGGCAATTTTGAATCTGAACTGATACTTGAAGTTTTACAGCATCATTTACCTTGCCCAAATGACAAGCAACCTCTGAATCCACCACCAAAGTTTCGAGAGATTTCTGGGACAACTTCTGGTTGAGATTGTGTTTCAAGCCTTTTTCCAAAAAAGCTTGTTCTGATGGGGTCAATTGTGTATTTGTGAGGTTTTGAACTCGCGGATAAAAATTGTGTGTGTTCGGTAAACTAGGGGAGGAATCACCAGAATTGCGTCCAAGTAATCTCTCCAACTTCCTACTTTGAGTTAAATATTTTTCATGGGCTAATCTGGAAGCTATTTCCCTCGCCTTGTTGTCTAAAATATCAAACTCCACATTATGTAATTTGTAACTTAACTCAGTATACAACACTTTTATGTGGAGCTTGAGATTGTCCCTAACCGTAAACCAATATCTACACTCCTCATTTAACCATATCTGTTTAGCCTTCGTCAATGCTATATTTCCTGATCGACTGTGTGTGTTGGAACGAATATTAATATAATTTGGTATTACTTTATGTTGCTTACACTGCTGGTTGAACCAAACATTTTGAGCTGCGAGACGATGTAGTTTGGTGAGCTTGATGTATAACTTCGCCTGTTCAGCTATACCTGCTGATTTAAGATAATTGATTGTATTAGGCGTTACTTTTCGGAACTCCATATCTACTATATTAAATATTAATATTTAGTTTTTAGTCCCGATACCTGACTAGTATCACTACGTATCATGCGGTCTGCCGCGTGCAAAGAACACCTCCCTCCTCCCGCTCCTTGCATGCGGCAGAAATTAGATATTATGTTAAAATTAGATATTATGTTAGTATTAGTGACACCAATCATCAACCGTGAAATCGACGCGTTTCGGCTTTAAAAAGCCATCATCAGGAACGTAGACTCCGACCGAACTGTGTGGGCGACAAAAAATTAGTAACGACGCCGTTCACCCGACGCTGTTGACTCGCCGACAGCTGGAACAAGAGTGAGTGAACAACGCTGCGCCCCCCACTTTTATACTTCGGTGCGATCGTCGTCAGCACCCCCACCACGCCTCGCCAACGCCCTTAGCAGGGGAGATGGAACGATGTTTGTTTGTTCGTTCAGCAGTGTGTTTTGTGTATTTTTCGATTTCAAAATTTCTAATTGTTCCAACACGCTCAGTCGCAACCCCTTATCACACATATGTAAAATATTGTAATTATTGTTGTCGCACAAGGAATGGCCACTGTCAATTAAGTGTTTTGCGAAGTGTGATTTTTCCGGATGGCCATTTCTATACGCGGCAACATGTTCCTTATATCTAGTATCAAAACTGCGACCAGTCTGACCCACATAAACTGCGTTACACTCGTCACAAGTCAACCGATATACACCGGATCTTTTAGAAGACTCTAAACGGTCTTTGCCATTACATAAACGACTAATCGCTTGATTTGTTCGGAACGCAACGCTGACATTGTGTTTTCTTAAAGTGTTGTGTATTCTGTGAGAAATTGGACCCATGTAGGTCAGGCTGCTCACATTCGTATTTTGTTTTTGTTCCGGGTGTGCATATAACAGTGAGCGAACCAATTTTCTTTGTTTCTGGAAAACGATTTTGTCAACTAACTGAGTGGTGTAACCATTTGCAATAGCAATCTGGTAGATGGTATGTAATTCTTTGACATATTTATCCGTGGACATTGGAACTGTCATTAATCTATGAATATAGCTATGGAAGGCTGCTAATTTGTGTTGAATTGGATGGCAAGATGAGTACGGGATGACCATGTCGGTTTGTGTTGGTTTATGGAATATTTGGAAATCTAATTTGTCGCGGGACCTTGTGATAGTGAGATCCAAGAAGTTAAGTGATTTGTTTGTCTCCAACTCCAGTTTGAACTTGATTTTTGGATGGAGATTGTTTATATGTGAAACAAAATCGGTGATTTGTGGGTAGGTACCAGTCCAACAAATAAATATGTCATCGACATATCGGTAGTAAAATTGAATGTGTGATTCGCCCACCACATGATCACACTCGAAACTGTCCATAAAAATGTCAGCCATTAATGGGCTTAATGGTGAGCCCATAGCCAAACCCTCTGTTTGTCGGTAGTATTGATTGTTGAACCTAAAGTAATTTTGTTGCATGCACAGCCGGGTCAAATTAATAATATCATCTATCTCTCCAGGAATCATCCGTTGTCTCTCTAGATGGCGCTCCAGTATACGTAAACACTCTTGATAGGGGACATTTGTAAATAGGCTCTCTACATCTAATGATAATAAAATTGAACCCTGAGGAATACGTAAATCTTTGATTTTATTAATAAGATCGAAACTATTTTTCAAACTGTGTTTTGGTTTGAAACCCAGCTTGACCTTGATGTAATAATTTAGAAACTTTGCTAAATTATACGCTGGAGCACCAATATAAGAAACAACGGGACGGATAGGAATGTTGTCCTTATGTATTTTAGGTAAACCATACAACAATGGTGGACGCGGATTCATTGGTACCTTATTTTTTAGGCTTCCTGGAGAAATAAATGAGGTTGTTTTTATTGCGTTTTTTATTTCTGTCACATATTTCTTAGTTGGGTCAGAATTTAGCCTATCAAAACCTTCTCCCCGAATGATGTCGTAAACCTTCTCTTCGTAACTTGTTCTCTCCATTATAACAATGGAGTTGCCCTTATCAGCTTTTGACAAAACTAGGTTTTCGCGGACTAATTTGTCCTGAAGGGACTTAAACATTAATTGTTCGTTTGTTGAAGTACTTGCGCGGCAATTTTGAATCTGAACTGATACTTGAAGTTTTACAGCATCATTTACCTTGCCCAAATGACAAGCAACCTCTGAATCCACCACCAAAGTTTCGAGAGATTTCTGGGACAACTTCTGGTTGAGATTGTGTTTCAAGCCTTTTTCCAAAAAAGCTTGTTCTGATGGGGTCAATTGTGTATTTGTGAGGTTTTGAACTCGCGGATAAAAATTGTGTGTGTTCGGTAAACTAGGGGAGGAATCACCAGAATTGCGTCCAAGTAATCTCTCCAACTTCCTACTTTGAGTTAAATATTTTTCATGGGCTAATCTGGAAGCTATTTCCCTCGCCTTGTTGTCTAAAATATCAAACTCCACATTATGTAATTTGTAACTTAACTCAGTATACAACACTTTTATGTGGAGCTTGAGATTGTCCCTAACCGTAAACCAATATCTACACTCCTCATTTAACCATATCTGTTTAGCCTTCGTCAATGCTATATTTCCTGATCGACTGTGTGTGTTGGAACGAATATTAATATAATTTGGTATTACTTTATGTTGCTTACACTGCTGGTTGAACCAAACATTTTGAGCTGCGAGACGATGTAGTTTGGTGAGCTTGATGTATAACTTCGCCTGTTCAGCTATACCTGCTGATTTAAGATAATTGATTGTATTAGGCGTTACTTTTCGGAACTCCATATCTACTATATTAAATATTAATATTTAGTTTTTAGTCCCGATACCTGACTAGTATCACTACGTATCATGCGGTCTGCCGCGTGCAAAGAACACCTCCCTCCTCCCGCTCCTTGCATGCGGCAGAAATTAGATATTATGTTAAAATTAGATATTATGTTAGTATTAGTGACACCAATCATCAACCGTGAAATCGACGCGTTTCGGCTTTAAAAAGCCATCATCAGGAACGTAGACTCCGACCGAACTGTGTGGGCGACAAAAAATTAGTAACGACGCCGTTCACCCGACGCTGTTGACTCGCCGACAGCTGGAACAAGAGTGAGTGAACAACGCTGCGCCCCCCACTTTTATACTTCGGTGCGATCGTCGTCAGCACCCCCACCACGCCTCGCCAACGCCCTTAGCAGGGGAGATGGAACGATGTTTGTTTGTTCGTTCAGCAGTGTGTTTTGTGTATTTTTCGATTTCAAAATTTCTAATTGTTCCAACACGCTCAGTCGCAACCCCTTATCACACATATGTAAAATATTGTAATTATTGTTGTCGCACAAGGAATGGCCACTGTCAATTAAGTGTTTTGCGAAGTGTGATTTTTCCGGATGGCCATTTCTATACGCGGCAACATGTTCCTTATATCTAGTATCAAAACTGCGACCAGTCTGACCCACATAAACTGCGTTACACTCGTCACAAGTCAACCGATATACACCGGATCTTTTAGAAGACTCTAAACGGTCTTTGCCATTACATAAACGACTAATCGCTTGATTTGTTCGGAACGCAACGCTGACATTGTGTTTTCTTAAAGTGTTGTGTATTCTGTGAGAAATTGGACCCATGTAGGTCAGGCTGCTCACATTCGTATTTTGTTTTTGTTCCGGGTGTGCATATAACAGTGAGCGAACCAATTTTCTTTGTTTCTGGAAAACGATTTTGTCAACTAACTGAGTGGTGTAACCATTTGCAATAGCAATCTGGTAGATGGTATGTAATTCTTTGACATATTTATCCGTGGACATTGGAACTGTCATTAATCTATGAATATAGCTATGGAAGGCTGCTAATTTGTGTTGAATTGGATGGCAAGATGAGTACGGGATGACCATGTCGGTTTGTGTTGGTTTATGGAATATTTGGAAATCTAATTTGTCGCGGGACCTTGTGATAGTGAGATCCAAGAAGTTAAGTGATTTGTTTGTCTCCAACTCCAGTTTGAACTTGATTTTTGGATGGAGATTGTTTATATGTGAAACAAAATCGGTGATTTGTGGGTAGGTACCAGTCCAACAAATAAATATGTCATCGACATATCGGTAGTAAAATTGAATGTGTGATTCGCCCACCACATGATCACACTCGAAACTGTCCATAAAAATGTCAGCCATTAATGGGCTTAATGGTGAGCCCATAGCCAAACCCTCTGTTTGTCGGTAGTATTGATTGTTGAACCTAAAGTAATTTTGTTGCATGCACAGCCGGGTCAAATTAATAATATCATCTATCTCTCCAGGAATCATCCGTTGTCTCTCTAGATGGCGCTCCAGTATACGTAAACACTCTTGATAGGGGACATTTGTAAATAGGCTCTCTACATCTAATGATAATAAAATTGAACCCTGAGGAATACGTAAATCTTTGATTTTATTAATAAGATCGAAACTATTTTTCAAACTGTGTTTTGGTTTGAAACCCAGCTTGACCTTGATGTAATAATTTAGAAACTTTGCTAAATTATACGCTGGAGCACCAATATAAGAAACAACGGGACGGATAGGAATGTTGTCCTTATGTATTTTAGGTAAACCATACAACAATGGTGGACGCGGATTCATTGGTACCTTATTTTTTAGGCTTCCTGGAGAAATAAATGAGGTTGTTTTTATTGCGTTTTTTATTTCTGTCACATATTTCTTAGTTGGGTCAGAATTTAGCCTATCAAAACCTTCTCCCCGAATGATGTCGTAAACCTTCTCTTCGTAACTTGTTCTCTCCATTATAACAATGGAGTTGCCCTTATCAGCTTTTGACAAAACTAGGTTTTCGCGGACTAATTTGTCCTGAAGGGACTTAAACATTAATTGTTCGTTTGTTGAAGTACTTGCGCGGCAATTTTGAATCTGAACTGATACTTGAAGTTTTACAGCATCATTTACCTTGCCCAAATGACAAGCAACCTCTGAATCCACCACCAAAGTTTCGAGAGATTTCTGGGACAACTTCTGGTTGAGATTGTGTTTCAAGCCTTTTTCCAAAAAAGCTTGTTCTGATGGGGTCAATTGTGTATTTGTGAGGTTTTGAACTCGCGGATAAAAATTGTGTGTGTTCGGTAAACTAGGGGAGGAATCACCAGAATTGCGTCCAAGTAATCTCTCCAACTTCCTACTTTGAGTTAAATATTTTTCATGGGCTAATCTGGAAGCTATTTCCCTCGCCTTGTTGTCTAAAATATCAAACTCCACATTATGTAATTTGTAACTTAACTCAGTATACAACACTTTTATGTGGAGCTTGAGATTGTCCCTAACCGTAAACCAATATCTACACTCCTCATTTAACCATATCTGTTTAGCCTTCGTCAATGCTATATTTCCTGATCGACTGTGTGTGTTGGAACGAATATTAATATAATTTGGTATTACTTTATGTTGCTTACACTGCTGGTTGAACCAAACATTTTGAGCTGCGAGACGATGTAGTTTGGTGAGCTTGATGTATAACTTCGCCTGTTCAGCTATACCTGCTGATTTAAGATAATTGATTGTATTAGGCGTTACTTTTCGGAACTCCATATCTACTATATTAAATATTAATATTTAGTTTTTAGTCCCGATACCTGACTAGTATCACTACGTATCATGCGGTCTGCCGCGTGCAAAGAACACCTCCCTCCTCCCGCTCCTTGCATGCGGCAGAAATTAGATATTATGTTAAAATTAGATATTATGTTAGTATTAGTGACACCAATCATCAACCGTGAAATCGACGCGTTTCGGCTTTAAAAAGCCATCATCAGGAACGTAGACTCCGACCGAACTGTGTGGGCGACAAAAAATTAGTAACGACGCCGTTCACCCGACGCTGTTGACTCGCCGACAGCTGGAACAAGAGTGAGTGAACAACGCTGCGCCCCCCACTTTTATACTTCGGTGCGATCGTCGTCAGCACCCCCACCACGCCTCGCCAACGCCCTTAGCAGGGGAGATGGAACGATGTTTGTTTGTTCGTTCAGCAGTGTGTTTTGTGTATTTTTCGATTTCAAAATTTCTAATTGTTCCAACACGCTCAGTCGCAACCCCTTATCACACATATGTAAAATATTGTAATTATTGTTGTCGCACAAGGAATGGCCACTGTCAATTAAGTGTTTTGCGAAGTGTGATTTTTCCGGATGGCCATTTCTATACGCGGCAACATGTTCCTTATATCTAGTATCAAAACTGCGACCAGTCTGACCCACATAAACTGCGTTACACTCGTCACAAGTCAACCGATATACACCGGATCTTTTAGAAGACTCTAAACGGTCTTTGCCATTACATAAACGACTAATCGCTTGATTTGTTCGGAACGCAACGCTGACATTGTGTTTTCTTAAAGTGTTGTGTATTCTGTGAGAAATTGGACCCATGTAGGTCAGGCTGCTCACATTCGTATTTTGTTTTTGTTCCGGGTGTGCATATAACAGTGAGCGAACCAATTTTCTTTGTTTCTGGAAAACGATTTTGTCAACTAACTGAGTGGTGTAACCATTTGCAATAGCAATCTGGTAGATGGTATGTAATTCTTTGACATATTTATCCGTGGACATTGGAACTGTCATTAATCTATGAATATAGCTATGGAAGGCTGCTAATTTGTGTTGAATTGGATGGCAAGATGAGTACGGGATGACCATGTCGGTTTGTGTTGGTTTATGGAATATTTGGAAATCTAATTTGTCGCGGGACCTTGTGATAGTGAGATCCAAGAAGTTAAGTGATTTGTTTGTCTCCAACTCCAGTTTGAACTTGATTTTTGGATGGAGATTGTTTATATGTGAAACAAAATCGGTGATTTGTGGGTAGGTACCAGTCCAACAAATAAATATGTCATCGACATATCGGTAGTAAAATTGAATGTGTGATTCGCCCACCACATGATCACACTCGAAACTGTCCATAAAAATGTCAGCCATTAATGGGCTTAATGGTGAGCCCATAGCCAAACCCTCTGTTTGTCGGTAGTATTGATTGTTGAACCTAAAGTAATTTTGTTGCATGCACAGCCGGGTCAAATTAATAATATCATCTATCTCTCCAGGAATCATCCGTTGTCTCTCTAGATGGCGCTCCAGTATACGTAAACACTCTTGATAGGGGACATTTGTAAATAGGCTCTCTACATCTAATGATAATAAAATTGAACCCTGAGGAATACGTAAATCTTTGATTTTATTAATAAGATCGAAACTATTTTTCAAACTGTGTTTTGGTTTGAAACCCAGCTTGACCTTGATGTAATAATTTAGAAACTTTGCTAAATTATACGCTGGAGCACCAATATAAGAAACAACGGGACGGATAGGAATGTTGTCCTTATGTATTTTAGGTAAACCATACAACAATGGTGGACGCGGATTCATTGGTACCTTATTTTTTAGGCTTCCTGGAGAAATAAATGAGGTTGTTTTTATTGCGTTTTTTATTTCTGTCACATATTTCTTAGTTGGGTCAGAATTTAGCCTATCAAAACCTTCTCCCCGAATGATGTCGTAAACCTTCTCTTCGTAACTTGTTCTCTCCATTATAACAATGGAGTTGCCCTTATCAGCTTTTGACAAAACTAGGTTTTCGCGGACTAATTTGTCCTGAAGGGACTTAAACATTAATTGTTCGTTTGTTGAAGTACTTGCGCGGCAATTTTGAATCTGAACTGATACTTGAAGTTTTACAGCATCATTTACCTTGCCCAAATGACAAGCAACCTCTGAATCCACCACCAAAGTTTCGAGAGATTTCTGGGACAACTTCTGGTTGAGATTGTGTTTCAAGCCTTTTTCCAAAAAAGCTTGTTCTGATGGGGTCAATTGTGTATTTGTGAGGTTTTGAACTCGCGGATAAAAATTGTGTGTGTTCGGTAAACTAGGGGAGGAATCACCAGAATTGCGTCCAAGTAATCTCTCCAACTTCCTACTTTGAGTTAAATATTTTTCATGGGCTAATCTGGAAGCTATTTCCCTCGCCTTGTTGTCTAAAATATCAAACTCCACATTATGTAATTTGTAACTTAACTCAGTATACAACACTTTTATGTGGAGCTTGAGATTGTCCCTAACCGTAAACCAATATCTACACTCCTCATTTAACCATATCTGTTTAGCCTTCGTCAATGCTATATTTCCTGATCGACTGTGTGTGTTGGAACGAATATTAATATAATTTGGTATTACTTTATGTTGCTTACACTGCTGGTTGAACCAAACATTTTGAGCTGCGAGACGATGTAGTTTGGTGAGCTTGATGTATAACTTCGCCTGTTCAGCTATACCTGCTGATTTAAGATAATTGATTGTATTAGGCGTTACTTTTCGGAACTCCATATCTACTATATTAAATATTAATATTTAGTTTTTAGTCCCGATACCTGACTAGTATCACTACGTATCATGCGGTCTGCCGCGTGCAAAGAACACCTCCCTCCTCCCGCTCCTTGCATGCGGCAGAAATTAGATATTATGTTAAAATTAGATATTATGTTAGTATTAGTGACACCAATCATCAACCGTGAAATCGACGCGTTTCGGCTTTAAAAAGCCATCATCAGGAACGTAGACTCCGACCGAACTGTGTGGGCGACAAAAAATTAGTAACGACGCCGTTCACCCGACGCTGTTGACTCGCCGACAGCTGGAACAAGAGTGAGTGAACAACGCTGCGCCCCCCACTTTTATACTTCGGTGCGATCGTCGTCAGCACCCCCACCACGCCTCGCCAACGCCCTTAGCAGGGGAGATGGAACGATGTTTGTTTGTTCGTTCAGCAGTGTGTTTTGTGTATTTTTCGATTTCAAAATTTCTAATTGTTCCAACACGCTCAGTCGCAACCCCTTATCACACATATGTAAAATATTGTAATTATTGTTGTCGCACAAGGAATGGCCACTGTCAATTAAGTGTTTTGCGAAGTGTGATTTTTCCGGATGGCCATTTCTATACGCGGCAACATGTTCCTTATATCTAGTATCAAAACTGCGACCAGTCTGACCCACATAAACTGCGTTACACTCGTCACAAGTCAACCGATATACACCGGATCTTTTAGAAGACTCTAAACGGTCTTTGCCATTACATAAACGACTAATCGCTTGATTTGTTCGGAACGCAACGCTGACATTGTGTTTTCTTAAAGTGTTGTGTATTCTGTGAGAAATTGGACCCATGTAGGTCAGGCTGCTCACATTCGTATTTTGTTTTTGTTCCGGGTGTGCATATAACAGTGAGCGAACCAATTTTCTTTGTTTCTGGAAAACGATTTTGTCAACTAACTGAGTGGTGTAACCATTTGCAATAGCAATCTGGTAGATGGTATGTAATTCTTTGACATATTTATCCGTGGACATTGGAACTGTCATTAATCTATGAATATAGCTATGGAAGGCTGCTAATTTGTGTTGAATTGGATGGCAAGATGAGTACGGGATGACCATGTCGGTTTGTGTTGGTTTATGGAATATTTGGAAATCTAATTTGTCGCGGGACCTTGTGATAGTGAGATCCAAGAAGTTAAGTGATTTGTTTGTCTCCAACTCCAGTTTGAACTTGATTTTTGGATGGAGATTGTTTATATGTGAAACAAAATCGGTGATTTGTGGGTAGGTACCAGTCCAACAAATAAATATGTCATCGACATATCGGTAGTAAAATTGAATGTGTGATTCGCCCACCACATGATCACACTCGAAACTGTCCATAAAAATGTCAGCCATTAATGGGCTTAATGGTGAGCCCATAGCCAAACCCTCTGTTTGTCGGTAGTATTGATTGTTGAACCTAAAGTAATTTTGTTGCATGCACAGCCGGGTCAAATTAATAATATCATCTATCTCTCCAGGAATCATCCGTTGTCTCTCTAGATGGCGCTCCAGTATACGTAAACACTCTTGATAGGGGACATTTGTAAATAGGCTCTCTACATCTAATGATAATAAAATTGAACCCTGAGGAATACGTAAATCTTTGATTTTATTAATAAGATCGAAACTATTTTTCAAACTGTGTTTTGGTTTGAAACCCAGCTTGACCTTGATGTAATAATTTAGAAACTTTGCTAAATTATACGCTGGAGCACCAATATAAGAAACAACGGGACGGATAGGAATGTTGTCCTTATGTATTTTAGGTAAACCATACAACAATGGTGGACGCGGATTCATTGGTACCTTATTTTTTAGGCTTCCTGGAGAAATAAATGAGGTTGTTTTTATTGCGTTTTTTATTTCTGTCACATATTTCTTAGTTGGGTCAGAATTTAGCCTATCAAAACCTTCTCCCCGAATGATGTCGTAAACCTTCTCTTCGTAACTTGTTCTCTCCATTATAACAATGGAGTTGCCCTTATCAGCTTTTGACAAAACTAGGTTTTCGCGGACTAATTTGTCCTGAAGGGACTTAAACATTAATTGTTCGTTTGTTGAAGTACTTGCGCGGCAATTTTGAATCTGAACTGATACTTGAAGTTTTACAGCATCATTTACCTTGCCCAAATGACAAGCAACCTCTGAATCCACCACCAAAGTTTCGAGAGATTTCTGGGACAACTTCTGGTTGAGATTGTGTTTCAAGCCTTTTTCCAAAAAAGCTTGTTCTGATGGGGTCAATTGTGTATTTGTGAGCCTACCATAGGTAAGGTTTTGATAGGCTAAATTCTGACCCAACTAAGAAATATGTGACAGAAATAAAAAACGCAATAAAAACAACCTCATTTATTTCTCCAGGAAGCCTAAAAAATAAGGTACCAATGAATCCGCGTCCACCATTGTTGTATGGTTTACCTAAAATACATAAGGACAACATTCCTATCCGTCCCGTTGTTTCTTATATTGGTGCTCCAGCGTATAATTTAGCAAAGTTTCTAAATTATTACATCAAGGTCAAGCTGGGTTTCAAACCAAAACACAGTTTGAAAAATAGTTTCGATCTTATTAATAAAATCAAAGATTTACGTATTCCTCAGGGTTCAATTTTATTATCATTAGATGTAGAGAGCCTATTTACAAATGTCCCCTATCAAGAGTGTTTACGTATACTGGAGCGCCATCTAGAGAGACAACGGATGATTCCTGGAGAGATAGATGATATTATTAATTTGACCCGGCTGTGCATGCAACAAAATTACTTTAGGTTCAACAATCAATACTACCGACAAACAGAGGGTTTGGCTATGGGCTCACCATTAAGCCCATTAATGGCTGACATTTTTATGGACAGTTTCGAGTGTGATCATGTGGTGGGCGAATCACACATTCAATTTTACTACCGATATGTCGATGACATATTTATTTGTTGGACTGGTACCTACCCACAAATCACCGATTTTGTTTCACATATAAACAATCTCCATCCAAAAATCAAGTTCAAACTGGAGTTGGAGACAAACAAATCACTTAACTTCTTGGATCTCACTATCACAAGGTCCCGCGACAAATTAGATTTCCAAATATTCCATAAACCAACACAAACCGACATGGTCATCCCGTACTCATCTTGCCATCCAATTCAACACAAATTAGCAGCCTTCCATAGCTATATTCATAGATTAATGACAGTTCCAATGTCCACGGATAAATATGTCAAAGAATTACATACCATCTACCAGATTGCTATTGCAAATGGTTACACCACTCAGTTAGTTGACAAAATCGTTTTCCAGAAACAAAGAAAATTGGTTCGCTCACTGTTATATGCACACCCGGAACAAAAACAAAATACGAATGTGAGCAGCCTGACCTACATGGGTCCAATTTCTCACAGAATACACAACACTTTAAGAAAACACAATGTCAGCGTTGCGTTCCGAACAAATCAAGCGATTAGTCGTTTATGTAATGGCAAAGACCGTTTAGAGTCTTCTAAAAGATCCGGTGTATATCGGTTGACTTGTGACGAGTGTAACGCAGTTTATGTGGGTCAGACTGGTCGCAGTTTTGATACTAGATATAAGGAACATGTTGCCGCGTATAGAAATGGCCATCCGGAAAAATCACACTTCGCAAAACACTTAATTGACAGTGGCCATTCCTTGTGCGACAACAATAATTACAATATTTTACATATGTGTGATAAGGGGTTGCGACTGAGCGTGTTGGAACAATTAGAAATTTTGAAATCGAAAAATACACAAAACACACTGCTGAACGAACAAACAAACATCGTTCCATCTCCCCTGCTAAGGGCGTTGGCGAGGCGTGGTGGGGGTGCTGACGACGATCGCACCGAAGTATAAAAGTGGGGGGCGCAGCGTTGTTCACTCACTCTTGTTCCAGCTGTCGGCGAGTCAACAGCGTCGGGTGAACGGCGTCGTTACTAATTTTTTGTCGCCCACACAGTTCGGTCGGAGTCTACGTTCCTGATGATGGCTTTTTAAAGCCGAAACGCGTCGATTTCACGGTTGATGATTGGTGTCACTAATACTAACATAATATCTAATTTTAACATAATATCTAATTTCTGCCGCATGCAAGGAGCGGGAGGAGGGAGGTGTTCTTTGCACGCGGCAGACCGCATGATACGTAGTGATACTAGTCAGGTATCGGGACTAAAAACTAAATATTAATATTTAATATAGTAGATATGGAGTTCCGAAAAGTAACGCCTAATACAATCAATTATCTTAAATCAGCAGGTATAGCTGAACAGGCGAAGTTATACATCAAGCTCACCAAACTACATCGTCTCGCAGCTCAAAATGTTTGGTTCAACCAGCAGTGTAAGCAACATAAAGTAATACCAAATTATATTAATATTCGTTCCAACACACACAGTCGATCAGGAAATATAGCATTGACGAAGGCTAAACAGATATGGTTAAATGAGGAGTGTAGATATTGGTTTACGGTTAGGGACAATCTCAAGCTCCACATAAAAGTGTTGTATACTGAGTTAAGTTACAAATTACATAATGTGGAGTTTGATATTTTAGACAACAAGGCGAGGGAAATAGCTTCCAGATTAGCCCATGAAAAATATTTAACTCAAAGTAGGAAGTTGGAGAGATTACTTGGACGCAATTCTGGTGATTCCTCCCCTAGTTTACCGAACACACACAATTTTTATCCGCGAGTTCAAAACCTCACAAATACACAATTGACCCCATCAGAACAAGCTTTTTTGGAAAAAGGCTTGAAACACAATCTCAACCAGAAGTTGTCCCAGAAATCTCTCGAAACTTTGGTGGTGGATTCAGAGGTTGCTTGTCATTTGGGCAAGGTAAATGATGCTGTAAAACTTCAAGTATCAGTTCAGATTCAAAATTGCCGCGCAAGTACTTCAACAAACGAACAATTAATGTTTAAGTCCCTTCAGGACAAATTAGTCCGCGAAAACCTAGTTTTGTCAAAAGCTGATAAGGGCAACTCCATTGTTATAATGGAGAGAACAAGTTACGAAGAGAAGGTTTACGACATCATTCGGGGAGAAGGTTTTGATAGGCTAAATTCTGACCCAACTAAGAAATATGTGACAGAAATAAAAAACGCAATAAAAACAACCTCATTTATTTCTCCAGGAAGCCTAAAAAATAAGGTACCAATGAATCCGCGTCCACCATTGTTGTATGGTTTACCTAAAATACATAAGGACAACATTCCTATCCGTCCCGTTGTTTCTTATATTGGTGCTCCAGCGTATAATTTAGCAAAGTTTCTAAATTATTACATCAAGGTCAAGCTGGGTTTCAAACCAAAACACAGTTTGAAAAATAGTTTCGATCTTATTAATAAAATCAAAGATTTACGTATTCCTCAGGGTTCAATTTTATTATCATTAGATGTAGAGAGCCTATTTACAAATGTCCCCTATCAAGAGTGTTTACGTATACTGGAGCGCCATCTAGAGAGACAACGGATGATTCCTGGAGAGATAGATGATATTATTAATTTGACCCGGCTGTGCATGCAACAAAATTACTTTAGGTTCAACAATCAATACTACCGACAAACAGAGGGTTTGGCTATGGGCTCACCATTAAGCCCATTAATGGCTGACATTTTTATGGACAGTTTCGAGTGTGATCATGTGGTGGGCGAATCACACATTCAATTTTACTACCGATATGTCGATGACATATTTATTTGTTGGACTGGTACCTACCCACAAATCACCGATTTTGTTTCACATATAAACAATCTCCATCCAAAAATCAAGTTCAAACTGGAGTTGGAGACAAACAAATCACTTAACTTCTTGGATCTCACTATCACAAGGTCCCGCGACAAATTAGATTTCCAAATATTCCATAAACCAACACAAACCGACATGGTCATCCCGTACTCATCTTGCCATCCAATTCAACACAAATTAGCAGCCTTCCATAGCTATATTCATAGATTAATGACAGTTCCAATGTCCACGGATAAATATGTCAAAGAATTACATACCATCTACCAGATTGCTATTGCAAATGGTTACACCACTCAGTTAGTTGACAAAATCGTTTTCCAGAAACAAAGAAAATTGGTTCGCTCACTGTTATATGCACACCCGGAACAAAAACAAAATACGAATGTGAGCAGCCTGACCTACATGGGTCCAATTTCTCACAGAATACACAACACTTTAAGAAAACACAATGTCAGCGTTGCGTTCCGAACAAATCAAGCGATTAGTCGTTTATGTAATGGCAAAGACCGTTTAGAGTCTTCTAAAAGATCCGGTGTATATCGGTTGACTTGTGACGAGTGTAACGCAGTTTATGTGGGTCAGACTGGTCGCAGTTTTGATACTAGATATAAGGAACATGTTGCCGCGTATAGAAATGGCCATCCGGAAAAATCACACTTCGCAAAACACTTAATTGACAGTGGCCATTCCTTGTGCGACAACAATAATTACAATATTTTACATATGTGTGATAAGGGGTTGCGACTGAGCGTGTTGGAACAATTAGAAATTTTGAAATCGAAAAATACACAAAACACACTGCTGAACGAACAAACAAACATCGTTCCATCTCCCCTGCTAAGGGCGTTGGCGAGGCGTGGTGGGGGTGCTGACGACGATCGCACCGAAGTATAAAAGTGGGGGGCGCAGCGTTGTTCACTCACTCTTGTTCCAGCTGTCGGCGAGTCAACAGCGTCGGGTGAACGGCGTCGTTACTAATTTTTTGTCGCCCACACAGTTCGGTCGGAGTCTACGTTCCTGATGATGGCTTTTTAAAGCCGAAACGCGTCGATTTCACGGTTGATGATTGGTGTCACTAATACTAACATAATATCTAATTTTAACATAATATCTAATTTCTGCCGCATGCAAGGAGCGGGAGGAGGGAGGTGTTCTTTGCACGCGGCAGACCGCATGATACGTAGTGATACTAGTCAGGTATCGGGACTAAAAACTAAATATTAATATTTAATATAGTAGATATGGAGTTCCGAAAAGTAACGCCTAATACAATCAATTATCTTAAATCAGCAGGTATAGCTGAACAGGCGAAGTTATACATCAAGCTCACCAAACTACATCGTCTCGCAGCTCAAAATGTTTGGTTCAACCAGCAGTGTAAGCAACATAAAGTAATACCAAATTATATTAATATTCGTTCCAACACACACAGTCGATCAGGAAATATAGCATTGACGAAGGCTAAACAGATATGGTTAAATGAGGAGTGTAGATATTGGTTTACGGTTAGGGACAATCTCAAGCTCCACATAAAAGTGTTGTATACTGAGTTAAGTTACAAATTACATAATGTGGAGTTTGATATTTTAGACAACAAGGCGAGGGAAATAGCTTCCAGATTAGCCCATGAAAAATATTTAACTCAAAGTAGGAAGTTGGAGAGATTACTTGGACGCAATTCTGGTGATTCCTCCCCTAGTTTACCGAACACACACAATTTTTATCCGCGAGTTCAAAACCTCACAAATACACAATTGACCCCATCAGAACAAGCTTTTTTGGAAAAAGGCTTGAAACACAATCTCAACCAGAAGTTGTCCCAGAAATCTCTCGAAACTTTGGTGGTGGATTCAGAGGTTGCTTGTCATTTGGGCAAGGTAAATGATGCTGTAAAACTTCAAGTATCAGTTCAGATTCAAAATTGCCGCGCAAGTACTTCAACAAACGAACAATTAATGTTTAAGTCCCTTCAGGACAAATTAGTCCGCGAAAACCTAGTTTTGTCAAAAGCTGATAAGGGCAACTCCATTGTTATAATGGAGAGAACAAGTTACGAAGAGAAGGTTTACGACATCATTCGGGGAGAAGGTTTTGATAGGCTAAATTCTGACCCAACTAAGAAATATGTGACAGAAATAAAAAACGCAATAAAAACAACCTCATTTATTTCTCCAGGAAGCCTAAAAAATAAGGTACCAATGAATCCGCGTCCACCATTGTTGTATGGTTTACCTAAAATACATAAGGACAACATTCCTATCCGTCCCGTTGTTTCTTATATTGGTGCTCCAGCGTATAATTTAGCAAAGTTTCTAAATTATTACATCAAGGTCAAGCTGGGTTTCAAACCAAAACACAGTTTGAAAAATAGTTTCGATCTTATTAATAAAATCAAAGATTTACGTATTCCTCAGGGTTCAATTTTATTATCATTAGATGTAGAGAGCCTATTTACAAATGTCCCCTATCAAGAGTGTTTACGTATACTGGAGCGCCATCTAGAGAGACAACGGATGATTCCTGGAGAGATAGATGATATTATTAATTTGACCCGGCTGTGCATGCAACAAAATTACTTTAGGTTCAACAATCAATACTACCGACAAACAGAGGGTTTGGCTATGGGCTCACCATTAAGCCCATTAATGGCTGACATTTTTATGGACAGTTTCGAGTGTGATCATGTGGTGGGCGAATCACACATTCAATTTTACTACCGATATGTCGATGACATATTTATTTGTTGGACTGGTACCTACCCACAAATCACCGATTTTGTTTCACATATAAACAATCTCCATCCAAAAATCAAGTTCAAACTGGAGTTGGAGACAAACAAATCACTTAACTTCTTGGATCTCACTATCACAAGGTCCCGCGACAAATTAGATTTCCAAATATTCCATAAACCAACACAAACCGACATGGTCATCCCGTACTCATCTTGCCATCCAATTCAACACAAATTAGCAGCCTTCCATAGCTATATTCATAGATTAATGACAGTTCCAATGTCCACGGATAAATATGTCAAAGAATTACATACCATCTACCAGATTGCTATTGCAAATGGTTACACCACTCAGTTAGTTGACAAAATCGTTTTCCAGAAACAAAGAAAATTGGTTCGCTCACTGTTATATGCACACCCGGAACAAAAACAAAATACGAATGTGAGCAGCCTGACCTACATGGGTCCAATTTCTCACAGAATACACAACACTTTAAGAAAACACAATGTCAGCGTTGCGTTCCGAACAAATCAAGCGATTAGTCGTTTATGTAATGGCAAAGACCGTTTAGAGTCTTCTAAAAGATCCGGTGTATATCGGTTGACTTGTGACGAGTGTAACGCAGTTTATGTGGGTCAGACTGGTCGCAGTTTTGATACTAGATATAAGGAACATGTTGCCGCGTATAGAAATGGCCATCCGGAAAAATCACACTTCGCAAAACACTTAATTGACAGTGGCCATTCCTTGTGCGACAACAATAATTACAATATTTTACATATGTGTGATAAGGGGTTGCGACTGAGCGTGTTGGAACAATTAGAAATTTTGAAATCGAAAAATACACAAAACACACTGCTGAACGAACAAACAAACATCGTTCCATCTCCCCTGCTAAGGGCGTTGGCGAGGCGTGGTGGGGGTGCTGACGACGATCGCACCGAAGTATAAAAGTGGGGGGCGCAGCGTTGTTCACTCACTCTTGTTCCAGCTGTCGGCGAGTCAACAGCGTCGGGTGAACGGCGTCGTTACTAATTTTTTGTCGCCCACACAGTTCGGTCGGAGTCTACGTTCCTGATGATGGCTTTTTAAAGCCGAAACGCGTCGATTTCACGGTTGATGATTGGTGTCACTAATACTAACATAATATCTAATTTTAACATAATATCTAATTTCTGCCGCATGCAAGGAGCGGGAGGAGGGAGGTGTTCTTTGCACGCGGCAGACCGCATGATACGTAGTGATACTAGTCAGGTATCGGGACTAAAAACTAAATATTAATATTTAATATAGTAGATATGGAGTTCCGAAAAGTAACGCCTAATACAATCAATTATCTTAAATCAGCAGGTATAGCTGAACAGGCGAAGTTATACATCAAGCTCACCAAACTACATCGTCTCGCAGCTCAAAATGTTTGGTTCAACCAGCAGTGTAAGCAACATAAAGTAATACCAAATTATATTAATATTCGTTCCAACACACACAGTCGATCAGGAAATATAGCATTGACGAAGGCTAAACAGATATGGTTAAATGAGGAGTGTAGATATTGGTTTACGGTTAGGGACAATCTCAAGCTCCACATAAAAGTGTTGTATACTGAGTTAAGTTACAAATTACATAATGTGGAGTTTGATATTTTAGACAACAAGGCGAGGGAAATAGCTTCCAGATTAGCCCATGAAAAATATTTAACTCAAAGTAGGAAGTTGGAGAGATTACTTGGACGCAATTCTGGTGATTCCTCCCCTAGTTTACCGAACACACACAATTTTTATCCGCGAGTTCAAAACCTCACAAATACACAATTGACCCCATCAGAACAAGCTTTTTTGGAAAAAGGCTTGAAACACAATCTCAACCAGAAGTTGTCCCAGAAATCTCTCGAAACTTTGGTGGTGGATTCAGAGGTTGCTTGTCATTTGGGCAAGGTAAATGATGCTGTAAAACTTCAAGTATCAGTTCAGATTCAAAATTGCCGCGCAAGTACTTCAACAAACGAACAATTAATGTTTAAGTCCCTTCAGGACAAATTAGTCCGCGAAAACCTAGTTTTGTCAAAAGCTGATAAGGGCAACTCCATTGTTATAATGGAGAGAACAAGTTACGAAGAGAAGGTTTACGACATCATTCGGGGAGAAGGTTTTGATAGGCTAAATTCTGACCCAACTAAGAAATATGTGACAGAAATAAAAAACGCAATAAAAACAACCTCATTTATTTCTCCAGGAAGCCTAAAAAATAAGGTACCAATGAATCCGCGTCCACCATTGTTGTATGGTTTACCTAAAATACATAAGGACAACATTCCTATCCGTCCCGTTGTTTCTTATATTGGTGCTCCAGCGTATAATTTAGCAAAGTTTCTAAATTATTACATCAAGGTCAAGCTGGGTTTCAAACCAAAACACAGTTTGAAAAATAGTTTCGATCTTATTAATAAAATCAAAGATTTACGTATTCCTCAGGGTTCAATTTTATTATCATTAGATGTAGAGAGCCTATTTACAAATGTCCCCTATCAAGAGTGTTTACGTATACTGGAGCGCCATCTAGAGAGACAACGGATGATTCCTGGAGAGATAGATGATATTATTAATTTGACCCGGCTGTGCATGCAACAAAATTACTTTAGGTTCAACAATCAATACTACCGACAAACAGAGGGTTTGGCTATGGGCTCACCATTAAGCCCATTAATGGCTGACATTTTTATGGACAGTTTCGAGTGTGATCATGTGGTGGGCGAATCACACATTCAATTTTACTACCGATATGTCGATGACATATTTATTTGTTGGACTGGTACCTACCCACAAATCACCGATTTTGTTTCACATATAAACAATCTCCATCCAAAAATCAAGTTCAAACTGGAGTTGGAGACAAACAAATCACTTAACTTCTTGGATCTCACTATCACAAGGTCCCGCGACAAATTAGATTTCCAAATATTCCATAAACCAACACAAACCGACATGGTCATCCCGTACTCATCTTGCCATCCAATTCAACACAAATTAGCAGCCTTCCATAGCTATATTCATAGATTAATGACAGTTCCAATGTCCACGGATAAATATGTCAAAGAATTACATACCATCTACCAGATTGCTATTGCAAATGGTTACACCACTCAGTTAGTTGACAAAATCGTTTTCCAGAAACAAAGAAAATTGGTTCGCTCACTGTTATATGCACACCCGGAACAAAAACAAAATACGAATGTGAGCAGCCTGACCTACATGGGTCCAATTTCTCACAGAATACACAACACTTTAAGAAAACACAATGTCAGCGTTGCGTTCCGAACAAATCAAGCGATTAGTCGTTTATGTAATGGCAAAGACCGTTTAGAGTCTTCTAAAAGATCCGGTGTATATCGGTTGACTTGTGACGAGTGTAACGCAGTTTATGTGGGTCAGACTGGTCGCAGTTTTGATACTAGATATAAGGAACATGTTGCCGCGTATAGAAATGGCCATCCGGAAAAATCACACTTCGCAAAACACTTAATTGACAGTGGCCATTCCTTGTGCGACAACAATAATTACAATATTTTACATATGTGTGATAAGGGGTTGCGACTGAGCGTGTTGGAACAATTAGAAATTTTGAAATCGAAAAATACACAAAACACACTGCTGAACGAACAAACAAACATCGTTCCATCTCCCCTGCTAAGGGCGTTGGCGAGGCGTGGTGGGGGTGCTGACGACGATCGCACCGAAGTATAAAAGTGGGGGGCGCAGCGTTGTTCACTCACTCTTGTTCCAGCTGTCGGCGAGTCAACAGCGTCGGGTGAACGGCGTCGTTACTAATTTTTTGTCGCCCACACAGTTCGGTCGGAGTCTACGTTCCTGATGATGGCTTTTTAAAGCCGAAACGCGTCGATTTCACGGTTGATGATTGGTGTCACTAATACTAACATAATATCTAATTTTAACATAATATCTAATTTCTGCCGCATGCAAGGAGCGGGAGGAGGGAGGTGTTCTTTGCACGCGGCAGACCGCATGATACGTAGTGATACTAGTCAGGTATCGGGACTAAAAACTAAATATTAATATTTAATATAGTAGATATGGAGTTCCGAAAAGTAACGCCTAATACAATCAATTATCTTAAATCAGCAGGTATAGCTGAACAGGCGAAGTTATACATCAAGCTCACCAAACTACATCGTCTCGCAGCTCAAAATGTTTGGTTCAACCAGCAGTGTAAGCAACATAAAGTAATACCAAATTATATTAATATTCGTTCCAACACACACAGTCGATCAGGAAATATAGCATTGACGAAGGCTAAACAGATATGGTTAAATGAGGAGTGTAGATATTGGTTTACGGTTAGGGACAATCTCAAGCTCCACATAAAAGTGTTGTATACTGAGTTAAGTTACAAATTACATAATGTGGAGTTTGATATTTTAGACAACAAGGCGAGGGAAATAGCTTCCAGATTAGCCCATGAAAAATATTTAACTCAAAGTAGGAAGTTGGAGAGATTACTTGGACGCAATTCTGGTGATTCCTCCCCTAGTTTACCGAACACACACAATTTTTATCCGCGAGTTCAAAACCTCACAAATACACAATTGACCCCATCAGAACAAGCTTTTTTGGAAAAAGGCTTGAAACACAATCTCAACCAGAAGTTGTCCCAGAAATCTCTCGAAACTTTGGTGGTGGATTCAGAGGTTGCTTGTCATTTGGGCAAGGTAAATGATGCTGTAAAACTTCAAGTATCAGTTCAGATTCAAAATTGCCGCGCAAGTACTTCAACAAACGAACAATTAATGTTTAAGTCCCTTCAGGACAAATTAGTCCGCGAAAACCTAGTTTTGTCAAAAGCTGATAAGGGCAACTCCATTGTTATAATGGAGAGAACAAGTTACGAAGAGAAGGTTTACGACATCATTCGGGGAGAAGGTTTTGATAGGCTAAATTCTGACCCAACTAAGAAATATGTGACAGAAATAAAAAACGCAATAAAAACAACCTCATTTATTTCTCCAGGAAGCCTAAAAAATAAGGTACCAATGAATCCGCGTCCACCATTGTTGTATGGTTTACCTAAAATACATAAGGACAACATTCCTATCCGTCCCGTTGTTTCTTATATTGGTGCTCCAGCGTATAATTTAGCAAAGTTTCTAAATTATTACATCAAGGTCAAGCTGGGTTTCAAACCAAAACACAGTTTGAAAAATAGTTTCGATCTTATTAATAAAATCAAAGATTTACGTATTCCTCAGGGTTCAATTTTATTATCATTAGATGTAGAGAGCCTATTTACAAATGTCCCCTATCAAGAGTGTTTACGTATACTGGAGCGCCATCTAGAGAGACAACGGATGATTCCTGGAGAGATAGATGATATTATTAATTTGACCCGGCTGTGCATGCAACAAAATTACTTTAGGTTCAACAATCAATACTACCGACAAACAGAGGGTTTGGCTATGGGCTCACCATTAAGCCCATTAATGGCTGACATTTTTATGGACAGTTTCGAGTGTGATCATGTGGTGGGCGAATCACACATTCAATTTTACTACCGATATGTCGATGACATATTTATTTGTTGGACTGGTACCTACCCACAAATCACCGATTTTGTTTCACATATAAACAATCTCCATCCAAAAATCAAGTTCAAACTGGAGTTGGAGACAAACAAATCACTTAACTTCTTGGATCTCACTATCACAAGGTCCCGCGACAAATTAGATTTCCAAATATTCCATAAACCAACACAAACCGACATGGTCATCCCGTACTCATCTTGCCATCCAATTCAACACAAATTAGCAGCCTTCCATAGCTATATTCATAGATTAATGACAGTTCCAATGTCCACGGATAAATATGTCAAAGAATTACATACCATCTACCAGATTGCTATTGCAAATGGTTACACCACTCAGTTAGTTGACAAAATCGTTTTCCAGAAACAAAGAAAATTGGTTCGCTCACTGTTATATGCACACCCGGAACAAAAACAAAATACGAATGTGAGCAGCCTGACCTACATGGGTCCAATTTCTCACAGAATACACAACACTTTAAGAAAACACAATGTCAGCGTTGCGTTCCGAACAAATCAAGCGATTAGTCGTTTATGTAATGGCAAAGACCGTTTAGAGTCTTCTAAAAGATCCGGTGTATATCGGTTGACTTGTGACGAGTGTAACGCAGTTTATGTGGGTCAGACTGGTCGCAGTTTTGATACTAGATATAAGGAACATGTTGCCGCGTATAGAAATGGCCATCCGGAAAAATCACACTTCGCAAAACACTTAATTGACAGTGGCCATTCCTTGTGCGACAACAATAATTACAATATTTTACATATGTGTGATAAGGGGTTGCGACTGAGCGTGTTGGAACAATTAGAAATTTTGAAATCGAAAAATACACAAAACACACTGCTGAACGAACAAACAAACATCGTTCCATCTCCCCTGCTAAGGGCGTTGGCGAGGCGTGGTGGGGGTGCTGACGACGATCGCACCGAAGTATAAAAGTGGGGGGCGCAGCGTTGTTCACTCACTCTTGTTCCAGCTGTCGGCGAGTCAACAGCGTCGGGTGAACGGCGTCGTTACTAATTTTTTGTCGCCCACACAGTTCGGTCGGAGTCTACGTTCCTGATGATGGCTTTTTAAAGCCGAAACGCGTCGATTTCACGGTTGATGATTGGTGTCACTAATACTAACATAATATCTAATTTTAACATAATATCTAATTTCTGCCGCATGCAAGGAGCGGGAGGAGGGAGGTGTTCTTTGCACGCGGCAGACCGCATGATACGTAGTGATACTAGTCAGGTATCGGGACTAAAAACTAAATATTAATATTTAATATAGTAGATATGGAGTTCCGAAAAGTAACGCCTAATACAATCAATTATCTTAAATCAGCAGGTATAGCTGAACAGGCGAAGTTATACATCAAGCTCACCAAACTACATCGTCTCGCAGCTCAAAATGTTTGGTTCAACCAGCAGTGTAAGCAACATAAAGTAATACCAAATTATATTAATATTCGTTCCAACACACACAGTCGATCAGGAAATATAGCATTGACGAAGGCTAAACAGATATGGTTAAATGAGGAGTGTAGATATTGGTTTACGGTTAGGGACAATCTCAAGCTCCACATAAAAGTGTTGTATACTGAGTTAAGTTACAAATTACATAATGTGGAGTTTGATATTTTAGACAACAAGGCGAGGGAAATAGCTTCCAGATTAGCCCATGAAAAATATTTAACTCAAAGTAGGAAGTTGGAGAGATTACTTGGACGCAATTCTGGTGATTCCTCCCCTAGTTTACCGAACACACACAATTTTTATCCGCGAGTTCAAAACCTCACAAATACACAATTGACCCCATCAGAACAAGCTTTTTTGGAAAAAGGCTTGAAACACAATCTCAACCAGAAGTTGTCCCAGAAATCTCTCGAAACTTTGGTGGTGGATTCAGAGGTTGCTTGTCATTTGGGCAAGGTAAATGATGCTGTAAAACTTCAAGTATCAGTTCAGATTCAAAATTGCCGCGCAAGTACTTCAACAAACGAACAATTAATGTTTAAGTCCCTTCAGGACAAATTAGTCCGCGAAAACCTAGTTTTGTCAAAAGCTGATAAGGGCAACTCCATTGTTATAATGGAGAGAACAAGTTACGAAGAGAAGGTTTACGACATCATTCGGGGAGAAGGTTTTGATAGGCTAAATTCTGACCCAACTAAGAAATATGTGACAGAAATAAAAAACGCAATAAAAACAACCTCATTTATTTCTCCAGGAAGCCTAAAAAATAAGGTACCAATGAATCCGCGTCCACCATTGTTGTATGGTTTACCTAAAATACATAAGGACAACATTCCTATCCGTCCCGTTGTTTCTTATATTGGTGCTCCAGCGTATAATTTAGCAAAGTTTCTAAATTATTACATCAAGGTCAAGCTGGGTTTCAAACCAAAACACAGTTTGAAAAATAGTTTCGATCTTATTAATAAAATCAAAGATTTACGTATTCCTCAGGGTTCAATTTTATTATCATTAGATGTAGAGAGCCTATTTACAAATGTCCCCTATCAAGAGTGTTTACGTATACTGGAGCGCCATCTAGAGAGACAACGGATGATTCCTGGAGAGATAGATGATATTATTAATTTGACCCGGCTGTGCATGCAACAAAATTACTTTAGGTTCAACAATCAATACTACCGACAAACAGAGGGTTTGGCTATGGGCTCACCATTAAGCCCATTAATGGCTGACATTTTTATGGACAGTTTCGAGTGTGATCATGTGGTGGGCGAATCACACATTCAATTTTACTACCGATATGTCGATGACATATTTATTTGTTGGACTGGTACCTACCCACAAATCACCGATTTTGTTTCACATATAAACAATCTCCATCCAAAAATCAAGTTCAAACTGGAGTTGGAGACAAACAAATCACTTAACTTCTTGGATCTCACTATCACAAGGTCCCGCGACAAATTAGATTTCCAAATATTCCATAAACCAACACAAACCGACATGGTCATCCCGTACTCATCTTGCCATCCATTTCAACACAAATTAGCAGCCTTCCATAGCTATATTCATAGATTAATGACAGTTCCAATGTCCACGGATAAATATGTCAAAGAATTACATACCATCTACCAGATTGCTATTGCAAATGGTTACACCACTCAGTTAGTTGACAAAATCGTTTTCCAGAAACAAAGAAAATTGGTTCGCTCACTGTTATATGCACACCCGGAACAAAAACAAAATACGAATGTGAGCAGCCTGACCTACATGGGTCCAATTTCTCACAGAATACACAACACTTTAAGAAAACACAATGTCAGCGTTGCGTTCCGAACAAATCAAGCGATTAGTCGTTTATGTAATGGCAAAGACCGTTTAGAGTCTTCTAAAAGATCCGGTGTATATCGGTTGACTTGTGACGAGTGTAACGCAGTTTATGTGGGTCAGACTGGTCGCAGTTTTGATACTAGATATAAGGAACATGTTGCCGCGTATAGAAATGGCCATCCGGAAAAATCACACTTCGCAAAACACTTAATTGACAGTGGCCATTCCTTGTGCGACAACAATAATTACAATATTTTACATATGTGTGATAAGGGGTTGCGACTGAGCGTGTTGGAACAATTAGAAATTTTGAAATCGAAAAATACACAAAACACACTGCTGAACGAACAAACAAACATCGTTCCATCTCCCCTGCTAAGGGCGTTGGCGAGGCGTGGTGGGGGTGCTGACGACGATCGCACCGAAGTATAAAAGTGGGGGGCGCAGCGTTGTTCACTCACTCTTGTTCCAGCTGTCGGCGAGTCAACAGCGTCGGGTGAACGGCGTCGTTACTAATTTTTTGTCGCCCACACAGTTCGGTCGGAGTCTACGTTCCTGATGATGGCTTTTTAAAGCCGAAACGCGTCGATTTCACGGTTGATGATTGGTGTCACTAATACTAACATAATATCTAATTTTAACATAATATCTAATTTCTGCCGCATGCAAGGAGCGGGAGGAGGGAGGTGTTCTTTGCACGCGGCAGACCGCATGATACGTAGTGATACTAGTCAGGTATCGGGACTAAAAACTAAATATTAATATTTAATATAGTAGATATGGAGTTCCGAAAAGTAACGCCTAATACAATCAATTATCTTAAATCAGCAGGTATAGCTGAACAGGCGAAGTTATACATCAAGCTCACCAAACTACATCGTCTCGCAGCTCAAAATGTTTGGTTCAACCAGCAGTGTAAGCAACATAAAGTAATACCAAATTATATTAATATTCGTTCCAACACACACAGTCGATCAGGAAATATAGCATTGACGAAGGCTAAACAGATATGGTTAAATGAGGAGTGTAGATATTGGTTTACGGTTAGGGACAATCTCAAGCTCCACATAAAAGTGTTGTATACTGAGTTAAGTTACAAATTACATAATGTGGAGTTTGATATTTTAGACAACAAGGCGAGGGAAATAGCTTCCAGATTAGCCCATGAAAAATATTTAACTCAAAGTAGGAAGTTGGAGAGATTACTTGGACGCAATTCTGGTGATTCCTCCCCTAGTTTACCGAACACACACAATTTTTATCCGCGAGTTCAAAACCTCACAAATACACAATTGACCCCATCAGAACAAGCTTTTTTGGAAAAAGGCTTGAAACACAATCTCAACCAGAAGTTGTCCCAGAAATCTCTCGAAACTTTGGTGGTGGATTCAGAGGTTGCTTGTCATTTGGGCAAGGTAAATGATGCTGTAAAACTTCAAGTATCAGTTCAGATTCAAAATTGCCGCGCAAGTACTTCAACAAACGAACAATTAATGTTTAAGTCCCTTCAGGACAAATTAGTCCGCGAAAACCTAGTTTTGTCAAAAGCTGATAAGGGCAACTCCATTGTTATAATGGAGAGAACAAGTTACGAAGAGAAGGTTTACGACATCATTCGGGGAGAAGGTTTTGATAGGCTAAATTCTGACCCAACTAAGAAATATGTGACAGAAATAAAAAACGCAATAAAAACAACCTCATTTATTTCTCCAGGAAGCCTAAAAAATAAGGTACCAATGAATCCGCGTCCACCATTGTTGTATGGTTTACCTAAAATACATAAGGACAACATTCCTATCCGTCCCGTTGTTTCTTATATTGGTGCTCCAGCGTATAATTTAGCAAAGTTTCTAAATTATTACATCAAGGTCAAGCTGGGTTTCAAACCAAAACACAGTTTGAAAAATAGTTTCGATCTTATTAATAAAATCAAAGATTTACGTATTCCTCAGGGTTCAATTTTATTATCATTAGATGTAGAGAGCCTATTTACAAATGTCCCCTATCAAGAGTGTTTACGTATACTGGAGCGCCATCTAGAGAGACAACGGATGATTCCTGGAGAGATAGATGATATTATTAATTTGACCCGGCTGTGCATGCAACAAAATTACTTTAGGTTCAACAATCAATACTACCGACAAACAGAGGGTTTGGCTATGGGCTCACCATTAAGCCCATTAATGGCTGACATTTTTATGGACAGTTTCGAGTGTGATCATGTGGTGGGCGAATCACACATTCAATTTTACTACCGATATGTCGATGACATATTTATTTGTTGGACTGGTACCTACCCACAAATCACCGATTTTGTTTCACATATAAACAATCTCCATCCAAAAATCAAGTTCAAACTGGAGTTGGAGACAAACAAATCACTTAACTTCTTGGATCTCACTATCACAAGGTCCCGCGACAAATTAGATTTCCAAATATTCCATAAACCAACACAAACCGACATGGTCATCCCGTACTCATCTTGCCATCCAATTCAACACAAATTAGCAGCCTTCCATAGCTATATTCATAGATTAATGACAGTTCCAATGTCCACGGATAAATATGTCAAAGAATTACATACCATCTACCAGATTGCTATTGCAAATGGTTACACCACTCAGTTAGTTGACAAAATCGTTTTCCAGAAACAAAGAAAATTGGTTCGCTCACTGTTATATGCACACCCGGAACAAAAACAAAATACGAATGTGAGCAGCCTGACCTACATGGGTCCAATTTCTCACAGAATACACAACACTTTAAGAAAACACAATGTCAGCGTTGCGTTCCGAACAAATCAAGCGATTAGTCGTTTATGTAATGGCAAAGACCGTTTAGAGTCTTCTAAAAGATCCGGTGTATATCGGTTGACTTGTGACGAGTGTAACGCAGTTTATGTGGGTCAGACTGGTCGCAGTTTTGATACTAGATATAAGGAACATGTTGCCGCGTATAGAAATGGCCATCCGGAAAAATCACACTTCGCAAAACACTTAATTGACAGTGGCCATTCCTTGTGCGACAACAATAATTACAATATTTTACATATGTGTGATAAGGGGTTGCGACTGAGCGTGTTGGAACAATTAGAAATTTTGAAATCGAAAAATACACAAAACACACTGCTGAACGAACAAACAAACATCGTTCCATCTCCCCTGCTAAGGGCGTTGGCGAGGCGTGGTGGGGGTGCTGACGACGATCGCACCGAAGTATAAAAGTGGGGGGCGCAGCGTTGTTCACTCACTCTTGTTCCAGCTGTCGGCGAGTCAACAGCGTCGGGTGAACGGCGTCGTTACTAATTTTTTGTCGCCCACACAGTTCGGTCGGAGTCTACGTTCCTGATGATGGCTTTTTAAAGCCGAAACGCGTCGATTTCACGGTTGATGATTGGTGTCACTAATACTAACATAATATCTAATTTTAACATAATATCTAATTTCTGCCGCATGCAAGGAGCGGGAGGAGGGAGGTGTTCTTTGCACGCGGCAGACCGCATGATACGTAGTGATACTAGTCAGGTATCGGGACTAAAAACTAAATATTAATATTTAATATAGTAGATATGGAGTTCCGAAAAGTAACGCCTAATACAATCAATTATCTTAAATCAGCAGGTATAGCTGAACAGGCGAAGTTATACATCAAGCTCACCAAACTACATCGTCTCGCAGCTCAAAATGTTTGGTTCAACCAGCAGTGTAAGCAACATAAAGTAATACCAAATTATATTAATATTCGTTCCAACACACACAGTCGATCAGGAAATATAGCATTGACGAAGGCTAAACAGATATGGTTAAATGAGGAGTGTAGATATTGGTTTACGGTTAGGGACAATCTCAAGCTCCACATAAAAGTGTTGTATACTGAGTTAAGTTACAAATTACATAATGTGGAGTTTGATATTTTAGACAACAAGGCGAGGGAAATAGCTTCCAGATTAGCCCATGAAAAATATTTAACTCAAAGTAGGAAGTTGGAGAGATTACTTGGACGCAATTCTGGTGATTCCTCCCCTAGTTTACCGAACACACACAATTTTTATCCGCGAGTTCAAAACCTCACAAATACACAATTGACCCCATCAGAACAAGCTTTTTTGGAAAAAGGCTTGAAACACAATCTCAACCAGAAGTTGTCCCAGAAATCTCTCGAAACTTTGGTGGTGGATTCAGAGGTTGCTTGTCATTTGGGCAAGGTAAATGATGCTGTAAAACTTCAAGTATCAGTTCAGATTCAAAATTGCCGCGCAAGTACTTCAACAAACGAACAATTAATGTTTAAGTCCCTTCAGGACAAATTAGTCCGCGAAAACCTAGTTTTGTCAAAAGCTGATAAGGGCAACTCCATTGTTATAATGGAGAGAACAAGTTACGAAGAGAAGGTTTACGACATCATTCGGGGAGAAGGTTTTGATAGGCTAAATTCTGACCCAACTAAGAAATATGTGACAGAAATAAAAAACGCAATAAAAACAACCTCATTTATTTCTCCAGGAAGCCTAAAAAATAAGGTACCAATGAATCCGCGTCCACCATTGTTGTATGGTTTACCTAAAATACATAAGGACAACATTCCTATCCGTCCCGTTGTTTCTTATATTGGTGCTCCAGCGTATAATTTAGCAAAGTTTCTAAATTATTACATCAAGGTCAAGCTGGGTTTCAAACCAAAACACAGTTTGAAAAATAGTTTCGATCTTATTAATAAAATCAAAGATTTACGTATTCCTCAGGGTTCAATTTTATTATCATTAGATGTAGAGAGCCTATTTACAAATGTCCCCTATCAAGAGTGTTTACGTATACTGGAGCGCCATCTAGAGAGACAACGGATGATTCCTGGAGAGATAGATGATATTATTAATTTGACCCGGCTGTGCATGCAACAAAATTACTTTAGGTTCAACAATCAATACTACCGACAAACAGAGGGTTTGGCTATGGGCTCACCATTAAGCCCATTAATGGCTGACATTTTTATGGACAGTTTCGAGTGTGATCATGTGGTGGGCGAATCACACATTCAATTTTACTACCGATATGTCGATGACATATTTATTTGTTGGACTGGTACCTACCCACAAATCACCGATTTTGTTTCACATATAAACAATCTCCATCCAAAAATCAAGTTCAAACTGGAGTTGGAGACAAACAAATCACTTAACTTCTTGGATCTCACTATCACAAGGTCCCGCGACAAATTAGATTTCCAAATATTCCATAAACCAACACAAACCGACATGGTCATCCCGTACTCATCTTGCCATCCAATTCAACACAAATTAGCAGCCTTCCATAGCTATATTCATAGATTAATGACAGTTCCAATGTCCACGGATAAATATGTCAAAGAATTACATACCATCTACCAGATTGCTATTGCAAATGGTTACACCACTCAGTTAGTTGACAAAATCGTTTTCCAGAAACAAAGAAAATTGGTTCGCTCACTGTTATATGCACACCCGGAACAAAAACAAAATACGAATGTGAGCAGCCTGACCTACATGGGTCCAATTTCTCACAGAATACACAACACTTTAAGAAAACACAATGTCAGCGTTGCGTTCCGAACAAATCAAGCGATTAGTCGTTTATGTAATGGCAAAGACCGTTTAGAGTCTTCTAAAAGATCCGGTGTATATCGGTTGACTTGTGACGAGTGTAACGCAGTTTATGTGGGTCAGACTGGTCGCAGTTTTGATACTAGATATAAGGAACATGTTGCCGCGTATAGAAATGGCCATCCGGAAAAATCACACTTCGCAAAACACTTAATTGACAGTGGCCATTCCTTGTGCGACAACAATAATTACAATATTTTACATATGTGTGATAAGGGGTTGCGACTGAGCGTGTTGGAACAATTAGAAATTTTGAAATCGAAAAATACACAAAACACACTGCTGAACGAACAAACAAACATCGTTCCATCTCCCCTGCTAAGGGCGTTGGCGAGGCGTGGTGGGGGTGCTGACGACGATCGCACCGAAGTATAAAAGTGGGGGGCGCAGCGTTGTTCACTCACTCTTGTTCCAGCTGTCGGCGAGTCAACAGCGTCGGGTGAACGGCGTCGTTACTAATTTTTTGTCGCCCACACAGTTCGGTCGGAGTCTACGTTCCTGATGATGGCTTTTTAAAGCCGAAACGCGTCGATTTCACGGTTGATGATTGGTGTCACTAATACTAACATAATATCTAATTTTAACATAATATCTAATTTCTGCCGCATGCAAGGAGCGGGAGGAGGGAGGTGTTCTTTGCACGCGGCAGACCGCATGATACGTAGTGATACTAGTCAGGTATCGGGACTAAAAACTAAATATTAATATTTAATATAGTAGATATGGAGTTCCGAAAAGTAACGCCTAATACAATCAATTATCTTAAATCAGCAGGTATAGCTGAACAGGCGAAGTTATACATCAAGCTCACCAAACTACATCGTCTCGCAGCTCAAAATGTTTGGTTCAACCAGCAGTGTAAGCAACATAAAGTAATACCAAATTATATTAATATTCGTTCCAACACACACAGTCGATCAGGAAATATAGCATTGACGAAGGCTAAACAGATATGGTTAAATGAGGAGTGTAGATATTGGTTTACGGTTAGGGACAATCTCAAGCTCCACATAAAAGTGTTGTATACTGAGTTAAGTTACAAATTACATAATGTGGAGTTTGATATTTTAGACAACAAGGCGAGGGAAATAGCTTCCAGATTAGCCCATGAAAAATATTTAACTCAAAGTAGGAAGTTGGAGAGATTACTTGGACGCAATTCTGGTGATTCCTCCCCTAGTTTACCGAACACACACAATTTTTATCCGCGAGTTCAAAACCTCACAAATACACAATTGACCCCATCAGAACAAGCTTTTTTGGAAAAAGGCTTGAAACACAATCTCAACCAGAAGTTGTCCCAGAAATCTCTCGAAACTTTGGTGGTGGATTCAGAGGTTGCTTGTCATTTGGGCAAGGTAAATGATGCTGTAAAACTTCAAGTATCAGTTCAGATTCAAAATTGCCGCGCAAGTACTTCAACAAACGAACAATTAATGTTTAAGTCCCTTCAGGACAAATTAGTCCGCGAAAACCTAGTTTTGTCAAAAGCTGATAAGGGCAACTCCATTGTTATAATGGAGAGAACAAGTTACGAAGAGAAGGTTTACGACATCATTCGGGGAGAAGGTTTTGATAGGCTAAATTCTGACCCAACTAAGAAATATGTGACAGAAATAAAAAACGCAATAAAAACAACCTCATTTATTTCTCCAGGAAGCCTAAAAAATAAGGTACCAATGAATCCGCGTCCACCATTGTTGTATGGTTTACCTAAAATACATAAGGACAACATTCCTATCCGTCCCGTTGTTTCTTATATTGGTGCTCCAGCGTATAATTTAGCAAAGTTTCTAAATTATTACATCAAGGTCAAGCTGGGTTTCAAACCAAAACACAGTTTGAAAAATAGTTTCGATCTTATTAATAAAATCAAAGATTTACGTATTCCTCAGGGTTCAATTTTATTATCATTAGATGTAGAGAGCCTATTTACAAATGTCCCCTATCAAGAGTGTTTACGTATACTGGAGCGCCATCTAGAGAGACAACGGATGATTCCTGGAGAGATAGATGATATTATTAATTTGACCCGGCTGTGCATGCAACAAAATTACTTTAGGTTCAACAATCAATACTACCGACAAACAGAGGGTTTGGCTATGGGCTCACCATTAAGCCCATTAATGGCTGACATTTTTATGGACAGTTTCGAGTGTGATCATGTGGTGGGCGAATCACACATTCAATTTTACTACCGATATGTCGATGACATATTTATTTGTTGGACTGGTACCTACCCACAAATCACCGATTTTGTTTCACATATAAACAATCTCCATCCAAAAATCAAGTTCAAACTGGAGTTGGAGACAAACAAATCACTTAACTTCTTGGATCTCACTATCACAAGGTCCCGCGACAAATTAGATTTCCAAATATTCCATAAACCAACACAAACCGACATGGTCATCCCGTACTCATCTTGCCATCCAATTCAACACAAATTAGCAGCCTTCCATAGCTATATTCATAGATTAATGACAGTTCCAATGTCCACGGATAAATATGTCAAAGAATTACATACCATCTACCAGATTGCTATTGCAAATGGTTACACCACTCAGTTAGTTGACAAAATCGTTTTCCAGAAACAAAGAAAATTGGTTCGCTCACTGTTATATGCACACCCGGAACAAAAACAAAATACGAATGTGAGCAGCCTGACCTACATGGGTCCAATTTCTCACAGAATACACAACACTTTAAGAAAACACAATGTCAGCGTTGCGTTCCGAACAAATCAAGCGATTAGTCGTTTATGTAATGGCAAAGACCGTTTAGAGTCTTCTAAAAGATCCGGTGTATATCGGTTGACTTGTGACGAGTGTAACGCAGTTTATGTGGGTCAGACTGGTCGCAGTTTTGATACTAGATATAAGGAACATGTTGCCGCGTATAGAAATGGCCATCCGGAAAAATCACACTTCGCAAAACACTTAATTGACAGTGGCCATTCCTTGTGCGACAACAATAATTACAATATTTTACATATGTGTGATAAGGGGTTGCGACTGAGCGTGTTGGAACAATTAGAAATTTTGAAATCGAAAAATACACAAAACACACTGCTGAACGAACAAACAAACATCGTTCCATCTCCCCTGCTAAGGGCGTTGGCGAGGCGTGGTGGGGGTGCTGACGACGATCGCACCGAAGTATAAAAGTGGGGGGCGCAGCGTTGTTCACTCACTCTTGTTCCAGCTGTCGGCGAGTCAACAGCGTCGGGTGAACGGCGTCGTTACTAATTTTTTGTCGCCCACACAGTTCGGTCGGAGTCTACGTTCCTGATGATGGCTTTTTAAAGCCGAAACGCGTCGATTTCACGGTTGATGATTGGTGTCACTAATACTAACATAATATCTAATTTTAACATAATATCTAATTTCTGCCGCATGCAAGGAGCGGGAGGAGGGAGGTGTTCTTTGCACGCGGCAGACCGCATGATACGTAGTGATACTAGTCAGGTATCGGGACTAAAAACTAAATATTAATATTTAATATAGTAGATATGGAGTTCCGAAAAGTAACGCCTAATACAATCAATTATCTTAAATCAGCAGGTATAGCTGAACAGGCGAAGTTATACATCAAGCTCACCAAACTACATCGTCTCGCAGCTCAAAATGTTTGGTTCAACCAGCAGTGTAAGCAACATAAAGTAATACCAAATTATATTAATATTCGTTCCAACACACACAGTCGATCAGGAAATATAGCATTGACGAAGGCTAAACAGATATGGTTAAATGAGGAGTGTAGATATTGGTTTACGGTTAGGGACAATCTCAAGCTCCACATAAAAGTGTTGTATACTGAGTTAAGTTACAAATTACATAATGTGGAGTTTGATATTTTAGACAACAAGGCGAGGGAAATAGCTTCCAGATTAGCCCATGAAAAATATTTAACTCAAAGTAGGAAGTTGGAGAGATTACTTGGACGCAATTCTGGTGATTCCTCCCCTAGTTTACCGAACACACACAATTTTTATCCGCGAGTTCAAAACCTCACAAATACACAATTGACCCCATCAGAACAAGCTTTTTTGGAAAAAGGCTTGAAACACAATCTCAACCAGAAGTTGTCCCAGAAATCTCTCGAAACTTTGGTGGTGGATTCAGAGGTTGCTTGTCATTTGGGCAAGGTAAATGATGCTGTAAAACTTCAAGTATCAGTTCAGATTCAAAATTGCCGCGCAAGTACTTCAACAAACGAACAATTAATGTTTAAGTCCCTTCAGGACAAATTAGTCCGCGAAAACCTAGTTTTGTCAAAAGCTGATAAGGGCAACTCCATTGTTATAATGGAGAGAACAAGTTACGAAGAGAAGGTTTACGACATCATTCGGGGAGAAGGTTTTGATAGGCTAAATTCTGACCCAACTAAGAAATATGTGACAGAAATAAAAAACGCAATAAAAACAACCTCATTTATTTCTCCAGGAAGCCTAAAAAATAAGGTACCAATGAATCCGCGTCCACCATTGTTGTATGGTTTACCTAAAATACATAAGGACAACATTCCTATCCGTCCCGTTGTTTCTTATATTGGTGCTCCAGCGTATAATTTAGCAAAGTTTCTAAATTATTACATCAAGGTCAAGCTGGGTTTCAAACCAAAACACAGTTTGAAAAATAGTTTCGATCTTATTAATAAAATCAAAGATTTACGTATTCCTCAGGGTTCAATTTTATTATCATTAGATGTAGAGAGCCTATTTACAAATGTCCCCTATCAAGAGTGTTTACGTATACTGGAGCGCCATCTAGAGAGACAACGGATGATTCCTGGAGAGATAGATGATATTATTAATTTGACCCGGCTGTGCATGCAACAAAATTACTTTAGGTTCAACAATCAATACTACCGACAAACAGAGGGTTTGGCTATGGGCTCACCATTAAGCCCATTAATGGCTGACATTTTTATGGACAGTTTCGAGTGTGATCATGTGGTGGGCGAATCACACATTCAATTTTACTACCGATATGTCGATGACATATTTATTTGTTGGACTGGTACCTACCCACAAATCACCGATTTTGTTTCACATATAAACAATCTCCATCCAAAAATCAAGTTCAAACTGGAGTTGGAGACAAACAAATCACTTAACTTCTTGGATCTCACTATCACAAGGTCCCGCGACAAATTAGATTTCCAAATATTCCATAAACCAACACAAACCGACATGGTCATCCCGTACTCATCTTGCCATCCAATTCAACACAAATTAGCAGCCTTCCATAGCTATATTCATAGATTAATGACAGTTCCAATGTCCACGGATAAATATGTCAAAGAATTACATACCATCTACCAGATTGCTATTGCAAATGGTTACACCACTCAGTTAGTTGACAAAATCGTTTTCCAGAAACAAAGAAAATTGGTTCGCTCACTGTTATATGCACACCCGGAACAAAAACAAAATACGAATGTGAGCAGCCTGACCTACATGGGTCCAATTTCTCACAGAATACACAACACTTTAAGAAAACACAATGTCAGCGTTGCGTTCCGAACAAATCAAGCGATTAGTCGTTTATGTAATGGCAAAGACCGTTTAGAGTCTTCTAAAAGATCCGGTGTATATCGGTTGACTTGTGACGAGTGTAACGCAGTTTATGTGGGTCAGACTGGTCGCAGTTTTGATACTAGATATAAGGAACATGTTGCCGCGTATAGAAATGGCCATCCGGAAAAATCACACTTCGCAAAACACTTAATTGACAGTGGCCATTCCTTGTGCGACAACAATAATTACAATATTTTACATATGTGTGATAAGGGGTTGCGACTGAGCGTGTTGGAACAATTAGAAATTTTGAAATCGAAAAATACACAAAACACACTGCTGAACGAACAAACAAACATCGTTCCATCTCCCCTGCTAAGGGCGTTGGCGAGGCGTGGTGGGGGTGCTGACGACGATCGCACCGAAGTATAAAAGTGGGGGGCGCAGCGTTGTTCACTCACTCTTGTTCCAGCTGTCGGCGAGTCAACAGCGTCGGGTGAACGGCGTCGTTACTAATTTTTTGTCGCCCACACAGTTCGGTCGGAGTCTACGTTCCTGATGATGGCTTTTTAAAGCCGAAACGCGTCGATTTCACGGTTGATGATTGGTGTCACTAATACTAACATAATATCTAATTTTAACATAATATCTAATTTCTGCCGCATGCAAGGAGCGGGAGGAGGGAGGTGTTCTTTGCACGCGGCAGACCGCATGATACGTAGTGATACTAGTCAGGTATCGGGACTAAAAACTAAATATTAATATTTAATATAGTAGATATGGAGTTCCGAAAAGTAACGCCTAATACAATCAATTATCTTAAATCAGCAGGTATAGCTGAACAGGCGAAGTTATACATCAAGCTCACCAAACTACATCGTCTCGCAGCTCAAAATGTTTGGTTCAACCAGCAGTGTAAGCAACATAAAGTAATACCAAATTATATTAATATTCGTTCCAACACACACAGTCGATCAGGAAATATAGCATTGACGAAGGCTAAACAGATATGGTTAAATGAGGAGTGTAGATATTGGTTTACGGTTAGGGACAATCTCAAGCTCCACATAAAAGTGTTGTATACTGAGTTAAGTTACAAATTACATAATGTGGAGTTTGATATTTTAGACAACAAGGCGAGGGAAATAGCTTCCAGATTAGCCCATGAAAAATATTTAACTCAAAGTAGGAAGTTGGAGAGATTACTTGGACGCAATTCTGGTGATTCCTCCCCTAGTTTACCGAACACACACAATTTTTATCCGCGAGTTCAAAACCTCACAAATACACAATTGACCCCATCAGAACAAGCTTTTTTGGAAAAAGGCTTGAAACACAATCTCAACCAGAAGTTGTCCCAGAAATCTCTCGAAACTTTGGTGGTGGATTCAGAGGTTGCTTGTCATTTGGGCAAGGTAAATGATGCTGTAAAACTTCAAGTATCAGTTCAGATTCAAAATTGCCGCGCAAGTACTTCAACAAACGAACAATTAATGTTTAAGTCCCTTCAGGACAAATTAGTCCGCGAAAACCTAGTTTTGTCAAAAGCTGATAAGGGCAACTCCATTGTTATAATGGAGAGAACAAGTTACGAAGAGAAGGTTTACGACATCATTCGGGGAGAAGGTTTTGATAGGCTAAATTCTGACCCAACTAAGAAATATGTGACAGAAATAAAAAACGCAATAAAAACAACCTCATTTATTTCTCCAGGAAGCCTAAAAAATAAGGTACCAATGAATCCGCGTCCACCATTGTTGTATGGTTTACCTAAAATACATAAGGACAACATTCCTATCCGTCCCGTTGTTTCTTATATTGGTGCTCCAGCGTATAATTTAGCAAAGTTTCTAAATTATTACATCAAGGTCAAGCTGGGTTTCAAACCAAAACACAGTTTGAAAAATAGTTTCGATCTTATTAATAAAATCAAAGATTTACGTATTCCTCAGGGTTCAATTTTATTATCATTAGATGTAGAGAGCCTATTTACAAATGTCCCCTATCAAGAGTGTTTACGTATACTGGAGCGCCATCTAGAGAGACAACGGATGATTCCTGGAGAGATAGATGATATTATTAATTTGACCCGGCTGTGCATGCAACAAAATTACTTTAGGTTCAACAATCAATACTACCGACAAACAGAGGGTTTGGCTATGGGCTCACCATTAAGCCCATTAATGGCTGACATTTTTATGGACAGTTTCGAGTGTGATCATGTGGTGGGCGAATCACACATTCAATTTTACTACCGATATGTCGATGACATATTTATTTGTTGGACTGGTACCTACCCACAAATCACCGATTTTGTTTCACATATAAACAATCTCCATCCAAAAATCAAGTTCAAACTGGAGTTGGAGACAAACAAATCACTTAACTTCTTGGATCTCACTATCACAAGGTCCCGCGACAAATTAGATTTCCAAATATTCCATAAACCAACACAAACCGACATGGTCATCCCGTACTCATCTTGCCATCCAATTCAACACAAATTAGCAGCCTTCCATAGCTATATTCATAGATTAATGACAGTTCCAATGTCCACGGATAAATATGTCAAAGAATTACATACCATCTACCAGATTGCTATTGCAAATGGTTACACCACTCAGTTAGTTGACAAAATCGTTTTCCAGAAACAAAGAAAATTGGTTCGCTCACTGTTATATGCACACCCGGAACAAAAACAAAATACGAATGTGAGCAGCCTGACCTACATGGGTCCAATTTCTCACAGAATACACAACACTTTAAGAAAACACAATGTCAGCGTTGCGTTCCGAACAAATCAAGCGATTAGTCGTTTATGTAATGGCAAAGACCGTTTAGAGTCTTCTAAAAGATCCGGTGTATATCGGTTGACTTGTGACGAGTGTAACGCAGTTTATGTGGGTCAGACTGGTCGCAGTTTTGATACTAGATATAAGGAACATGTTGCCGCGTATAGAAATGGCCATCCGGAAAAATCACACTTCGCAAAACACTTAATTGACAGTGGCCATTCCTTGTGCGACAACAATAATTACAATATTTTACATATGTGTGATAAGGGGTTGCGACTGAGCGTGTTGGAACAATTAGAAATTTTGAAATCGAAAAATACACAAAACACACTGCTGAACGAACAAACAAACATCGTTCCATCTCCCCTGCTAAGGGCGTTGGCGAGGCGTGGTGGGGGTGCTGACGACGATCGCACCGAAGTATAAAAGTGGGGGGCGCAGCGTTGTTCACTCACTCTTGTTCCAGCTGTCGGCGAGTCAACAGCGTCGGGTGAACGGCGTCGTTACTAATTTTTTGTCGCCCACACAGTTCGGTCGGAGTCTACGTTCCTGATGATGGCTTTTTAAAGCCGAAACGCGTCGATTTCACGGTTGATGATTGGTGTCACTAATACTAACATAATATCTAATTTTAACATAATATCTAATTTCTGCCGCATGCAAGGAGCGGGAGGAGGGAGGTGTTCTTTGCACGCGGCAGACCGCATGATACGTAGTGATACTAGTCAGGTATCGGGACTAAAAACTAAATATTAATATTTAATATAGTTTATTTATCCGGTTGAATCGTGTTTTTATTCATGGTTTTAAACGAACCGAGCTTTCGCGAGCTTTTGAGATAAGGTTGAGGTAAAGGTTGAGGTTGACATCTCAGTCAACCTTGAAAAAGCCAACTGTAAAGTTGGAGAAAGCTCGGTTCGTTTAAAACCATTAATAAAAACGCGATTGCACCGGATAAATAAAGTGTTTTATTATGCAAAATCGCGAAACCCATAGAAGAAATTGTGTCTTTTTTAATTATTTGATATGTTTTTTAAATTTTTTTTATCTGATCGATAATTAAGCGACTTTGCGACGACTTATTATGAGACATCATGGTAGGGCGGACTTATTTACTTCACCACTAATGTAGGTGTACCTACCCTAATATACCTAAGTGTATTTAGGAACTTTTTGAAACGCCAACGACTTTAATACAAATGCTAAGTATTCCATGGCGCTGTCATTTCTTATTGAATAAAAACTGGTAAACCATAATACCACCCTCTCGACACCCTTCAGACGCGTCATGACATGACCCCTTATTGCTGTTATCTCTTACCTGTTATTCCTAGACCTAGTTGTGATGCTGTCGTCATCGCGCCAGCTCTTGGCCAGCGATGGCAGGCCGATGACGCTAGATCCTTTCACCATGCCGCCTCCGCCGGCGCCGGGCTGTTCTGTGCTTCGAGTTTGACGGGCACGGAGCTCTTTGCCTGGTTCAATCGAGATGTTTTTTTGCATAAGATGGCTGTGCGTCTAAGAAGCATTGCCATTTATCGTGGCAATGCTAACATGCTCGCAAACTTTTCTTGAATATACTTACTAATACTAGCTATGCCCCGCGGTTTCACCCGCGTAAGTCCCGATGTTTAGCTTTTTTTTTCATAAGGACCTCTTTCTGATTATAACAAAACACAAAAAAAAGAATTATCGAAATCGGTCTAGCCGTTTAGGCTTGATGCCGTGACCACGCGAACTAGGGATTCATTTTAATAGTATACTAGCTGCGCCCCGCGGTTTCGCCCGCGTCCCGATTTCCAAAATGCATCAATATTGGTTCAGCATTTTTTTTCCATATTATCCTTCTCCTGACAAGTAAGAACAAAAAAGAATTAGCGAAATCGGTCCAGACATTCAAGCGTGATGCCTTGACCACGCGAAATAGGGATTCATTTTTCTACTAAGATAAGATTATAAAGAAGAAAAATTTATTTGTTTGTTTGTTTGTAATGAATAAGCTCCAAAAATACTGAACCGTTTCAAAAATTCTGTCACAAATAGAAAGCTACATTATCGAGGAGTAACATATAGGCTACTTTTTATCCCAATATTCTCACGTAATAAGGACTTACGCGGGTAAAACCACGGGACGTTGCTAGTTAATGATTTTATTAGTATTACTTACCACATTTAGTAGTCCCAATCAGTGTCTCAGCAGATCTTGACACGCTCCTGGAGAGAGCCGTAGGTGGTGCCTTCATTGGAGATCCAGCGCGGTAAACACCATCACTTTTCATAGGTACAGGCTGGAATAACTGAAGATTTTTTAACGCCATAGTTTTTTGACGAAAGCATTTTTAAAACTATTCATGTCTGTTATTGATCATTTATGTTTTTAAGTTTTTAATATTTTTTAGACAAATACATAAGCAATATGCGGGTACTAGTTTCACTTTCTAGAATCGAAATACCCACAAACAACTATAACACTGTTTTTTTTCAACTATTTTCTAAACTTAGTACCTTTGCTGAACTTTCTAAAAGGCCAAAATAATGTCAAATGTCAATAGAATTGCTACGTATTTAATATTAAATCGGATTTCGTGTGAACAACACACTTGTTACACTTGTCAAATTGTTTACACTATTTAGGACCATTTCTCTTTTATATCTTCATTAATTTGTCGTATTTTTCGTTGAATTTAAAGTCGTGCATTATTTTTTTCTTTAAAAGTATTGAAATTGATTTATCGTATTCCGGAAATATGTAAGTTTTTCACAGACACAAGTGTCACAGGGTCGCGCGTGGCTCGGACTGAAATTGTTTTCAGTGGGGTGTTTGGCTAGCGGTTAGTAATACAATTTTCACCCCTAAAAGCTCCTTTGTTGCCATTGGTAGGGGGGAGTTCTTATAGACAAATACTTTAATGTTACCAAATATTATAAACGCGAAAGTTTGTATTTTTGTATGTATGTGACTTTGTTACTCTTTCACGCAATACTGGACCGATTGCAATGCAACTTGGAATATAGGTAGCTGGATACCGGAAATAACACATAGGCAACTTTTTATTTCGATATTCTCGCGGAAACGGGACTTACGCGGGTGAAACCGCGGGGCGCAGCTAGTGACCTAATACCACTTTGTTAGTAAACATAGTTTCAAAGGCAAAGTCTCAGGCAAGTTTCAGAAAAGTATAATGTCCATCATCCGGTAAATCTTTCGAACTGTGAGGCACCGCCTGTGATCACTGATCACCATCAGGCATGAAGATTCTTTAAGAAAAACCGAGTAGAATCGACACGACATCCGCTCACGGTTCACCAGAAAGCTCAAAGTTTTAACATAGTAAGTTTCAACTCGTCTTCGAAAGTCAAAAATGAGGAGAGGTTCTCAATTCGTCTGTATGTATATATTTATGTTTTTATGTATGTTCACCGATTACTCGAAGATGGCTTAACCGATTAAGAATTTTTTTTTTAATGGAAAGTGGGCGCTCCGAGATGGTCCCATAAAAAATTGATGAGGATCTTCCGAGTGATGAACGGAAATGCTCGTTAAAACGCAGTAATCAATCCAGAGTATCACCGGTATTGGCCAGAATATTTAATGTTTGTATCAGTGAGGGTATCTATCCTACCCCAATGAAAGTAAGCAAGGTCACGCCGCTATATAAGGGTAAAGGGGAAAAAAGTAGCTTAGATTCATATAGACCAGTTGCAATAATTCCAGTGTTCGCTAAGGTATTTGAAAATGGGCTGAGCAGTCGAATAATCGAGTTCCTGCGATCAACGGGAGCCATGTCAGAGCGTCAACATGCGTACCGCACGGGACACTCAACAACTACTCTGGCTCGCCAGGTAATACGTGAGGTTTTGGCTGCAAGAGAGGCAAAACTACAGGTTGCACTAATCAGCTGCGACTTGTCGAAAGCATTTGATGTGGTAGACCATGAGGCCCTGGCTGTAAAGCTACAGCACTACGGAATTGCCGGAATGGCTCTCAATCTTATGCTGAGCTTGATGAGAGACAGATCTCAGGTCGTTGTTGGCGGGGGGGGAAGATTTGTATCAGAGTCTCTAACTTGGACGATGGGCGTTGCCCAAGGATCTTCCATATCGAACATACTTTTCTCCTTGCTGCTTAACGACCTCCCTGTCTCGATAACTGCGGCAGAGGTGTATATGTACGCCGACGATGTAGCTGCGATCGTAACCGCAAATACCCACCAACAGCTCGAGGCAAGGCTTAACAGGGCGGCTGAACAACTGGCGTTTTGGTTTTCGATAAACGGTCTTTCCTTAAATTTGTCAAAGACCAACCTGATGAGGTTCTCCCTTGCCGGACATAGGTCCAAACCTCTTCGTGTGATCGTGGACGGGGTGGAGATTGGCGAGGTGTCCTGCCTGAAGTTTCTTGGCTTCGAGATCGATCGAAGTCTTACTTGGGGAACTCACATTGACAAGCTCTGTGGTAGATTAGGCAGCGCTTGCTTTGCATTGTGCCGAGTTGCCCGAGTGGTTCCTAGTAGCGTGGCTCGCTCGTGTTACTTTGCTACTATCCACTCCTTGTTGCAGTATGGGGCCGAGTTGTGGGGGCGCGCAGCTGATTGGAAGCGGGTTTTCAGGATGCAGAAGCGAGCAATTCGGGCGATTGCGCGAGTAAAACGTGGTACTTCAGCTAGACCCTTCTTTGAAACGTTAGGTATCCTAACACTGCCTTGCATTGTGGTCATGCAAATTGCTGTATACACAAGAACAAATTTGGACACGTTCAGTAAACAGAATGATGTTCATTATCATAACACGCGGCAGTGTGACCAACTTAGCACTATTCCGAGACGCCTAACTAGGACCGCGAAGCTCGCGCATGTGATGGGTCCAGACGTATATAACAAAATTCCTGGTGACGTGGTTTCGGCACTTAGTTTACACAGTTTTAAAAACAAATTGAGGCTATGGTTAGTTAAGAGATCGTTTTACTCAGTAGAAGAATTTTTTGACTATAAAATGTAGCTTAGTATAACGTTGAGAATCAATTTATTGTTATTAATTTTGTAAATTAACATTTAATTTTATATAACATACATTTAATTATTGTTTTCGACTACATAATTTGTTACGATTTAATTTTATTGGCACTACCTTAACTCCTTCTATGAACTGTATGAATAATTTTGACATGTAATGATTAATTACCAATAAATGAGTATTTGAGTATTTGAGTACAGAAAAAACAACTAATTTATAGATTTCTACCAAAAATAATCGTCCCCTAAAAACTAGGTACAGATTGATGAAGCACTTGAAACCACCTTGTCATCAGCAAACTTCTCAAAAATTAAAATTAAATTACGCTTACAATTTTGTTGATTTTAGTGGCAGTCGAGTAGGTAGGTAGGTAGGTACACTAAGATGGGTGAAGCAAAAAAACGCCTTAAAAAGTGCAAAATGAATTCAAAAATTTGTAAACAGTCTTACAAAAAGGACAAAATAACCTCTACATACAGTGCTACCAACTTAACTATTTTGTTATGTGAAGTCGGGCAGCCATACCTACTACAGTATGGACCCAGCCAGTTAAACTGCCCGACTTCAGATAACAAAATAGATAAGTTGGTGGCACTGTATGTTGAGGTTATTTTGTCCTTTTTGTAAGACCGTTTTTAAATTCTTGCACTTTTTTTTGAGTTGGTTTTTTATATTCTTATTTTTTTCCCCTACAGATTTAGACCCCAAGTTTTCACCTAGCATGCCACAGAGGTTGTCAAAAATCTAAGCATGCTATATACGCTCACAAAAGCTGATGTATGTAGGGCAAATGTAGGGTAACCATAGGGACTCATATGACAAGCGACGGTACTTGTCAAACATAGATAGGGGTGCCGGTCATCGACCTGCCGTCCGTTGTCCATGCCAAGTACATACCCAATGCATGTCACAATAACTTATATAATATTTATATACAGAGTTAGTCTGTAAGGTATATATTTACAATTTGAATTATTATCAAATGTTTTATACATTATTTTATTAATATCTCAGTTCCTGCAATACAAGCTTGTGCTTAGTGCTGAGCCGATTTCTAATGTAATTTGATAAATGTTTGGTAAAATTCATATTAATAAATTAATTATTTCATTCATTCAATCGTTCATTTGGAAATTAGCCAGTGTCAAGTATTATTAATTAAATTATGCAAGTTATTTGCATCGAAACAGTCAAGTCGTCATAGTTAAAGTCAAATATAGGGAATCATTTGTAAACACGGCGGCCATTTACAAAGGTTGTTCACCGAGCCTTGGAGACAACGCTAACTAAAGTCCATGTTTTGCACCGATTTTCACTTTCATTCCACTTGTACACCTTCATGAAATTAAATTGATTAATATGCCCCCGAAATTAAACAATTTGCACGCATTTGAACTAGGTTTCACAAAAATCAAAATTTAGCAACACATCTCCACAACGCGTTCTTGCCAAAATTCCGACTACTTTTAAAAACCACAGCTAATTTAAAAAATCTTACGCAAAAAATAGTACGGATTAAAGGTTGCTTGCGGTGTATAAATCATCTAAAATTAGATGAAAAAGCCAATTAATAATGCAACTGGCTTGTCCACGAGACCAACCAAAACAACAAAATATGAGTATTCATGGTGAAAATAACTAGGTAGGTAGGTTAGTGTAAAATTCTATAGTACCTAACTAATCTAAGTTTTGTTTATTTTACCGTTAATATTAATGTTAATTTTCGTGCATTATTTCTACGTTCCATTAATCTTGCTCCGCTGTCAATACTTACACGTCAACTATCAGAAATGGCTAATAATAGAGGTGGAAATATAAATTGATGATAGGGAGATTGATGACGGAGAAATTGACCGGAAATATTAACATCACCTTGAGAAAATCATTGTAGGTACAGTACAGGCTTCTCAAGGTTATGTTTTTAAAGTGCTAGGGGTTTTTCATGATTCTTATTTGAACGGGCCGTGCCGGGGCCGGGCGGGCTTCTTTTGTATGTAGACAGCTTTTGTTTTGCTTATCGTCCGTACCTGTTAATTTAAAAAAAATGCAGCCTAGCGTTAGCAAAGTATCTACCTCGATGGTTTACAAATTGATCATAGTACTCAATCTAGTTACTAACACTTCGGCACATTAACATGGAGCTGAAGGATTTAAAACTAAGTTCGATTTTCTTAATTTCCTTCGGCTCCTTTGGGGCAAAGGTCTGATGTGACAGGCAGATAGGCGGACGTGGAGTCTTTGCAAAAGGGTCTTATTAAACCACCATAATTTGTTTATTTCCACTGATGTCTAGATTCTGATCTTCCCTCGAGAGTGCGCTGACCGTCACGCCTATGTGTCTCCGTTTAAATTTTTGCAAATAACTCACAAATTCATGTATAATTTAATAACATACTTGAACAAGCCTTTGAGGAAGTTGTAAATCTTTAAAATTACTATCGTTGAAAAGGTAACCTTTGTCATTCTATGCCTACGACGTCCGTTAATACTTTACTGTTTTGTCCGATTACTGCGTGAAAGGAGGATTATGTTTTTACTTTTTGACCACGATGTATAGGTAATTATTCTAATTATAATATCTGCATGACTAAATGAATAATTATTTTCTTTCTCATAATTTTTTCATCTATCTACTTGCCAGTGGGTGGTCACAAACTTCAGCGAAAGGTCATAATACCATAAACCCACATCTAATTAATACCTACTAGTACCTAATATAAGTTTTCGATACCACACGAACTTATTGTATTAGAGGATAGATATATAAAATGTGAGAATATAGCAGTTGTCCCTTAAGAAATACAAATGTCACATTATCGATCAAAAATGCCCCTGAAATCAGGGTCTTACTAAAATAATTAGACTTTTTTAAATCGTTGATTTCTACCTTAAAAGTAGATAAGATCAGAAAGAAGACAGTGGAAATAAGGTGGTAATAAAATAAGCCACTGAAGTCTGAAGTTCCGCTACACCAAATAATGTTTAGTCATGTTCCTGCCTAACTAAAAGAGATTAAAAAACGCGACGAATTGAAAACTTCCTCCTTTATTTAAAGGTTAAAAAAGTTCTGTCGATAATGTGGCAGTTACTAAATCCTTATGTAAGTATAGTAGGTTTCATGATTTTACTACTATTCAAACTTCTGTCCAACTTTAGTATTAAAACTAACTCTATCTGAGGCAAATGAGCCTAAACAAGACAATTTAGTTACAATTTTCGCCACCGAATGAAATATGTGTATATTCGTTGGTAAATGATTGATGTACTCCGCTTACGGTCCGCTGATTATCAAAGCATACAATGACGCGTCAGATTCGGTTCGCTGCTCTACCGTTTTTGATTTGATTGTACATAGTTTTGAGTAAATTGTTTCCATTGTTTATTGTGAAAAACACACTAAAGTCTAAATATTAGCTTTTTGACACGTTAGATAATAGTAACTGATATGAGCCCTAAGATTAAAACAAAAAAAGGGTAGATACGTTACTAAGTCACGATAAATAAGATGATATTTTTTTTAAAACAAACAAAAAAATACTAAAATTACCTCTACGTACAGTGCCACCGACTAATCTGTTTTGTCATCTGAAGTCGGGCAGCCAAACTACAGTATGGATCCAGCCAGTAAAACTGCCCGACTTCATATGACAAAAATAATTTAAAAATTAAAAAACCGACTTCAAAAAGAAATAAAAAATAATTTAATAAACAACAAAAAACAAAAAAAGAATTAATAAAAATGACCAAAATAACCTCTACATAGGTACAGTGCCACCGACTAATAAATCTGTTTTATCATCTGAAGTCGGGCAGCCAAACTAAGTACAATATGGAACCAACCAGTAAAACTGCCCCACTGTACTAAAACTGTACCTATGTAGAGGTTATTTTGGTCATTTTTATTAATTCTTTTTTTGTTTTTTTGTTGTTTATTAAATAATTTTTTAATTCTTTTTGAAGTCGGTTTTTTAATTTTTAAATTATTTTTTTATTTTACCCTTTTTAGTATACCTACCTACCTAAAAATCAATAATATTGTTACCCTAATTTTAATTATTAAGGAGTTTGCTGATGAGAAGGTGGTTTCAGGTGCCGCATCAATCTGTACTTAGTTCTTTAGGGGTCTATTATTTTTGGTAGAAGTCCAAAAATGAATAATTTATTGAATTCTGAGATGCTATCCTGTCCATGATTCCGAAGATACTCATCAGATCCTTACTAAACTTTCATGGGACCACCTCGCAGCTTCCACCTTTCCATTAAAAAAAGAACTATATCAATCGGTCAAGCCATCTTTGTGTAATCGATGAACAATTGAATTGAATACAGCGTTTTGAGGAGCATTCCCGGTCCTCACTTCGAAGATCCTCATCAGATCCTCATAAAATTTTTATGGGACCATCTCGGAACTCCCACCTTTCCATTAAAAAAAAGAATCATTTCAATCGGTCAAGCCATCTTCGAGTAATCGATAAACAACTGAATTGATTAATGCGTTTTGAGGAGCATTTACGTTCATCACTCCGAAGACCCTCATCAGATCTACATCAAATTTTTATGGGACCATCTTGGAGCTTCCACCTATCCATTAAAAAAAGAATCATCTTAATCGGTCAAGCCCTCTTCGAGTAATCGGTTGACATACAAAAAAATAATAATTATACATACAGACGAATTGATAACCTCCTCCTTTTTTTGAAGTCGGTTAAAAAGAGATTAGTAGGTGGCGCTGTATGTTGAGGTCATATGTAGAGGGGACTATGGTCTTTTTTTCTCAATTCTTTTTTAAAGTTGGTTTTTAAATATATTTTTTTTATTTCAACCCTTTTTAGTGTACCTACCTACTTTCGACTGCCACTAAAATCAAGAAAATTGTAAAAGTACCTAACTTTTATTATTGAGGAGTTTCCTGATGAAATTGTGGTTACAAGTATGCGATCAATCTGTACTTAGTTCTTTAGGGGCCGATTCTTTTTGGTAGAAGTCCAAAAATAAATAATTTTCCGGAGGTTCCACCTTTCTATTAAAAAAAGAACCATCTCAATCGGTCAAGCCATCTTCGAGTAATCGGTAAACAAACATAAAAAATGCGACGAATTGAGAGAATAGAAAAGAGCTAATCCAATCCCTGTGAACTAGGCTGGAACTAGCCCTTTGCTGGCGCTCACGCTAACTCGCTGGCAAAACGTTTTGCCTCCCTGTTAGCAGGGATTTTACTTTTCCGGCTACTGATTGGCTGGGGCGATTTGAATTTGGAATGTGTATATTTGTAAAAAGTTTCAATCACCAAAGAGTTACAATAGGAGTTTTTGGCGGGAATGCGTTGAGGAGATGTGTAGCTAAATTTTTATTTTTGTGAAACATAGTTCAAATGCGTATAAATTGTTTAATTTCGGGGTCATATTAATCAATTTAATTTCGTGAAGGTGTACAAGTGAAAATTAAAGTGAAAATCGGTGCAAATCATGGACTTAGTGTTCTCTCCAAAGCTCCGTGAACAAATATTGTAAAAAATGGCCTCCTTTTTACAATGATTCCCTTGACTTGACTTAAACTATGACGACTTGACTGTTTCGTTCGATGTAAATAACCTGCAAATATTGATAATACTTGACACTGGCAAATGTCCGAAAGGAAAAGCCATTTTAAAAAAGAAGAAGAAGAAGAAGAAAGAGTTACAATAGAAATAGAATATAAATAGAAGAGAAATACACTAGGAATAGAACAGTAGTAGAAAAGGAGTAGACCAATAGTAGAGTAGGAGACTCGGGATAGACAAGGAATAGTCTTGGAATAAACTAAGAAACATTGGGTTAACAGGTTAAAGGCACTTATTTTCTCATAGAGGGCGATGAAAAGTAGAATGTCTACCTCAGGAGCAAATACTATTTTTAGCTCGAGTGAAGTACTTGGAATCCCTCGATTCGCTCAAGATTCTACTCAAGAATCCTTCGCTTCACTCTAGATACAAAAAACACTCTCGCCGTAAAAATAGTCTTTTCTCCCTTGGTAAAAAATCTACTATTTCATAACATCTATTCGAAAAGAGCTTATCCAATCTCTGTAAACTAGGCTGGAACTAGCCCTTTGCTGGCGCTCACGCTAACTCGCCGGCAAAACGTTTTGGCTCCCTCTTAGCTGGGATTTTACTTTTCCGGCTACTGATTGGCCGAGGAGATTTGAATTTGGAACGTGTATATTTGTAAAAAGTTTCAATCACCAAAGAGTTCCAATAGAAATAGAAGAGGAATAGACTAGGAATAGAAGAGGAGTAGAATAGAAGTAGACTAATAGTAGAGTAGGAGACTTGGAATAGACAAGGAATAGTCTTAGAATAGACTAGGAATAGTCTTTGAAACATTTAAACCCAAATGTTTCAAAGACTATTCCTATTCCTAGTCTAGTAGTTAAATGTCCTCATTTTCTCATAGAGGGCGATGAAAAGGAGAATGTCTACCTCAGGAGCAAATATTATTTTTAGCTCGAGTGAGGTACTTTAAATCCCTCGATTCGCTCAGGATTCTACTCAAGAATCCCTCGCGTTAACACTCTTTAAAATAAAGTTTGAATCCAGTCAATGGAAACAGTTAGTACCTAATCTTAATGTAAAACAATAGCACTTCCTCTTCCCTTACAGATTGTGGTAATTTATCAACAAAATCATTGCTCGAAGGTGGCATGTATATGCATATCAAAGCATGCTAATTATATACAGCTTTTAACAAAAAATCCGATATTTTAAGTTCCTTATGTTTAAATTACAAGATGAAACAATGCAATTATTATACAATAGATTGTTAATTCAATTCAGTTTTGACAATTAAAGAATACAACTTTATTTTAGTGGAGTTGCTTCTATACCTATTAAGTATAAATTTACAATATTCTTTTTTATGAATCAATATTTAAATAAAAAAAAAACAAAGTGGCTGGTTTTACAAGGTATGCCAATGTCAATACAGAATTCATACTTCCCCTGTGTGACAAAGTCCTGGAATCCCCAAAAACAACATTTTCAATGCATTCCGAAATATATCTTCGGTTACATCATATTCTCTTGGTACCTCTGGGCAGCAGTTCCTGTAATGTAGAATAGTACACCTAACGGTAGGCATCATTAGTCATTCATTATTGCATAACAGAAGTTCTGCTAACTTAGCATTTTATGCCTTGGCTATATCGCAGCTTTTATCTAAAAATAGGTAGGTGTCATTACCCGAAATAATAGCAAAGAAGCCTTCGAATCAGCCTAGCTAGCAGATGATAGATGGACAACAAAAAAACCAACAAATTACCATAATTATTATAAGCCGAGGGCGCAAGCGGTAATGGTCAGTACGCCATACGCGTTCGCGCATCGCACTTCCTTTGACCAATTTAAAAAAAAACTTCAGTTCGGTTCAACAATTCGATTTTCAAAAGTTTTAACTTCCGTTAAAAAAGAAAAACAAAATGCATCGCAGCGGAAGGTGATTTTTCTTAAAACTAGTTTGCCGTGCGTGCGGTCAGTGTCTTTGTTTGCATATTGCCAGCAAAATATGAAAAAAACTTGACTGCATTTCTAAATATAATATTCAAGATGGAACGCTTTTTACTGGTACGTAAAGCCTAGGAGATGATTGTTTTTATTTAGTCCTAGTTATTAGTTGGTTTAATATTTAACTAAATCAATTTTAAAATAATTTATGGGTATTTGAACATTGGACTCTATTTTATTAAGTGGACGATTCATAATATGTTGCCACACATTGACAGTTCTTGAAATTCTGACAGATTTTAAACACGTTTAACAGCTTAAACATGTTTAGGAACCGTTATGCAAGCCGGCCTAAAAGTTGTAAATAAGTACAAAAGATACTTAGCTTCGTGTTTATATTTTAGCAAAAGCCGATGTTTGAAATTGTGCCATTGCAGTTTTATATAGCTTTTTGAAAGCTTTTATATATCGTGATTAGTTGGTAATTAGATTTATTTTGTTTTCGTTTCTTCATTAGTTTTCTTTGATCTTGATATCCATTTATTTCCTTTTTTGCGAGGTCCTCGAGGTTTTTAAAGATCGTTAACTTAAACGGTTATTAAACCAAATCCAAGTTATACATACCTACTACATAATATAAGTACCTAAGACTACTATTTTTCAATACTGTCAAATAAAACGAAACTGAAACTTAAAAAATACATTCTATATTATTGTATCAATCGACAGTGTTTCATATATAGATTAAAATGCATTATATGAACAGGTCCCTTCTATATCAGCGTGTATCATCTAAGACTGCATAAACATTTACTATAGGTAATGATAGTGGCCAAAGCTGTTACGGATTGATAAAAAAAAGTTCTATAAATCTTTATTCCTCTGATCTGCTGTGGTATTATCTAATTAGCATCCATCGCCACTAGTGGCTAACTTGCAGTACTTACATTGCTGCTTTGACGTAACGTGGTTGTTACCGGTGATTACTTCGAAGCAGCAATGTAGAATACGAAATATGTTTTTTGACAGTAAATAGCAACTAGTAGCGGTGGATGCTAATTAGATGATACGACAACTGATCGGTGTTCCCGGTTGCATCTTTCGCGAGAGCCCGGGGCTCTTTCGTCTCTATTTTTCACAAAATTCCCTTTAATTAAAACTATTATAACCCATCATCGAGCGTAATTCCAGGTTTGATCTCATTTAAGTGGTAGCTTTATTACCTTCTGTGAAAATGAGTCATGGATATCTTCGGATGACCTTAGATTCTAACCAAATTACATGGTTTTTGAAACACCGTGAACGATAGGGTTGTCACTTGTCATCATAAGCAGGGAGAACTTGATCGAATATCATACCATATCACGTGATTCCCGTGTGGAGCAGTGAATAGCGAGAGGCACAGGTTCGAATCCTGTCATGGTTTTTTTTTGATAATGTATCTTTTTGCAAAAATATTTCAAAGTTTAAATATGCCTTGAGCAATAAAACATAAGACATATTAAAATGGAAGGAAAGCACATCTCTCCCCAGCAAGTTAATAGTTGTTAAATTATTCAGGGCCTCGATTCGGTAAGGACATAGCTTGCGGAATGCCGGCGAACTGCAGGCGACGTGTAGAAGATGTGGGTTAATTCGTATTCTGTAAATGTTATTTTACTTAATTAGTTAAGTAGCCTTCAAAATAAAGGGCTACTTAATTATTTAAAGAGCTCCCATTGTTAATCAGCCAATCAGTATTTAAAGATGTTATAGAATAGCTATTATTTTTACTCCTGCAACAAATCGACTTCTGCAATGCTCATGCTTTACGCCTGCTATGTTTTTACAGAATCGACCCACTGGTAGATTGTGCTAAAAAACCATGCTTCAGATGGATAAATAATAAGCAGGGAGAAACATGATCGAATATTACCCCATGTCACGTGATTCCTCTTATCTCCTTGCAACAATATTTATAAGTTTAATTGAGCAATAAAAACATTATATATGTTTATTCGTAGTCATTTCAAGAAATGTTTATTTATAGTAATTAAGATCATCATCAGCCTATTGCAGTCCACTGCTGGACATAGGCCTCTCCAATTACACGCCATCTGGATCTATTTTCGGCTTCTCGCATACTGTTTCTAAAGAGTTATCTTCCAGAAAACATTGGGGCGTGGAAAAGGCGAAAGATATGCAGGCTATCGATGTGTAAAGAACGTCCGAAACAGTTGTGACAACCCTACGTTTACCTGTACAAATACCACGAAACTTGAAACTATCGTAAATACAAGTATGACCTCTAAACTAAACTGTCAAGCATTTGTCTAATCGTAATTGTAGAGCGATTACCGAACGGAAGTTCGTTAGGATTACAAATTACGAAACAATGCACCTCATTACAAATGAAGTTGGTTGTAAAACACAGATAATAAACCCTGCTAGTCTTACGTTTGGTCTTACGTAAAACGTTTAAGAAATTGGTTTAATTATTTACGTAGATATATTTTGTTTTAATTTTAACTTTAAAAAAAAAATAGCCATACCCAAAAAATAACTAACGGTTCTTTTATTTTTAACTGAAAGATTGGGTGATTTTAAAAGTCTTACCAATTTGTTTTTTTTTTTCATATTTTGGTTCAGTTGTTTGTCTATAGATTGATCAAAATCTTTTTGTAACAAAACTTAAATTGAACAAATACTACAGAGACAAAAACATAAATCTATAGTATTGCACAATGGGCGGCCTGATCGCCTATGGGCGATCTCCTCCAGAATACAATTTTTTTTATATTTAGGTACCTTAAGCGTGACGTCATCGGAAGCTTTATGAAAAGCAAGTTTTCTAAGACTTAGATGATTGAGTTACAAGTTGATATAATCTAGCCTCCTTATTCATAAACGCTAATTAATGCGCTGCATAACTATGCATCGTTTGTCTTTTACTGTCACATGAAGTTTCAAAGTGGACAGACAGAGACAAACGTCACATAACTTTGTCATGTGTAAATAATATTTTATAAATAAGGGAGTTAATCTACAGAAATATGCCTCTCATATCTTCCGCATTAAATTTTTCTGTGTTCCATTGGAATTAATTAAATGCGAAGCTGCTTATAATGCAAAAATCTGACCCATTTGCCTCGGATACTGTAATAATTATAACCGTTCAACAAAAACTAGATCAGATAAGGCCGTTTTCACCATTGTTTAAAAGGTCACTGATGTAATACGCCCTTTACAATGTAGTAATCTTACCCCGAGATCTGGGAGACAAAAGAATTGGATCAAACGCAAGGTTGTAATGTAACATTATACACTTCCTAATTTTTACGAGTGCATAGACTTCCGGCGGCTATAGATAAAAAAATAATAAATGTTGCAGGGAGTAAACAGACAGCGCAATTTCTAGCCAAATTAAAACCCTCTTGGCTTTTTTACGAGGGGAAATCTGGTTAAGACCTTGCTCGGGGGAGAGCGGCCCGGTGAGTGAGGACCTAGGATCCTGGGCGGCCAGAGATATAGCCCACTAGACTTCTACTATGGGTCAGCAGTAGTAAAGGGTCGCTATTCGATGTGTTGTCCAGTGACATCTGTGAAATATTACTATTTAAAATACCCACAACCAGAAGCAAGCATTATTGTGGTATAAATACATTTCTCTGTCGTCGGGAATAGAACCCGCAACCTTCTGCGTTGCAGCTAGGGTATTCGATAACGAGAACGCAAATGAAATCCGGCGTAAGTCTGCCTTAGTCATCAATAATCTGTGGTTAAATACAGGGTTTTCATTTGTTTATGTACCACGTACCTATTCTATTAACAAAATCGTCTCAACGTCGCTTCAGCATCGTTACACATTTTCAAGAAACGGTCTGGTAATTTTGCTAGAAATAACAGCACGTTAAAAAGTTTAACGAAACTCATCAAAATTACTTGAATTTATGAAAATCTTACGATGTTGAAACGACGTTGAGACAATTTAATTTTAGAATACTTGGCCATGTCAGTTTAAAATAAAATTTGATGTGTGTGATTCATAAAGGAATTATTGTAACGATGCAGCTTTGTCTATTTTTTGTCGACTTCACTGAGTAATTTCCGGGTCTATGGACTCGTACGAGTGGGTTCACAAATCATTTACATATGTATTAAACTGTTTTTAGCATTCCTTTAGTATTTTTTTAAATTAAAATTAGAACAGTATTTATGAATTCTGACCTTGAATCGCTATCGGCACTTCTGCTTTTTTTTTAGTTTTTTTTTAGGTATTAAGGCGTTTAAGAGATGGTTTATATTAGACCTTAACCGGGCCGTGCCGTGCCCGAGCTTCGTTGTCCATTGCTCAGCGAGAAGTCGATCGGTCTGTTGCAACCGAGTGTTGGACGAGCAATAGGCAACGAAGCTCGGACACGGCCCGGTGGCGGTCTAATATAAATCATCCCTAAAGGCCTATACTATCTCATCATCATATTATGGTGTCTTGACGTCACGTCAAGATATCCTACTACTTTCTAACACCTTGTAGGAGTCTTGGCGGGAACTCGTTGAGGAGATGTGGTGCTAAATTTTCATTTTTGTGAAACCTAGTTCATATGCGTGCAAATTGTTTAATTTCGGGGGCATATTAATCAATTTAGTTTCGTGAAGGTGTACAAGTGGAATGAAAGTGAAAATCGGTGCAAAACATTGACTTAGTGTTGTCTCCAAGGCTCCGTGAAGATTGTTTGTAAATGGCCGCCGTGTTTACAAATGATTCCCTAGACTTGACTTTAACTATGACGACTTGACTGTTTCGATGCAAATAACTTGCATAATATATTGGAATACATGACACTGGCTAATTTCCTAATGGCCATAATCGGTTCACAACCGATAAGAAATAATAATAACACCTTGTAAATAGTACATAGACGTCACTATATCTCACTAATATTATAAACGCGAAAGTTTGTATGTAAGTATGTATGTATGTAAGTGAGGTTGTTACTCTTTCACGCAAAAACTACTGAACCGATTGCGATGAAACTTGGAATATAGGTAGCTGGGAGCCTGGATTAACACACAGGCTACTTTTTATCCCGATATTCTTGCGGGAACGGGACTTAGGCGGATGAAACCGCGGGGCGCAGCTAGTAAATAATAAAAACAAATAAAACTAAGACGAAAAACAAGCCTAGAGTCAAGGAACACGGCGAATTTAACAATTGGGCCCCAATGAATATCCAAAATATAGCTAGACCATCATAAACGAAACCGTTAGACAGAAGTCAGAGATAGAAGTATTTGACATGAGAATCATCAAAATCGGTCCAACAGTGGCCTCAAGAGTGTCACATAGGGAATAAATTAACATACATTACATATATAAACCGATAAACTCATACTCAAACTTTGCGATGATCAGTCCGGTAATAAACTGACAAATCAGTCACTCAAACCGAGTTTTTACTTCCAGGCACTCTTCACGACAATCCTGCTCACCCAACCTCCAACAAACGCCGAAGAAACAACCCTCTCCACCGACCAAACCTCTTCCTCTTCACTGAACCGCCAACTACGAAGCTACTACGACTACAGGTTCGCGAGACCCCTATACGACCGTCTCGAATACTCCCGCAACGAGCGGCCTAGATGCGGACGGTGTGACGACCGCGACCGCTCTGACGAAGACGACGATGCGGATAGTCGGGATGACGACCGTCGTCATCGACCGACGTCGGGAAAACGATATGATAATAAGAAGAATTATGATGATGATAATGATAGGAATCAGCATAAAAATGGCACAGGTAAAAAATAAAAAAAAGGGTTTTGTTTTAGTCTATTTAATTTTAATGAGAAAGAATACCTTAATACTCTGTCCTCCATACAAACAACTGTTTCATCTCTGGGTAAATACTTTAGAGCAAATATGTTTATATTTACTAATTTGTTTTTATTGCTCAATCTAGAAACATTTTTAAGGAAAAAATCATCTTTAAAAATTCACTCGCGACGAGATTTGAACTAAGAGTCGCGAGAAACGCGAATTCCAATCTCGTCGCGACTGAATTTTTTTTGGAGATGAATGTTTCCTTTAAAGTATTTCTAGTAAATATGTTTATGCCATAAAACAGCATGGTCAATGGCCATGGCAGATATTATAGCTGCCATGACCTATTTAAAGTAGAGAGAACATTTAAAAGAATAGAATTGGCAATTCGGTCAACCTAGCAAAATGTCCACTAAAATTTTGTACAGGCGATGAGCGAATGGTCCACTAGACATTTCATGATGTTCTTAAACTTTCTACTTCGTATGGTAAATTGTATTGAAATCATATTGGGGTTTCGTATTTTTTCTTTCTTTACATTATTAAAAAGTTGAGCATTACTTTTGGTCCCCTCCCAAAATTCATGTATGACGTATGGTCAAAATTCATGTATGACGTATGGTCGTACATGAATTTTGGGGAGGAGACAAAAAGTAATTCCCAACTGAGTAATAATGTATTCAAATGTACCTATCCTTTTCTTACAGAAGATCGAGACCGCGATCGCGACAGTGACAAAAGAAACGATCGAGATAGAGATGACAAGGACCGAGACAGAGACAGAGATAGGCCAAGTCGTCGAAACAAGAACAAGTCGAGATACGACGACAGAGACAGATATAGGCCTGATTACTACGACAGGTTCTTAACTAGGGATCCTTACAGGTATTCAGTGAAAACGCTTCTTGTTACAAAATTCAATGGTGTTTGTTAACCGACTTCAACAAAAGGTGGAGGTTCTCAATTCGGTTGTGGTCATGTGTTTATTATGGTTGTTGAGTGATTAGGCCGGTTGTGGTGGCTCTTTTTTTGGTGGAAAGAGAATATCGCAAATGTAATTCTTCATCAGATTCTAATCATCCAAATTTGTTGAGGGTCTGACGAATATCTTCGGAGTAATATGCATATTATAGTTTCTTAGTTTCGGAAAATTTGTAATTTTTACACTTTTACCAGTAGAATCAGACCTTGTGCCACTAGGTTAGGGATTGATGGAACACCTAGAACCATCTTTCTATCACAAAACTCCTAAATTGATAACGTTTTGGGTTACATTTTTTGTTTTTACACGGGATGGGCCTTTTAACCTCATCATTATGTGAATAATTCGGCATGTCTATATTCCTAAAAAAAATCGGCTACGGCCTTCTTCTTTTGATATACCTACTGTTACCGTATTATCTGTCCAGTTCACTTCGGACAACAGTGGAAATTGACAGGCACTATGCAGTACATTGCTGCTTTGACGTAACGTGATTATTGATTACCTCAAAGCAGCAATGTACTGCATAGTGTCTGTCATTTTCCAGTGTTGTCAGACGTCTACTGGATAGATAATATGGGGCTGGATAGTTTTCAGGTCACCCTAAGGCCTCTAACTTGACATAACATACTTATACAATTTGTAACGGGTAAGTCTTTTTAATCCGAAAGGGGGTTGTTCTAGACGTCAAGGCGAACAACTTTTGTTCTACGACTTTTGAAAATTCAAACTTTTTTTTGAAAATTTTGAGATTATGTTTCACTGATAAAACAGCTGATTTTGAAAATAAAAATAATTGAAGTTTTGATTGTAAACCATCAAACTAAATAAAAGGACAACATAAGGTCAATGACCTCGAACTTGCAGAAACAGCTGATTTTCAAGTAAACTTTACACCTAAATTTTTCGAAAAGTACGTCGAATTTCCAAAAGTCGTAGAACAAAAGTTGTTCGCCTAGACGTCTAGAACAACCGCCTTTCGGATTAAAAGAGCTTACCCGTTACACTTTGTATATTTGATAGGCAAAACTCTCATTGTAGTAAATTGAAACAAAGGAAGCCACAGTAAATGCTGGTTTCACTACTTTGGCTTTCTTTTATCACTTGAATAAATAAGTTTTATTACTTTCCTTGAATTGAGCCTCATGATCTATACCTTAGTGCTCGCATAGCACAATAATCGGGAGGGCCCTCGGAGCGATCGAGAGGTTGCGGGTTCAAGTCCCGCTGGTAGCATTGAATTTTGGAGCAAAATGCATTTTTCCTGAATACAAATTTTCGTGTCGTGGTCAAAGGTCGTGTTTACACCGCGAGCGAAACGGAATCATTAATGCGTCCATTTAACATATCTAATTATGTTTACTCATGTAGTCATACTATTCTTTTGGAGTCTTTGGCGCTATGAAAAAACACATTAACGACTCCGCTCATCTCGTTGTGGGAACCCGGCTTAAATGTAGGTCCCTATACAATGCACTATACACTAAATTTTCGTTCTTTACAGGGACAGGGACGACGATTACAGACGCCCTTATGACAGAAGCCCTTACGATAGGTTCGAATCGCCCTACGATCCGAGGTTCGATGGGTTTAGAAGACCAGCGCCAAGTTACGGCGGCTTTGATGATGGCTACGGAGGGTATGGCCCGTCTGCTGGGAGAGGACCTCATGAAAGGTGAGCATACGTACAACTAGCTTAACTAGCCGTTTAATTAATAGCCTAGCCCCTTTACTTAATAGTCCCTTAATACCGTTCGCTCGCGCTTAGAAGTTAGGTGCCTACCTTATCCGGAGTGTATTTATGGTTTTGTGTCTCATCTAGTGTTAAGTGGGCGAATTTAGGTACGCAGGTTATAAGATCGCGAACTAACTCGGTCAAATTTTTAAAGATTTTAAACCGGTTGGATGGCCGACGGTCTTGCGCGTTTAGTTTAAAAGTACGCGTATTACGGTGACACACAGGCGAAAAGGTCGCCGAACCACAAGTCCGCGTACTTAATTGCACGTCTATCGCCCATTTTACAGGTCGCCCTAATTTCTCTAACTTCACCTAACTCACGTTGTTAATTTGATATTTGTTTTATTTCTTAACGGTTGTGAACCGATTATGACCATTAGGAAATTAGCCAGTGTCAAATATTATTAATATATTATGCAAGTTATTTGCATCGAAACAGTCAAGTCGTCATAGTTAAAGTCAAGTCTAGGGAATCATTTGTAAACACGGCGGCCATTTATTTACAAAGATTTTTCACGGAGCTTTGGAGACAACACTAAGTCCATGCACTGATTTTCACTTTCATTCCACTTGTAGGTACGCCTTCACGAAACTAAATTGATTAATATGCCCCCGAAATTAAACAATTTGCACGCATATGAACTAGGTTTCACAAAAATGAAAATTTAGCACCACATCTCCTCAACGAGTTCCCGCCAAAACTCATTTGATATTTTCTCTCTTATTTATTTTTAATATTTCTAATTGATTTTGAACCGATTATGGCCATTTGGAAAGTGACCAGTGTCAAGTTAAGTTAAGTTATTAATTTTTGCAAGTTATTTGCAATTTGCATCAAAATAGTCAAGTCGTAAATCCGTCGTAATAGTAAAAGTCAAGTCAAGAAAGTCATTGTAAATGGTGGCTCTTTACAGTGACGGTTAACGCGAGCTTTGGAGACAACGCTAAAGTCCATGATTTGCACCGATTTTCACTTTAATTACACTTGGAAACCTTCACGAAACTAAATTGATTAATACGCCCCCAAAATTAATCTACTTACACGCATTTGAACTAGGTTTCACAAAAATGATAATTTAGTGACACATCTCCTCAACGCGTTCCCGCGATAACTTTGACAGTAGGTAGGTACCTACCTCTAACCACGCCTCGTTAACCAACAAGGTTAACAAATCATCATATTAAACCAATCACCAGCCCTTTATTACCCAAACACGCCACGGTCTAGCAAAAAGGACAACAACCCGCGAAACTGGTGCAATTTTCATACTTTACTGTTAGATACTTACCTACGTAGCTATTATTGCGATCGTGGGCCGTGTAATCGAGGATTTTGGTGAAAGCGGAGATGTGTGCTGTATGCTTTGATATGGGACATGTAGGGTAGATGGTCGCTATTGACGATTAGTCATGATCAGTCAGTGACCGACATTGTAGCACCATAGGTTGCATATATACACCCATTGAGATATTCTGCGCTACCATGATCATTTCTCGTTGCTTTATCGCTTTTTACTTTTAAAAACCACAGTGACTGTTGACAATTGTCTTCCTCCTGATGCCATATAACACTTAGTTCGCCCCGAACTGAGACCTCACGACCTCAACCCTCTATCTCCTCAAACCCCTACCGATCCGGCTCATCTTCGAACTCATAAATTCTATTGACCTTTCTATTGATATTGAACTACGTGCATACCAAAATTCATGAAGATCGGATCCCAACAAACATTTTACAGGTCGCCACAACGTGCCCATTTTAACTTTCGGTTCTGTAAGCTAGTCGTAAATACGTCAATATCACGTCGTTACTACCAAAAAAAGGCCCACTTTATACTAATCAGTGTCGTAATACAGTGACGTAGCAGTGAAATAAAGCACCAATTCGTAGTGTAGTGGTCGTATAGACGTCGTGAGCTGTATCTTTTGTCGAGTAAATGGTATTTGATACCGCTGTTATACAGCACATTGTAGTACAACAGTGTTTATCGCTACTTTTATATCTTGTTTTAAAATTATCACTTCTGTGTAGTTTAAATAAAACTTGTGACGGATAAATTATTTACAAAGTGTTGTTGAATTTTGTCATTGAAAATGGCAAGTAAATAATTATAGTCTTAAGTGTCGTGGTAAATATCTTTGAAATTGATGCATAAGTACATAAATCCATTGGCAAATTAATTTTATCGAGTAATATAAGCTAGTTTTATCATTATAATTCACGCGCCTTATAAATTCGTTAAATTCAGCAATATTCTATATCTATTTTTTAGTGAAATACCTTATACGCGACGTAAAATTTTAAATATGACCAAAAGTTACATAACAATAATAATGATTTCTTTAACTAAAATATGTTTAGATATGTAATTTAATTTGTATGTTGTTACTGTGACAAATAAAAATTAAATAAATAAATAAATATAAAACATTTTTCATTCTGTCCACCATGATTTATTTCACAGTCCCAGATTATACGATAATACGACATTAAGTCACATAGCAGTGATATTGAAGTGCTCGAATTGGCATAAACTCATGTAACAGTTACGTTTGTCACTTTTATATGAGATCGTCACATTATGGTAGTTCTCGAGACTCTAATGCAAATAAAGTCTGTGTAAAAGTAGCTTAGATGTTACTAAGGTGACGCACTGGTTACACGACTGTATGTTGTGCAATAGTCCCATAAAAAACGTCCTATATATGGTTTAGATATGACAACAAGTTGTTTAAAGATAAAAAGGCACTAAGTCGTATTTCAGGCCAAAGATACTTCTGTACGATCTTTATACCATTTCGAGTTGTGTAACTTTTACTAATACGACTGAAATGTTTGTTGGGGGAGCTACGATACTCAAGTTATCGTCGAACAAACATCCAAACATACAAAGATACAAGCGCCCCAGGCCCGTCTACACCGTCTACACATAACGGCATTATTACAAAGTACCGAGCTTACGCTTACTATACCGTTAGCTTTTTTATGGTTCATTCCAATGCTGTCACACCAATTCAATTATATATTAATATCATTACTCACAACCTGCCACTCATGCTAAAACGGATCTATTCCATCCATAGGTTGCCTGGAAGAAATCGCTTTCAGCGATAAGGCCGCCCATTTGTGCAATTTACGTTTAATCTATGTCTTTACTTCATGTAATGTAATTATTTGTGTTTTTGTTTAAATGTTGTATGTTGTGCAAATAAAGTTATTATCTATCTATCTATCTATCTGTCTATACTTTTAATAAATGAAGAATGAAGAGAAGAGTACAAAAAATTGTGTTTAGTATACACACTGTTATTTTTTCTTGTTTTTCAATAGCTAGAATAGACCGTCCCCGAAACTGTCGTGGATGTAGATGGAAACTCATGGGAAAAAAACCTAGGAAACTTCCCATCAAAATTAATGAGTCAATAATCGTAAAATAACAACAATGCCGCACAATTATCCAATTTGCTGTAATATCTTGACAAGTATTGTTCTAGCAGTCACCTATTCTTGTATTTTCGCACATAATTTTGATGAATTGATTACATTTCATAATACTTACTTAATTATAGAGCTGCTCCCCTACCGCGTAACTCCCGTCGAGTTTAACTCGACGTCGGTTTGGGTAAACGATGCTTTCGCAACGGGGTTGGAAAAAGCTAGCGCGCAAGAAGCGAGCAGAAATTGTCTATGGCTTTAACGTCAACAATTTCTGCTCGCCCCTTGCGCGGTAGCTTTGTCCAACCCTGTTATCGACATCATCGGATTTCCAAATCGACTTCGAGTTGAACTGGACGGGAATTACGCGGTACGGGGGTCTGATCGTCCACCGCCAACTAAAATGTTAGTTTTAGTTTTTAACGACCTCTGTGGCGCGTCGGGCGGACGTTCGACTGCAATGCGGAAGGTTGCGGGTTCGATTCCCGTCGGGTGCAAATATTTATGCTTAAAAATAAATATTTTTATCTGGTGTGGGTGTCTTTCTATGTATAATATGTATGTATTTACAAAAAAAAAGAGTATAATATGTAGTAAATCCGTTGTCTAGTACCCATAGTACAAGCCTAGTGCTTAGTTTGGGGGTAGATTGCGCTGTGTGCAATGTAGTGCAATATACATATATTTTAGCTCAGTTCGCAGTTTGTGCTTTATTAACAGTTTGTTTTAGTTAGTAGCATTGGTGGATGAAGCTCAAGGTCCCAAGGCCCTAACCGAAAGAAATACTTACACGGGTGAAACCGCGGGGTGCAGCTAGTGTAATAATAATAATGCTAAATAAAACACTTTAATTATCGGGTTGAATCGCGTTTTATTCATGATTTTAAACGAATAGAGCTTTCGCCAACTTTGCAGTTGGCTTTTCAAGGTTGACTGACCATAGAAGAAATAATAATCCTGACACATATTTAGAGATATCTATCACTGACCTAACCATGGTAGATATTCTTCCCGTGAACTGAACCGGACCACGGGCAATACCCCAAGCCCAACACATCCAATCCACGGTAGATGACCTTACTTCCTGAGGTGCCCGACCCTCAAAGAGTTCAACTTGTGTTTGAACCGTTACAAATACTAAAATAATGAAGTAGTTACATGCGAGTTGTTAAGTGAAATGATGTGGTATTTTGTGGTTATTTAGACCTAATCTAATTTCGCTGGTTATGTTTTTGCTTAGTTTGTTTCGCCTGAGAAGAAACAAATTACAGAAATATGTTGGCAAATTGCTAAAGAAAATAGGTAGGTACGTAGGGTTGGCCATAGATACCTATTTTATTCGATACCTACCTATAAGTAAACTTACACTAATTCTGTCCGTTATTAATAAAAAGAACGGGTATAGGTCGCGTTTGTAAAATGAAAAATCAGGCCTTAGGGTAATTATTTTTTTTTAATCCTCGAACCAATTCGACTGAATTAAATAGCTTGATTTCTATTAATTTTCATTCGTTGTTCGTTTTTTAGTTCTTTTATTTTGCCAAATCGAATTGTAAGATACCGTTGACTCTTCTCGCGACCACTTGCCGGTTTGTGTTGCCGAAACGTCGAGGTAATTTAGATCCAGAATTATTTAATTATTAATTAAAACGAACATCGAATAGAATTTAATAGAAATCAAGCTATTTAAATCAGTCGAATTGGGTCGAGGATTAAAAAAATGATTACCTTAAGGCCTGATTTTTCATTCTACAGATAAACGATATCTGTCGAATAAGTTCGAACCCAACCAAATTGAAAAGCCTTCAAATTTTGATTCTTATTAATAAATTAATAATTCCTAATATCTTAGTGACGTTTTCTATTCGGTAGTGTTACATTTTATATGTCAGATATCTCTGTCTAGGGATTTGAAAAATCAGCCCTAAAGATTTTTATCACAGTTGACATAATATTATAAAGTTTTATTCATAATAACACAGATCCGGGTTTTAAAGCTTAAAGTTGATGCTTTTATTTTGCTCAAGTTCAAAATTTGAATTTGAGCAGAATAAAAGCATCAGCTTTAATTCTGCTATTTATACTTATTTAGGCGCTTATACAAATGTATAAGAATTAGGAGTAGATCATAAGTTGGTTTGCGTAAGTTTTAGTTGTCCTATTCGACTTACAATGAGGAGCTCATTGGCCTTACTGCACCTGCTATCTTGAATGATCGTGCAGGTTAAGAAACGCTTGGCGCGATCATTACTTGGATGGGTGGCGGAAAATATGTGTGGCAAAAATCACTTTCTCGAGCTCTTTCGTGCTTCGGAAGGCACGTTAAGCAGTTGGACCTGCTTGTTATTTCTGATAGCAGTCTTTAGGTCAAGTTACAGGACTTAGGGCGACCTGAAAATTCTACACTAGGTGAGCCACACCACCACACGAAAAGAAAAAAAAGGAGGCCAAAAATAACTATTTTCTTGTTTAGCAAGCAAGGAAAACCACAGGATACAGTTACCTGTCTAGGTTTATTAGGTAAACAAGTCGATCAATATTCAGAATAACTTATAGGTAAACTAACTTCGTCCCGCGGTTTCACCCGCGAAAATCCCGATCCCCTAAATATCGGGATTAAAAGTAGGCTATGTTATTCCTCGATAATGCAACTTTTTATTGAAATCAGCCTAGTAGTTTCGGAGATTATTCATTACAAACAAACAAATCTTTCCTATTACTAATATTAGTGTAGACATCTAAGAAATCGTCAACATGATTATAAAAACGACTTTAGTATCAATTAGGATTCCGTATTTATAGCAGACTAGATAATTTAAACTAATTTACATGCATTAAGAAAGTAAAATAGAAAGGATCTACTTTTTTCTATTTGATTTATGACTTTTTTCTAGAATTTCTAAAATTTATAATTCTCTAGATTAGGTTTATTGTTTATCAAATCTAACCATGGGGTATAATTTAACTAATATTACTAAAAATAGTTATTAAAATGTGCGTCTTTATTTGTTGTTAATTTTTAGATTATCAGAATTACATTAGTATAATTTGATGATTTAAATTACAAAAATAATAAGCAATAACTTAAATTTATGATTAACTAACTTATTTTATTAACGTGTTTTAAGCACGTTTTACGGTATTTGCCGTTCGCCATTCCGGAGTAGGCTTCTGCGTCGTACTGCCTTATACCTCTAAGGCTGAATTCTATAGTAGGTACGTACTTTGACTTTGCTAGGTGAACGGTTGCCAAATCACTTTGCTCAGACTGAGCTCAGCAAAAACTAAGCATAAACTTTGAATTGGAATTTAAAGACAAAATTATTTTTGTATATACGAATACAATAAAAAGAACTTTATAGTCATACCAAAGAAGCAAAGTTTAGGTCATTATTTTTGATTGGGTTACATTCTAAATTTGAAACACTTCGACTTTACTAACACAAGTTTCAAATCGAAAAATCGACTTTACTAAGCAAAAACTTTGGATGTGTTTTGGCGGGAACGCGGTGAGGAAATGACTGTGTTGCTGTCAAAGTGAAAATCGGTGCAAAACATGGACTTTAGCGTTGTCTCCAAAGCTCCATGAATAATCATTGTAAATGGCCGCTGTTTTGCAATGATTCCCTCGACATGACTTTAACTATGACGACTCGACTGTTTCGATGCAAATAACTTGCAAATATTAATAATACTTGACACTGGCTAATGTCCAAATGGAACCACTAGAAGAAGACGAGGAAGAAAAACTTTGGATAGTTGCGAAAAGCGCTTTATAAATACCAAAAATTGTCATAAGTGAAAGTTTTTGCTTAGCAAAGTAACGGACTATAGATTTCAGCCTAAGAGGCGCCAAAAATAAATGTTTATTGTTGTTCCAAATATTAACCTATAATCAGTTTTAGGCCGTGGGACGAGACGTACCGGGGTCAGTCAGGCTGGGACGCGGCGGGGCGGGGGTATTATTTCGCATCGGGGCGTCCGGACGCGTCGGGACCACCTGCCTCGCCCTGGGCAGGGGCACGGCCTGAATACGGCAGGTAAGACATACCGGGGTCAGTCGGCCTGGGACGCGGCGGGGCGGGGTATTGACGGGAGAAATGAAGGTCTAATCCAGATCCATTAGTAGCCTTTTACAACACCCACGGGATGAGATGGGGTAACCTACTTCTAAGCCAATGCAAAGTAGGTATTGATAGGTATAGACTGCTATAGACAAAAAGAGTAAAAGAACTAAGAACCTATTTTCCAAAATCAAATTTAAAAACCTTACATAACAAATGCTATTTTAGATGTTAGATAACTTATTGATAAACTTTTTAAATTCACACTATTTGTTAACATACCTACTTACATTTTAACGGGTCTTAATTGCGTATTATTAACATATTGATCTGTTAACTGGTCTGCTTTTATTTTCAGACCACAAGAAAGCGGCTGGCAAAACACTGGCTACTCGAATTATCCTCAAAGTCCGTCATACGGTTCACCCAGTTACGCCCCTAGTCCGTCATATGGGTCACCAAGTTACGCGCAAAGACCATCATACGGGTCAGCCAATTACGCACAGAGGCCATCATACGCATCAGCAAATTACGCTCCAAGCCCATCATATGGCTCACCCAGTTACGCTCCAAGCCCGTCAGCCGCATACGGTCAAAGCCCGTCAGCTGGTTACGCCCAAAGTCCGTCAGCCGCATACGCCCCAAGTCCTTCAGCCGGATACGCTCAAAGCCCATCTTCCAATTACGCACAAAATCCATCACCCAGTTACGCTCAAAGTCCGTCAGCCAGTTACGCTCCAAGTCCATCAGCCAGTTACGCACCGAGCCCGTCATACAGTTCAGCGAGTTATGCCCCAAGCGCATCATACGGCTCAGGCTACGCCTCGGCTAATAATTATGGCCCCGCAGTAAAACCACCAGTCGGTTACGGTTCCGGTTACAGTTATAGCCCGGCCAGTTACGGTTCTGATTATAACGAAAATCCCAGCTATGGCCAAAGTTCCGGATATAGAGAGGACCCGAGTTATGGTGCTAACAGCGGTTGGCATAGCGTGAATGAGAGGCCATATAGAGATGAAAGGTAATATGTTCTTCTTTAAATAAATACAGCACATTGCATTAGGCTGCAAGCAAACTAAGCTTTGCTCTTTAGCGGGTCTCTGCTGATCGAGGAATTTAATAAATTAAATTTATAATTTAAAAATAAAAAACGTAATTTGGGTATCATGCATATTATTACGGAGGAGTATGTTTGTTACTTCTTCAGGCAAAGATTACTGCATCAATTGGGATGAAACTATGAAACTTAGTATGCTTATATAGCTGGATATTTGTATTAATACTAAGGCTATTATTATCCCGCTTTTCCTACGGGATTAGGACTTACGCTAGTGGAACGGGACACAGCTAGTCGTTTTATATGATGTGAAAATATTAGGAAAACGGTGTGTTGGTTGCTTTTTATCAGATCATCATTTGCCATTGAATTTTCAAGGGATCGGTTGACACAGAGACGGTTGAAGGGGGATTGGGTGAATCATTCGGTTCCATCAAAGATACTTTACATAAAATTAAACTCATTTTTTTCTTTTTATTGCGTGTAGTTATTCTACTCGGAAAAATATACCTGTAAAGGTCTTGAAACGTTAAGCGTTGAAATAAAGGTACTTACAGATATATGCCACCTACTGGCATACCTACTTAAAACTACAAGACCACATCCACAGCACACTTCGAAAGAAAATGTCGATGGGTGCATGAATTTATTTATTGTGTGCTCTATGTGTGGTCTTAGGCATACCAGTAGGTGACATGTCTAACTGTACCTTAATGCTAAAAATAATAAACTACACGCTACAAAGTCCGATAAATGAGTTTAATTTCATTCTGACATCGCAAAAACAGAAGAAACATCTATTTATTTTGGTGAAATGGAGATCGACACATCGACAGCCGCTAAATCAAGCCAATGCAAGATTCAATATTGCTTTGCTATCAAGCAATTTAACCGTTTTAATCTGTTTTTTCTCAACCAAATGTGATTGTTTCTAGGAACCCTTGTTAAAGGACCCTCCTTTTTCAGCGGCGTCAGCCAACTTGACAAACGGAACCAAAAACCATCGCGGGACCAACAAACCAACCCTTCTAACCGACAGAATAACTATGACCAATCAAATTATGGCCAAAGTAGAAAACATGGCCAGTCTGGCACGGATAGCAACGATAATGGCCAATCTGGCACGTATGGCCAGAGTAGTAACAGTAATTATGGACAATCTGGCACTTACGGCCAGTCTAGCACTTATGGCCAGGCCAATTCTTTTGGCCATAGCAGTACAACACCGGAAACGAATTATTTGTATCAAAGGGAAGACGAGAATGTGACTTCTACTGAAACAACGGCTACGACATCATCTTAATTTAAGTTTTAATTTTTTTAACATTTTAAGCCATAATTTTATTGTAAGCTTATTTTTACCCTTAGAAAGATGCAACAAAACCCTGGGGCCCTATTATAATATTGATGGTATAGGGCCCCAAGGTTGGCAGTGGCTGTTGTATTTCTAAAACATACTTTTTTTTTATGTAGAAAAAAATGTACTTATGTCTTTTTAGTGTTATTTTCTGTATTTCAGTGCTTCGTAAATAAAATAAAAATACTTTTACGTAGGTAATATTACTTACATAAATACTTATGCATGTATGCGTTTTAGCGTAATATTTAGCATCGACATAATTTAATAGCTGATGAAGTTTAATAAAGCGACATCTATTAACGAGTAGCTTAAAACTGATGTAGGTACCTATGTTTTAACTAGATGGCAGTGTAGGTAGGTATCAAACTACTTTTCCTGAATTTTAATAAAAGTCTTTGCCCACATTTATCACTTCACACATATGGGATGATTGACACTAGACCGTCACGAGCGCCGCCCGGCCGGGTCCGATCTTCGTTGTCCATTGCTCGGCCACCACTCGGTTGTAACAGACCGATCGACTGCTCGCCCAGCAATGGACAAAGAAGCTCGGACCCGGCCCGCGCTCGTGACGGCTTAATATAAATCATCCATAAGTCGTCGACATAGTCAGCACCCGCGGGACCCATGTCGACTGTACAAGTCTGTGAAGTAGCTCCTTTTGCGAAAGCTACAGTTAATTTTTAACCCCAGATCTAAATTCAATTTGGGCATTTAACCCAAAGTAACAATTTAAGAGTAAGTATCTACCTAGATTTAACACAATACCGTGGTAGCAAACCCGGGAAGTTTAATTTTTAAACAAACTCGAAAGCAAGTCAGTCTTAGGCTAGGCTGAAATCTAGTGCGTACTTTGACTTTGCTCAGACCGAGCTTAGCAAAAACTAAGCATAAACTTTGAATTGGAATTTATAATACTCGTAGTCGAAATTCATTTTGTAATATACGCATAAAATAAAATAAACTTTACAGTCATAAAAGAGAAGCAAAGTTTAGATCATTATTTTTGATTGGTTTACATTCTTAATTTGAAAAACTTCGACTATACTAAGCAAAAACTTTGAATAGTTGCGAAGATCGATTTAGTAAATACCAAAAATTGTCTTAAGGCGGCGATAGATGATAATTATCGGTCCTTGTCCGATTGCATATAAATGAGCGAGATGGAATTGCGTGAAAAAATCTAAATTTTTTCGTAAAATCAATGATTAACGAAGATTAAAATAATGTTTTTATAAAACGCGATGAAGAGGTTCTAATGACGCCTATAAGAAAATATAGCGGTTAAGAAAAACTGATTTATTTTGTAAAACAGGGGTAACTTCGCCTGTATAATAGTGGTATTTAAAGTTATTTTTTATTGTTTTTGAAATGAAGGGGACACTTCTTGTATCATGTACAATAACATAATACATTGTTTAAAGATCTATTTGATACCGGTTATGAAGAAAACATTTCAATCGGAAGGGATTTCACATGAGTCGCGTCCTTAAGTCAAGGTCTCAGATCACTAAATGATTATATTGGGCCTTACCATTATGTCTTATAAGTCGTCGCGAAGTCGTCGTGTTGTCGTTCAGCTAAAAAAAATAAAAATAACAAAAACACATCAAATAATTAAAAAAAAGAAAACCAATGTTCAAAAAAAAAGTTTTTTTTAAATTGTCTGTGGTTTTTAAAAGTAGTCGGGGTATTTTTTTTTTAAATTTACTTAATTTTTGAACGACAAAATTAGAATTTGCTATTTACCTACCTATAGTGACAGCCTTAGTTTTTCGTAATCCTAAATACGTGTGATGATTAGATTAAAGTTACTGCCTATTAATTTACTGATAGCAATTCTTGATATTTTCAGTTATTGCATCTAAGTACCTACGTCCCTATTATACTGGTAGGCATATAGAAAATATTAAACATTAAATAAATCACCTATGTAGAGAGGTCAATACAAAATACCTAAAATAGTATGTAAATACCTAAATGCTTAATTTGTTTTCTTCAACTTAAGGAGAGGTAGGTACTAAGACAAAAATCTAAACCTAAGTAGACTAAAATTAAGTACCTAAGTATATAAAAAACCTGAAACACATTCCCATCACAGATATCCTGCCTCCATCTTACTAATATTAAGTATACACGCGAATATTTGCGAGTAACAAAATCACACACGTATGTATTGTCTTTGATTTTGTTACTCAATCACGCATATTGAACCGATTGCGATGAAACTTGAAATATAGGTAGCAGGAGACTGAGAGAAACCTGGATATACACATGGGCTACTTTTTATTCCGATATTTTCGCGGAACGGGACTTACGCAGGTGAAACCGCGGAGCGTAGCTAGTTATAACAATAATTATGTGAAATTTTTTAGGTAAGTAATTAGACGAGTATGTTTGTTACTCCTTCACGCGAAAAGTACTGAACCGATTGCGATGAAACTTGGTACACAGATAGCCGTAGGCCTGGAATATCATACCCGCGTATCAATATTAGAAATGAAATGAGCATCGCTGCGGACGCTAAAATGTAGGTAAGTAGTCGATGAATCACGATTAAAACGTCAAAATCATGATTGACTTTACGATTATCTCTGATTGTCTCTGATTTTTTAGATCTATCTTACTTCTGATGTTAATCTATCTGCCTGTTGGTTGAGATCAATGGTGCAGCATAAACTTAAGTGCATGTACATTGTACAAAGTCGATAATAACTTTATTTTTTTACAGAATGAGGAAAAATAACTCAGTTTAAAATTACCTAGCCATATTCTCTGTCAAAAATAAAAAATACAAGTGAAAGAATTACTTCGATACGTTAATTTGTTTCCGATAAATTTAAATAGAAGTCAACGTATGCTATGTGGACTCGTACTCGGGTGTGACGTCATCTCACACTCGCCCAGTCCGCTCGCGCTCTATGTGTCGATGTCACACTACATGTCGTCTTACGTTTTGATTAGGGGAGCGTTGTAAATGACGTCACGTGGCTGTTAGCGAGACTCAATATTTATCGTAAGTTTAAATGCCTGTAAAATCAAAACTAATAATTATTTTTGACTACAACAAAAATGGTGTATTTGTATACATACAAGCTTTACTGTAATAAAATTTCAACCGATTTGGCAAACTTATTAACATTTTTCATTGTAGATGTGTATTATTATGTTCATATAGATACAGTTGAAACAGTATTATTACCTCAGAGGTAGGTAATAAATACTTATTTGATAACGTAATTACTTATCGCAATTCTAATCATATAAAATTATTGAATTCAATCGAACGCTAAGCACCTATCATTTGATAAAAGGATTACTGTATCAGATAATTTGTACAATATTTCATTTCGAGTCGGGTCCTTGTTGGGAAATCTTGCCACATTTGTTTCGTTTCACTTTTTTTTACTTTAATTTATTTAAGTGTCCTTTTTCAGCCATTTTTAATGCTAATTATATCGATAAAGCTGTTTTAGAGTGTCACATCACTAATTCAAAATTCAAAAATACATGCGAGTTTGTTTTTTTTCTTCTAAATATTTTAATAGTCTTTTACTGGCATAAGTTCTTTAAATTTACCATATAATGCCAGTAAAAAATTATTAAATATTCTGTTTTTAAATTAATGATTAGGTAGTGAGTGTCAGTGATTTTTGTTGCAATGACGGAACAAGACTCTGTGAACGTGGCGGAAAATTCCAATGGCGTAAATGTTGCTGAAACTACCGGGGGCGTAATAGTCGCTGAAAATCCTGGTAGCGTAAAAGTTGTGGCTAACGGCGGCGTAAACATCGTTGACAACTCAGGCCGCGTCGATGTTGAGAATATTCTGCTGCAAATACCATCTAAGGAGTAAGTACAATTTTTAGACACCTAGAGTAATTTTTTTAAAAATGAAAAGTTGATTGTTGTTTTAAATACTTACTGATTGAATAAACTACTAGTTTATGTGACCTTAATGCGAATTGTGCTATATGTACTATCTACACAAATGTTATAAAACAACAAAAAAATGCTACACCACATGACAGATACAGATAAAAATATTCTAAAAACAGTTCAGTCTAACGCAGTTTCTAATTTGCGGTTTACGCATTAATAAGGAGCGTTTTTAATATATTTAAACTTTGTAAGAATGAATTATTTGTTCGTAATTTTAAGGTAAAATTGGTAAGATATAAGATTTATTAAGTATCATAATTGTGTATGTAGGTATTTACAACAAAAAAAAGTATTAAGTATAATCCGTTGTCTAGTACCCTTAGTACAAGCCTAGTGCTTAGTTTGGGCTAGATTGCGCTGTGTGTAGTGTCGTGTACTTAATATTTATTTATTTATTAGTCCAATACGCAAATAACTATAAAAACAATAACGATAAAACACGGAATGTAGTTGAATAGTGGAGTACTGAAGTACCCTACCTTCTACTAGCTACCCTTAGTGTGAATTTTTTTGTAAAAAAAAAACGCGAACGTAATGGTTAAGTTAACGCGTAAATTGTATGGAAACTCAAAAAGCGCCCCTAGCGGACGATATCGAAGTTACCAGTTTTCATACAAAATACGCGTTAACTTAACCATCATGTTCGCGATTTTTTTTCCAAAAAAAACTCACAATACGGGTACTGAAATATCAAATAATACATTATAGGTAAGTAATATATATACATTATAGGTAGGTAATAATTATTATTATACCGACAGTCGGGTGATCGGAATCCCTTGGTTACAGATTAATTATTACTTTAATTATCCATATCACTAGACAGCTGTCTATGCGTAGCGTTTGCTAGATGTATCTTTTTACCATAAAAAGGTATCGTAGATTTCGTGGTTTGCGTCAACGATAATACCGATTTATCGGAAAATTATCGTATTTATCGAGCGACAAGTTTTTGTGATGAATCAAGCGTGAAGTAATGTTTAGATTATTTATGTGTGACTTGCATGGTCCCGCGGTTTCTGGCGATCGATCCCGTGTTTTTATCTGGCTTTGACTTTGACGACCTCTGCGGCGCAGAAGGTAACGGGTTCAATACCCCTGGGGAACAAGTATTTATGCTGCCTATAAATTCTTGTTTTTTGTTCTGGGTGTTATTATATGACATACAATAATGATATTACAAAAATAAAAAATATAACAGTTTTGTTTTCACCATAATACGAGCTGTGTGATGTCTCTTATCATTTCTTCTTCTTTAAAATGGCTTTTCCATTCGGTCATTAGCCAGTGTCAAGTATTATCAATATTTACAAGTTATTTGCACTGAACGAAACAGTCAAGTCGTCATAGTTAAAGTCAAGTCGAGGGAATCATTGTAAGAAGGGGGCCATTTTTTTACAATGTTTGTTCACGGAGCTTTGGAGACAACACTAAGCTAAAGTCCATGTTTTGCACCGATTTTCACTTTTATTTTCACTTGTACACCTGCACGAAACTAAATTGATTAATATGCCCCCGAAATTAAACATTTACACGCATTTTAAAATTTAGCAACACATCTCCTAGCCGCGTTCCCGCCAAAACTCCTGTCTCTCTATCACTCAAAGGGCGTGGTGCTCCCTTGACTATAAACTTTATTATAGTCTGTGGTACGTAATTAATTACCACAGATAGAATAGAAAATTATTATTATTGTCATAACGGAATTTCTGACCACAAAACGGCTTCGACCTGACTCTAGAGTGGGCGTCACGCCTAACACGTTACTCTAACTTATTTTGTCTACATGTATGTGGTACAATATATTATTTTAAACCATTACTAAGTACCTATCTAATTTAAAAAAATAAGTTGTTCTGGTATGTTACTTATGCATTTGTTGTTGCGGAGTGTACCTACGTAGGTAGGTACCTAGAGTAAGTATAGTATTCAAAAGTAACTACAGTAGATATCTGAAATAACTTATTGAAACAAAAGTCTTCCTTGGAAGAAATAACTTTAGTATCATACTTAAGGTCTAGGACTCGTTAACTTTAAATTTATTATTTAGTTGAAAACAATATAAATATACGGCAATAAAAAAAACAAGTTGTGACAAGTAAGAGAGAACTAACTTTTGGACCCAGTATTTAGATGCCACTATAATATTATTGTCTCGGTCTCAATTAATCTACCCTACTTATATTGATAATGTATAAAGTAACAGATACCTACCAATACAGATCAATTTATTGCAAGCATCTTAGTTATTGAGAATCAATCGATGTTATTCGACCTATAAAATATAACAGAAGTGTATAGGTAGGTATTTAAACTGGATGGATTGTGGAATTGGGTTATTTTAAGACCATTCTAAGATCAGTCGCTATTCCTTCTATTTGATGGACGGGAAGTCTGTGTGTTATATACTGTACCTACTACCTACCTATAATGCACCTAGGTACCACAGATGTTCACATGAACGGCTAGAATTAGAAGATCTTACCTATATTTACTCTTTACCTAATAGGTTGCGTCTCGACGCTTATAATTTACGCAATCAATCAAAACTGAGATACTTTATACTACATAAATTCGTTTATGAAAATAATCTCTTAAAAATGTTCAGTTTCTCGTTTGAAACAACGAAGCCGACGCAACCGCTCGCACTTGACCGGTTCCGCAGTTTGCCGCCGACACGCGAATCGGACTCATGTCACCGGCATTTGTTGAGTGCTAACAAATACGAAAAAAAAAGTTTTGTACAAGAAAACCGGGAAAAGTGACATAACATACCTACGAAAATAGGGCTGGGAAAGTTGTGACCCCAATCAATAACTTATCGATTATCGATAAATAAATTATCAGTTAAGTTGCAAAGATAACAGGTGATAAAAAAATCGATCCGAACACGTGTGTGTCTTGGGATAAAGTTTGGTGCCTGTGATGTACAGTGGGATGTGTGTGAATGCTGAATTGTAATCGAATTTTGGACTGAACAAGGTAAGTTTTTTAAGCTCGGCATTTTGGAGTCGGTCATTGGCTTTTATTTTCTTGTCTTTTATATTTTTTAAATTTTGACAGTTAACAAAGTGGGTTGGCAAATTAAAGTATTAAATAAACTTTTTAAACTAACACGATTTGAACTCATATTTACACATTTTCTCGGGTCTTAATCGTGTGGACTTTAACTTTTTAACTTACTTCGACGTCGAAAATTAAATAGTTAAAGTTCACGCGATTAAGACCCGGGAAAATGTGTAAATATGTATAAAATTATTACCTATCCAAAAATTTACTGTATTTTATCAAGGTACACGTTACATAAGTATTAAATATTACATAATTTTACTTACCTACCTATTGTGATAAATAAGGTTAATTATTATTTAATTAAAAAGGAAATTACTGTTTATTTTATGTTCCATTTTGTTATAAATAATAATTACTTACCTAAACTTTATTTTATCAGACCGTTAGTATACTTACTTAATTTTTTAATTGAATGCAACCATTTGACACTTTTTTCTATGGTAAATTGTCAAATACAAGGAGCAAAAACGTCAGTATAGCCAGAGAGAAATTAATATAAATCTACTAATTCTTGTGGTCATTATGCATGCACACTGCAAATAAAAAACAGAAGAAATTATTGCCAGAAAAAGTATCAGTTAGAGTTAGATTCACAAAAGATGTCTCTCTAATTGCCAGCTAATCCCATAAATGCAATGTTATTAGTGTAATTTATCTAATTGTATCAACATTAAGTACTTTTGTTTACGATTTGAAATAGGAAATGCCGTTTTCTTGAATAAATGGCATAAACAAAAACAAAATTGTAAATAATTATAATTTTATTTGTTGTAATATATAGTTTTTAGTAAAAGTAAAAATACTTCTTTTAGAGTAAATAAATAGATATCTTAAAAAACATATATACGGGGAATTGCATTCTAATAAATATTTTTTTGTCTATTTAAAAAACAATACTGTAAACACAAATATGACGTCAAAATGAGTCATACAGCCCGTAAACAGCAAATATACGTACCTACTTACTTTTACGGTCGCTCGTGAACACAAGTGGTTCACACAAAACGAATACATTAAGTTAAATGTGTCAAACATGATACAAATATAATACAAGTTACAATATCTATTTATCTAATTTAACATATTTTTTATTTCCGTTAAGTAAAGCAATAACAACTATTGCTCTACTTTCCATGACAATATGTTCACATCACAATTTATGGTTATTTCTAAATAGCAGAGCAAAATAGGTAGCTGTTTTCGTCTGTGTGTTTTTCTTTTAACTTCTTATAAGTGATTTAACCGAATTGCAAAAAAGGAGGAGGTTAACAATTCGGATGTTTGTTTTTCTTTGTGTATATATGTATATAATACGATATATGGTCATGAATAAACATCTATCCTATATAGGTCCTATCCATCGATAACCTATAAAATGCTTTTTCCTGCTTAACTGACTGTCTGATGAATAAACGTACAACATTAACTGCTGATAGTAAGAGAGTAAGTTCTTTATAAAATATGTAGGCATTCGATAATAAAGGGTTATACTTGCGCGGGTGAATACTCGGGGCTCAACTAGTACAAACAATTTTAATTTAAAAATTATGTATGTTTCAGATTAGATTTTCCTGCAAAATGTATCATTAATAAAATATCTATTATTATAAAAACCAATATATTTTTATAATGTCGTCTTCTAAGTAAAACAAATAAAATTCAAATGTCAAAACACGCCAAGCTAAAAGTAGCATCGCAGAAATATTACAGTTATGAATAATAAATGTTTTAAAAACGTTCGCTTATTGAAGCAGACGTCAAGGCGTTCACAATAGAAATCTAATAAATTGGTGACATCATAATTAAATATTTACATAACGGCACAAACAATATGACTCAGTGAACGCTAAAGTAGGCCCTCGTAATAAGTAAAGTGTTTACTGTTTACCTATAGTTGAAAACTATCACGGATAAATAAATCAATGGCATATTCTAGATGTTCTTCCTCTATTTAGGTAGGTCGCTATCTCAAATAGACAGTAAACCGTAGTTTTTAATTGTGTCTGCTACACTAGACTTATAATTAATAATGAAAAGCCTGAATAATTTAATTAAATAATAAACCTCAAATCAAAACAATTGACTTTGAAATTATCGACACTTTCCCTTCCCTACTTGACAAATCAAACAGCTGATTCGATTTTTAAAATCAGCAAGCTAATGAAAAAAAAGTAGGTACTTCATTATTAATAATTAATAATTATGCTGCCTGCCAGTTACTCAGTTACAAATTAAAAAAAAATACAATATGTTTCTATGCATTCACAAAGGAGTTTGTCAATCTAACGTTAAGAGCTGATAAAGCACGATTTATAAACAAATAAAGTCGGTTACTAAAGTGATGTAGAGATGACGATAGCATAAATATTTGTACCTATGTTTTTTATATTATTTTTAGATTTATTTTATTCCGAGTCGAGGTCACTGTTCCAGCTGTAAAAATTACATTTTCATTCAAATTGTTTTTTTTTGCAATTCTCAGTTTTATAATACCTACTCGTTATTACGACTCGGTGAATAAAATCCACATAGCATGCACTGTTTATTTATTAAACCGATACAGACAAACGAACTAGTTATTATTAAATTGTCCTCTTTGGGGCAAAATAATAACCTACTTCGATAATAAAAACATAGTTTCCTACATAACTTCACTCTTCTTCTTAAAAATGGCTTATCTTTTCGGACATTTGCCAGTGTCAAGTATTATCAATGTTTGCAGGTTATTTTCATCGAACAAAACTGTCAAGTCGTCATAGTTAAAGTCAAGTCGAGGGAATCATTGTAAAAAGGGAGCCATTTTTTACAATGTTTGTTCACGGAGCTTTGGAGAAAACACTAAGATAAAGTCCATGTTTTGCACCGATTTTACACTTTTATTTTCACTTGTACACCTTCACGAAACTAAATTGATTAATATGCCCCCGAAATTAAACAATTTACACGCATTTGAACTAAGTTTCACAAAAATGAAAATTTAGCAACACATCTCCTCAACGCATTCCCGCCAAAACTCCCTAACTTCACTCTACTATTTGCGTCAAAATTGCGGGAGCAGCCTCTCCAATATCAAACTTTACGTTTATTAACCCCTTGGTACCTTAGAAAAAAATTTTAGTAAGTACAAACCAGTATGGTACCTCTTTGGTTGGTTTAAACGATATTGAAGAAAAACTCGTGTATCTATCACGCAAAAACGGCTGAACGGATTCGGCTTTAATTTGGCTCGCAGGTAATTTATTTATTAAGTATAACCTGAGTTTAACGTATAGTTTATGCCGGTTTACTAACGAGAATTGGAACTAAGCTGGTAATATTATCTTAAATCGTAATCCAAAAGTATTGTGTATTTATTTATCGGTCTACAAAAAGATCCTGCTTACAAATAATCAGTAAATTTTATAACTTTTATCTAGATAATATTACTTTCTCGACAAGATAAAATGGCGCAAAAGATTACTATCGCCCAGTAAGATTAAGATTCTCGTATAGCAGGTTATCTCAAACTTAGACTAATCGCACCGTGATAAGTCGCGGCGAAGGCGCGTCGCCTGAGTATAGCATCATGAAACCCCTTTGTTACTATGTCCTGCTTAATTTGGGACTACCTGCACCAGCGGTTTCACCCGCGTAAGTCCCGTTCCTGAATAACGGGATAAAAAGTAACCTATGTGTTAATCCAGGTCCTCAGCTACCTATATTCCAAGTTTCATCGCAATCGCTTCAGTAGTTTTTGCGTGAAAGAGTAACAACCTCACATACATACATACAAACTTTCGCGTTTATAATATTAGTAAGAAAGATTAAGTCAAAGGAATTCGCGTCAGATGCGCTTCATCGCGACTTATTAGTGCGCATCAGGGCCAATTTCGAAGTTTAATAGCAAATCTAGGACCGTATTCTAAAGATTGCGTATTTTATGATTGGTCTATCGTCTCAGGCAAATATAAATCTCGCATAAAAAAATGGCTTGTAGCAAATTTAATAGCTTTTATTCACTTAAAGAGTACAACGAAAAAACAGACACAATTATTCATTAAGTAATAAATTGCATCAGTTTTTAAATTACTTACTGAAGACTAATTTAAATTATTGTATGCCTGTGGTGGGTAAGTGATTGTATCGAAAAAATGTATGTTAACTTAAGATCATTTAGGTATGTACCACGTATGATCATTAGGTTTTGACGACCTCTTTGGCGCGTCGGACGAATGCTTGGCTGCATTACAGAAGGTTGCGCGTTCGATTCCCGCTGGGTGCAAATATTTATGCTTAAAAATAAATATTTGTATCTAGTCTGGGTGTATTTCTATGTATAATATGTATGTATTTACAAAAGAAAAATAAATATAAGTAGTATATCCGTTGTCTAGTCACCATAACACAAGCTTAGCAGCTTACCATGGGGCTAGATGGCGCTGTGTATTCGTCACAGGATTTATTTATTTATTTATTTTATTTATGTACATTTACTTAAACAATAAAAATTCTTAATTCTTGATTCTTAATAATCAGGAACGAATTTTGTCACACTATGTTTTATGATTCCGTACCTAATTAAAAAGATTAACCGCCTTGCTTATAAACGATGATTAACATATGACCAAGTTATGTGACGTTTGTCTCTGTCTGGCAACTTTGAAACTTCATGTCACAGTAAAAGACAAACGATACATAGTTATGCAGCTGTTAACCAGCGTTTGTAAGTAAGAAGGTAAAAATTAAACCTCAGATTATTTGCGGTTCTGTCTGTCTGTCTGTGTGTCACCACCGATTTTCTAACAAACGGGTGGACCTATTTAGCAATATACTAGATATTGAGGTCCATGATCCCTGCTAGGTGTATCAAAATCAAGTACCTAACCAATACAATAGAAATATATTATGGCCTTTATTTTACTAATCTACTGATTATATTTAAACAGTTTGATAGACCAATTCTATTTTTTTAATAAATTCAGTACCATAATTTCTTCTATGGTTTTCGCGATTTTGCATGATAAAACACTTTATTTAGACACTTACAACAAACACTTTACTTCACTACATCTTAGTCAACCTTGAAAAAGCGAACTGTACAGTTGGCGAAGGCTCGGTTCGTTTAAAACCATGAATAAAAACGCGATTCATAAAGGATAAATAAAGTATTTTATTAAATTCATTACCCACAAAACCTTTCAAGTTTCCTTTCGAAAAAATACTCGTTAGAAACCCCCACATTCCGAGAATTCATCATTGTTTTTTTTTTATTTGCTTAATTAAGATGCGACAAGGAACATTGACACTGGCTATTATTTCATTTCTAATGTTACATAATGTGTGACAATCATCACAATAGGTACTGGGAACGTTATTTTCTCGCAATTAAAACTGTTTCTAGGAGAATTAAGTCGACGGGAAAAATTGCACAAATGTCAAGTGAATAGAAATTAATTCATAATTGATTGTTTCATTTAGTACCTATTGGTTTGTAATTTCTCAGGGCTGATTCCTACATTAAAATTGGGTTTGCACTAGGAGTTCTGCGAAGAAAGCCTACGTAACCTTACCGTCCCACCCCTAGGGTCGATTCTATTGGAAATAAGTTCATTACTGCATTCTGGGATGCTATTTTGCTCTTCATTTCGAAAGTTCTCTTCAGATCTTCACCAAACTTTAACCAACCAACTAGATACTGAAAAGCTAGGATTTTGTATTGGAACCTTCCTAGAAAGGTGTTGGTCTAGTGGTAAATACCCCGAATTTTAAGTCACGGCTTAAAGTCACGCCCAAAGGCCCAATTGTAGGGCTAATTGCGAAAACACACAGTTAAAACTTTAAAAGATTATTCTACAAGAAGAATAATCATCTCGAAGAAGAATTACACAGCGGAGAAATCCGGTAACTTACAAAAAAATACATCCCAATATATCTATTTTTTGGAAGTCTGTTCAAAGATTTACTAGCACGAACTTGGAATAATCGAATTTGGAAATTGAGGCGTTTTATGATAAAAAAAAGGCCAAACAGACATGCCAAAACTATAAAGCTGTTGGACACAGGAGATTTAAACATGACTCTAGAAAGCTGTTCATCATTCCAAAGACATTTTCATGAACGGATCGTTAAAATCGGCCTTCATAATGCGGTTCCGCCGCGACTTATCAGCTCGCTCATCTATAAACGCTCACCTATCGATTGTAAAGAAAAGCTACCAATATTTCCCTGTCTACTACCAACCAACCCAACACGCCTAGAAGCTTTATACTGTCCACCAGAGATTCGAGGGGTAGGTAAACATGCACCATTACACGCCGCCACTCCCAAAGGGCAGGCGCGGCCAACTCCGACCTACTTTCTATACGTATCACCATTTTTATAGCAAAGCAGTAAATTGTAAACAATTGTTTTTTTTTTAATTATGGTTTCATGCTGCATTGTCATCTATTGCTCTCGGTTCGCGGTATGATTTTCAATCAAGTTTGACGCGCGTAAAACCGTGCTGGGTTGCAATCAGTATGGCACACACATAGCCCCATCTAACCCCACACTGAGCAACTGGGCTTGTGCTGAGGGTATTACACAATGGACTACTTACAACTTGAAAAAGAGTTTTTTTTTGTTGTACATAGGTACATTATCAAGCCATGATCGACGACTTAGTATAAACGGCAAAGGTTTATGGCTGGATGGATTTGTTTTATGGCTGAATGGGATCTTGGACCCGCACCGCAAATAATATTTAACGTTCTTTTTTATAATTTATTAGAGAATAAAATAAATATAAGAGTCTTTTTGCAATTAAAAAGCAAAAAACACCCAAAACCAAAAAAAAATATTCATAGTAAGCACAAACACCAGGCAGTACTCGAACCCGCAACCATTTGCTTTACAATCGACTGTTCGCCCGTCGTGTCGCACAGAGGTCACCATAATAAAATTGCGTAGGCAGGCGATACCATAGTAACATACTTTGAACCAGTTTGGACCCGTGACTTTTGTAAACGCCACAAACTTACTGATATTATGTTGGTTGATGAACCACGCTTCTAAAGAAATAGACGCATAGCAACACCTACCTATTTTGAGCTACATAGTATAATTATATTATTCTGTCTCTTACTAAGAAACATTCTAGCTGAAGAGATTAATAACATCGACTAAAAACTTATTCAAAAAGCAACCTAAGAAATATTAACAAAATTAAAGGACGTGCTAGAAAAAAATATGGTCAAAGAAGTATCATGTTTGAAAGTGGGGAAGATTAACTACCTTGGAGTTCTCTTCTCACGATGGAGGGTTCCTAGAAGGATCGTAAAAATATGGCAGCAAAATGTATTTGCAGTAGTTATGGTCTATAAACACTTAACTGCTATATACCGACCCCTAATATTTCAGGAAACGGTCAACAAGAAGAAGTCGACAATAAATAACGATACCTTAATTAAAGAAATAAGAGAAGAAAGAATATTACAAACATACAACATAGGTGCGAGAAACATAACCCTTTCCATGCAGTCGGGTAAAAAAATACTGTAACCGATTGTCTATATTTTAATGTTTCGTATTTCAAGCCCTTTAATCATAAATTCAACTCTACTTTGCAATGTTAGCCCATATGGCCTCCGATGATATTAAATTTAGTAAAAACTGCAAGTTAAAATGGTGTGTCAAAGTCCCAAGCTCACTGCTACAGCATTGACCAGACATAGGTGTTTAATTACCTGCTAATTACACGAAATGAACATTAAGTGGGCAGTGGACCATGTAGGTATTTAGACATTTCGTAAGAGGCCGTATCAATCACGATTTAAGAGACAACGCAACTGTCTACTCTACTGAACTTTGTTTGTTTTTGACCGACTTCAAAAAGGAAGGTTCTTAATTCGATCATGGGCTCTTTCTGTCTTGTCCCTGTGGAAACATCAGCATAGAACTTGTCCCATTTACTGTGTAATACTGTGTATCCTCATATTAAACTTAATAAAATTGGTCCAGTATTCCCAGAGAATCTTCCCAAATTTATCAGGATCTAGAGCGGTATTCAAAAGGCAAATCTTTACGAAAGCGCGAGTATTGATTGCGAATCATTAAACTACATATTAATATACCTTAGACAAATTTACAAATTATTTTTTTAATGTTTTGATTGCTCAAGGCATGTAATATACATTTGCGCAAGGAGATATTATGATACATATTTTTAACTTAGTTCAGATATTTGTATTCGCTGAATAGTTAGATTTGATATCGTCCTTGGTAGAGTATTATTCCCGTTGCATTACAATATTCTTTTTCTATTACGTACCTATAGTAGTGTGGCTCACTAATATTCGGTACCTACATACCTAAGACTACCAATAGTCCTATATGAAGTCGTTTATAGAAGTATGACTTATATGAAGAATAAATAGCATAATATGGCTATAGGCTATAGAAGTATATAACATATATATCGAATTATGTCCTATTATGAAGTCACATATATGAAGTCATATGAAGTGATAACCATATTTGAAACTTACTTCCTTAGTTGAAGTAAAAACAGTTTATCGTGTCGTGACGTTGTGAATGCCGTTGACACAGTTTAAAAACAATGTTTCGTTGTTACTAACATTAAAATTCTGATTAATGTTTGTAGATAAATAATAATTTGTTAAAAGTTATACTTACTTGTATGAGTCATCTTAGATTAAAGTACCTATATATTTGTATTAGAAGTTTACTTATTTATATATTAAGAGCGCTCCGCGATTTCACGCTCCCAATTCCCTTCTACGAACGAAAAAAAAAACACAATCACCCAATTAAAAATCTATGACTAGGTATATGTTATAAGTAACATTCAACCGAACAATTTCGTTAACAAATGTAAGCCTGCTAATCCCGTCGTAGTATCAGGATCAAAAGTGTGATTTTCTCCAAGGGCCCATCTATCTCTATACCAAAATTCATCGAAATCGGTTCAGTGGTTTAGGAGTGAAACGTATTTTTTATAATATAAACGCATTTATACATATTGTAATATTGGTATACAAAGTCAAAAGTATTTATTGTGGACTAACTTGGTTACAAAGATGTTACTCACATAAAATTTAAATAGGTGAATCAATAATAAGTCCACATTATTAATTTAATTATTACACATTATACATTATTTTATAATTAGTGTTGATTCTATTGAGTTATTTTTCTAACTAAAAAAAGTGGTGGTTTTTCATGGCACTGACATTTTTCTTGAAAATATTTCCGATGCAATACGTTACCGTATTTAGCAATACTTAATTTGATTCGAAATTAAAAATATTGCACAATATATGAACACACTGATTGATATTTTATAGCCCCGTTTCATCAAATCATCATACCATTGGGACGAATGAATTCGATCTAACGATAGCCAACAAATATGGCCACTTTTTCGTTAAAAAACAATGCCTTGACTATACTATATCTACCACTAATATTATTAAGGTAAGATTTGTGCATGTTTGTTACTGCTTAACGCCAAGACTACTAAGTAAACCGATTGCGATGAAACTTAGTATGCAACTAGTGGAATAACACATACTTGTACACACTTTTTAAACTCACACGATTTCTACTCATTACCTTTGCTTTTACCATGTAATCCTGATTCTCGGGACCAGCACCCGTATTATTAAGTCAGTAGACGACTGACAACAGTGGAAATTGAGCGGAACTTTGCAGTACATTGCTGCTTTGAGGTAATCAATGGTAATATAATAACCAGGTTACGTCAAAGCAGCACTACAATGTACCGCAAATTTCCACTGTTTTCAGTACTCCACTGGAAAGATAAGATGCAGGACTTCGGGTAGTGCTGCTAGTAAACTTATATTGTGAACTTGCTGCGCCCCGTGGATTCACCCGCGAAAGTGAAAAACGCGTTAACAAGGGCGCGGGCGGCCGAGCTGTTCTCGAACGGTTGCACTTTTTCGTTCATTACTCGCGTTCTACTAATTGGATTTTGATGCAAAGTATACCACGACCTGCCTCGATAGAACTAAATAGAACTATCCAGTATTGAACCAGATTTCAATCGGAATAGTAGTTTTTAATTGTTTAAGGAACCGACTGAGAAACGGATAGACAGACATGTATTTTAAAAACTATATAATTTTGTTCTACTACTTATCCTAAGTCCACCAGACCACTTTTTTTTTATTTACTTCCAAGTACAGACTTTTTGTCCTCTCTTCCTTTATTATAAGTATAGATAGATAGATAGACTACAAATCCATAAAAATGGCCATCTGAAGAGTCTTTATTCGCAACCAAGGTGAGTTCCGATTGCGAATAAATATTGATTACATAGTGAATGTTGATAGGTAGATATTTGTATGGCCATCTCCGCGATCGAGATGTTCTTGTACTCCTTGACGATCAGGAAGTTACGAGATAAATATCTGCTGGTTATGGTAATACTTATCTAGATTTCATTTTTGTGAATAATTTTTAAATCTATGTAATACAAATTATCAATTTATCACTTGTCTTACTAATCTTACTATGTATAATATGTAAAACAAAAAACTATAATTTACAATATATATATAATATAAATAATCTAATGAGAATGACCATTGAGTCCAAAAGTGCCCATCACACTGGCGGCATTACCCCGTTGAATCGCCAACGATATATTCTGGGCGAAAAAGAGCCCCGACCGGGGGTCCAGACCCTTTTCCCTGAGGCGACGCCCCAACTCAGCTACAAACTGCCTCTCGTCCGAACCCCAAGAACCCGCGGTCTCAACGGCAAACGGGACGAAGTCGTACGCTGATTCCAAACACGATATTTATCACTTGCATAGATATGTGGGTACTTATTCTAATAGGTAGGTACCTACGTTCGAATTTTGTTCTGACTTTTTTAACACGATAACAGTCCATTGTACCCTATATGCTATGCGGTACAAACCACTAAAAAAGTCGGAGGGCTCTAGTGTCCAGCTGTGGTATCATCTATTTAGCAGCCACCGCTAGTGGCTGTTGTTGCTAAGTTGCAGTACATTACTGCTTTGACGTACCGTGGTTGTTACCGAGGATTACTTCAAAGCAGCAATGTAGAATACGAAATATGTTTTTTGACAGTAAATAGCAACTAGTAGCGGTGGATGCTAATTAAATGATACCACAGCTGGACTTATCATACTATATCTTTCTTATTTCGGGATTTCGGGACTTGTAATTTTTATAAAAACGCCATGGGACAAATGGAGATGTATTAAACTTTTGTATGGGGAGTTTTAACGTGTTAAAGGTGAGGGAGTAATTTCCCGGAGAATTAGTCTTATTAATGAAACTTCGCTTTCAGAGCTGAGTTTGACAATGCTTCACTGCTCATTAACCTTCTAGCTAGTGTCTTATACCGACCTCTGTGGCGCGTCGGGCGAACGCTTGGCTGCAATACAGAAGGTTGCGGGTTCGATTCCCGCTAGGTGCAAATATTTATGCTTAAAAATAAATATTTGTATCTGGTCTGGGCGTATTTCTATGTATAATATGTATGTATTTACAAAAGAAAAATAAATATAAGTAGTATATCCGTTGTCTAGTCACCGTAACACAAGCTTAGCAGCTTACCACGGGGCTAGATGGCGCTGTGTGTTCGTCACAGGATTTATTTATTTATTTATTTATTATTTATTTATAAATAAGAGACTAAATATTTCTTTTTGTTTTTATTGCTCAAGGCATTTTCAATTCAATTCAATTCAATTCATTTATTTAAATCAGATGTCAAAGATCCATTATTTTGTTAGTAATTAGTTATAGCTATGTTAGTAACAAGTATTTTAAACATGGAATTTTTTTACCAAGGAAGTATATTTCCAAAAAATCCCCGACGTGATTCCTGTGTAGCTCAGTGGTTAGAGCATTCGCCTGGTTAGCGAAAGGACGCAGGTTCGAATCCTGTCATGGGGATTTCTTGGAAATAATATGTCCTTGCTAAAAATATTTCTAAATAAGAGACTTGTCAAAATTATTTGCTGTGATACATCCTTTTACCGAAATAGAACACTGTCCTGTACCCCTGCCATGAATTTTTGTCAAGTCATCCATCACTCATCCATCATCTTCACCTTTATCACCTGTAATGTCCTTTTACTTGGAGTTTAAATGCCACATATTTGTCAAACATAATCCCACGCGTACCAAAAATGATTCACTTTGCTGTTTTTAGTTTTTAAAACATGCATGTTAGGTGTGCCCCGCGGTTTTAACATCGAATACACGATCTCACTTGTTTGTTTGAACGCGCTAATCTCAGGAACTGCTGGTCCGATTTGAAAAAATCTTTTTGTGTTTGATAGTTGTTATCGAGGAAGGTATAGGCTACTTTTGATTTTTTGTTTTGGTTAAACTGATTTGAATGAATTTTGGTACATGGAGTTTAGTGGTTGAAATAAGATATAGGGTACTTTGAATAATCATACGTGTTAAGCAACGCTTGGTATGACATACGTGATGCGTCACATACGTTACGGGATAGGAATTTATGCAGGTGAAACTGCGGGCTACAGCTAGTTGAAGTATAAAAACTAAGCCAAGACTCGACTTTGATGGTTAAAAAAGTATAGGCAGCTTGGCCTTTTGCATAGCATTATAAACCGTCTTAAACGGGTCAACAGTTTAAAGGTAATTTGGTAATCCGAAAGCTGTGTGTGAAAGAGTGAGAACCTCACATACATACGTACAAACTTTGGCGTTTATAATATTAGTAAGATTTAGGCTGATCCTTGTCGAGAGGTTGAATCAGAGATGATGTCACCATCCGCACTGTTGGAACTACGTGACGAGGGAACTAAGTTACCTTATCTCATTCCTGTACATTTGAGGTTACACTTAAAAGTTTCAACTTTATATTTGACAAAGTACATCTTGACAAAGTACAGCTTGCCAAAATGAGTAGATAATAATGGGGGCGCCACTATCTACGCCATAACGATTGGACGTAAGTAAATTTCGTATGAAATAATAAATTATTGTAATAAAACGTCCCGCCTTCGTGAGTAAATGATTCATGAATAAAACACTATTTAACTCACGTTTTATTTATTAATGGCATTGTTTCAATGCAATACCAACATTTCGTGTACATGTAAAGCTAACAAAAGCATTATCAAGCTGGCTGTAAAGATGGCAAAACGTTATCAGTTGGCAATGCCGTTAACAAATAAAACGCGAGTTAAACCCGGTAAATATTGTGTTTTATTCAGAGACATGTCACATCGTCGTCTTCGCTCCTAGAAGACTGCACTTGACAACTTTGAAATATCAAATTCAATCTGGCTTCATAACTTAGTTGATGGTATTATGGTGACATTACTTTTTATTTACTTATGTACCTACTACATTTGGTTTTGTTCTGTTTTGTGTTTTTTGCTGTGTGCTTGTCCTAATAAATATATTTCTATTCTATTCTATTCATCTATTCTAATCATGTTCTCTAAGGTTAAGGTAGTTTTTGCTTTGATATATCAAAACGGTCCTGTTGAACCCAGTTGGTTCCAGTCTGTCCTTATCTAACTAACCGACGAACACTAAAGTGAAAAAAGGACAGACTGGGATCACTCTAACATCAAGCCGGACCGTTTTTTTGACGACGTAAGCTTTCTAGTTACTCTGTAGTACTAAAAGTTAAAGATTTATAATTGTGTGTTTCCGCAATTAGCCCTTCTATTGTAGTACTATTTCTATGGTTTTATTACAATGCGAAATCGCAAAAACATAAGAAATAACTGTAATAAACATTTTCTCTAGAAATATCTAGAGAAAATTAAAATGGTTTCGTTTGAAGACATTTTTGCTAAGCTGTAACTAGAGATATTTTAAGTCATAGATAAATCCTATACCTACTATGACCTGCCTGATCAGACCACGCCCCAGTGTTTTATGTTTTTTTTTTCCTAGATATATTAGAAAGTAAAATTAGAATACGAAAAAAAAAAACCAAATATACAAAGAAAAAGCAAAAGAAAATATGATGCCACATTTTGCTGTAACTTTTACCACCTTTTACTATCGATGAAGAAACTCATTATTGTTAAACAACTTCGATATTAGCAGACATTTTTAAAACTGTTTCACCGGAAGTAAAGTTTAAGTATTTGTTTGAATGTATAAATGGACATTCATGTTTGCTATCGTAATACCAAGATGATACTATCTAGAAAGTATATTGATGGCATCCTGCATGAATAAATGTGTGATAAACTGATAAATGATAAAGGTGATTATCTAAAGACATATAGGGGCTTATTTTTTCAAAAGCGACTAAATGTTTTACTAATATTGTGTTTAGAATTATAACAAATTATTCTGGTTATTTATTAAAATATTTAACAAATTTTGACAATACTGTATATGTTTTTTTTTTTATGTACCTCTTATTTTTTACCGTTACCAAAAAAGGGGATTTATTTTCGCTCTTTTTGGCTTCAATTTTATTAATTTGTTTTATAGATCTCTCAACCTCATTTAGAACTATTCAATAATAACTCTATACTTCTATAATATCATAACGATGTTACTTATTTGCAACGTCTATGCAGTCTATGAGACATCGCAAGACCGTTACCATCCTTGACGGTAGCCCATTAAACAAATTTAGGGTTCCGTAGCCAAAGAGTAAAACAGGATCTTATTACTAAAACTCCCCACAGTTCGTCGGCCTGTGTGTCAAGCCTTAAATGAACCGTGACCAACTTTTTTTACAGATGACGTATATCTGTTAAAGCTAAACGACAAATGTTTATAAATAACTAAAACCAGAATAATATAAATATTTCAAAAATAAAACTTTATTTTTTTATGCTAAATTACCAACAACTGTTAGACCGCGTTGTCGAATAAACTTGAACGTGTGTTTGAGACATGTTTTAGACATTTAAACTGTACAACTGCCTTGGTCGGCCACGTGTCCTTAATCAGTAGAGCGGCTGAGTGCGTGTCTAGACTTATTTCTGTGTCTAGGCCCATCTGTGTGACCCACTACACTAGACTTTCAAGTATTGCTACAAAATAAACTTGACAACAAGACAAATACAAATTATCGTTTTTACTCAATTTTCTTTGGTGCAGTGGTGTGCCCCACTTAGAGTTTCCTGGTGGCCATAAAGCCTCTACCTTGATCTAACGACTGCTTTTAGAGATAACAACCGAGACCAACTGCTTAAAGTGCCTTCTGAAGCACGGAGGAGCTCAAACAAGTAATTTTTGGTCACCCATACATTATCTGTTACACTTTTTGTAAGTAAATTATCTCATTGTCCTCCCTTTAGTAAGACATTAACCTAATATTCTTTATGTTGTACTTTTGTTGCGTTATATTTATTAGTAGCGTACGTTCTCTTTTGACATTTAAAGCTTGTTTTTTTAAAGGTTGAAATTGTTTGTCAATCTATCGTTTGCAGTATGGTTTTAATAGTACGTAGGGTTAGGGGGGTGGTCATCCACCTTGAAACTGGGACCAGTACCCGTAGTGTGAGTGTTTTCGTAAAAAAAACGCGAACGTGATGGTTAAGTTAACGCGAATTTACCAGATATCGAAGTTACCAGATTTCATACAAAATACGCGTTAACTTAACCATCACGTTCGCGTTTTTTTTTTTACGAAAAAACTCGCACTTAGGGTACAGGGATCAATCTACAGTTTTAACTCGTTGCACACATCGGGTCGTGATACATGGGAGCGGTGCAGTCAGAATTTCGCTCGCAAAGGTGCTAATAAATCACACAATATGAGAAATTAAAGATTTAATTAAGGGAATTGGTCTGACGCTTACCATAAATCCAACGAATGTGAGAAATCTGTTAACATTACGAAATATATTTACATTTAGATGCACCAGAGGTTAGCGGCCTTCATTCGCAGATCGATCCAACGTTTTAAAGATTATCGATTGCGAAGAAACTATTACGTAACCATTTCATAATTGTTACAGATTGATAGATTACCTAGATCTAGATCTATAAATCTTACTAATATTACTAACGCGAAAGTTTGTATGTATGTATGTGACTTTGTTACTCAATCACGCAAAAAACTATTGAACCGATTGCGATGAAACTTGGAATATAGGTAGCTGGGGACCTAGAATACCACATAATTGTATCATATTATCACACATTTTTATCCCGATATTCCTGCGGGATCGAGACTTGCGCGAGTAAAAGCACGGGGCGCAGCAAGTAAATATTAAATAAAAATGGCCACTATTATACGATAAAAGTTACAATTATAAGGTTAATTATGGCATCCCAAGGTTTTTCGGTCATTGCAACAGCATAAGACAAAGAAATTAATAGTGTTTATTATCGTCGCTAACCGCGTTGCTCGAGGTCTTTCCAGACCTTCTGTTCACGGGTTCTGTCAACCCGTAACAAAAGCAAAACGCTTAATACCGAAAAAATGAATAATTTTCGAAATGTTGCTATTCAAGCCGAAGCAATTTAGTTATTATATTAGTGCGTTTGGCTAATTTATTTTTGGGATCGGACAAAGGATACACAACTCAATGTATCCTTAAATCTCGTGATGAAAAAATTCTAGGACTGTTCCCTTAAGAGGACTGGTAGACATAGTTACAACAAGCCAAGAGCAAAAATAATAAAAATGTTTCTTAATTTATATTTTTTTTGCTTTGTAAAATGGAAAAGGTTTAGATCTAGTTTTCGGTAAGATAAAACACAAATCGACACCGGAATCGGATATTGATAAGGAATGGAAAATAGGCTTTTCTATCTGTATGGAGACTATTGGAGACGTACGCACCTCATGGTCAGCCAAAAACCACAATACATCAAAACTACTCCTTGCGCACGCGTCAAACCGGTCCTATATACGTGCGTGCGCCGGCGCAGTCAACTGATACCTTGACTCCGTCAGCAGTATCGCGTTACACGGTAGAATTACGAACGTAATCTGAACCGACAGTTTTAGCTCTAGTGAGCAACCGAATTTAAACCTCATGCTGAAGGTAAAAATGTATCTGTTAGGTTGAGCAATCACAATCGCGAGCTCATAACGAAATTCGCAAACGTTACTTCAAATCACGTTACTTGTGATGTCTTTTGAAAAAAAAGAAGCATGTAGGCAATGAGTCTATTAAAGTTATAGAGACGCCATTGCAGAACAAATCATTATTGAAAGGCGGCCCAAAGTATGCTATACAACCTCATTATTTATATTCATTCACATAATTTAAAGAAGAAATAGACGAAACTATTGTTATCTCTTTCTAAAAACATAAGACTCAATGCTACTTGCATGACGTAAGAAAGAGATGTCATAATATCATTATGACATCTCATAATATTATTATGACATCTCATAGTGGTTAGAAGAGAATGATAAAACGTCAAAGTCAAAAACTTCGTTGAGTTTTTGGAAAAAAAACTTTTTGAATAAATAAACTAAAATAAATAAATACAGCTTTACTTACGTATAAAATGACATATTTTTGCCAGTTTTTGGAGTATAATTCGTGCATCGCCTAAATACGCACGAAGGCATTGTTGTCTGTGAATAATGTTGTGAAAGTGAACTAAATGTACTGTGTGATAACAAGCGGGTGATCGTGACGTGAGCTGGGATGGAACTAAGACTTCTCTGGCTAGCTAGCTTGCATTTGTGTTGCCAAGAAATTTGCCCTATTACGTATCTAGAAGTTTTTACATATATCTGCATGTAGGTATTAAATTTAAGGGGTTTGAATTGCCGCGAGTCACCCAATGCCTTGCTTATATAGACACATTTGACACCTGGATGATGCTAAAGGAGCAACCACACTGGTGCTTGCACCTGCACCTGGGCTTCGATCGTGGGTAATCTTACTAATATTATAAACGCGAAAGTTTGTATGAAAGTATGTATGTATGTGAGGTTGTTAGCCTTTCACACAAAAACTACTAAACCGATTGCGATGAAACTTGGAATATAGGTAGCTGGGGACCTGGATTAACACATAGAATACTTTTTATACCGGTATTTCCGCGAGAACGGGACTTACACGGGTGAAACCGCAGGGCGCAGCTAGTGTTATAATAAACGTTGATTGCTTCTTTATACCTATGTACCCTAAGAACCCGAGTAAATCCACTTGTACACTTTCAAAAAACGAAGTTGAAAGTACCACGAAAACTAAACAATTTACACGCGATATAACTTGGTTTTACGAAAATGAAAATTCAAAACTAAACTTATTTCTCAGTCCCAACAAAATTTGTTTTCCTCGTTTTCACTTTGATATCATATATGAAGGTATAAGGGTGTATTTCTATATATAATATGTATGTATTTACAAAAGAAAAATAAATATAAGTAGTATATCCGTTGTCTTGTCTAGTCACCGTAACACAAGCTTAGCAGCTTACCATGGGGCTAGATGGCGCTGTGTGTTTGTCACAGAATTTATTTATATTTATTTTATCTATTTATAAAAGTGGTGTGGTTAGTTTGCGAAACGTTGACAGATGGTGATTGTAATCAGGCGTGTGGTGTGATAGGGGTGCTTTCGAAAACCGGTATTTGTGAAGAGAAACCGTTTCAAGCACCAATTTTACGACAAAATTATTTAAATTTAACATGGTAGATAAAAGGATGCTTGGTTGCAGGCTAATAAAAAGTTTAAGTATCAAACTGAGGAGTTTGATGGACTGACTACCTACGTCCGCCAATTTTGTATAGTCGTCTAGTGAGTTAAAATGTTTTTATTTTATTTTGTATTATCTTACAAGTTAAAACTCTTTATTTACCTGGTTTATTCATGATTTTTTAACGACCGAGCTTTCGCCAACCTTACAGTGTAAAGTGTTTTATTATGCAAAATCGCGAAAAGCATAGAACAAATTATCTTGTAAGTTTTTATGAATGAATGAATATATACTTTATTGCACCAGAAACATAAATTAACAATACAAATACAAAAAAAAGAAAACTTAAAAACTAGTGTGGTACAATGGGCGGCCTTATCGCCTAAGGGCGATCTCTTCCAGTCAACCAATGAATGGACAAGATTTAAGGAAGGGGATGGGTAAGGTGTATACTATAAAAGATATATATATATATACTATAAAAATATAAGCTATATAGATAAAAAGGACAGATAATAAATGTATTGTATGTGTTTTATTTAGTTTTTAAGCAGGCGGGTTTTTTAATTTTAATTTAATATTTTATCTTTACCCTTTTTAGTCAACATTAAGTAGGTATAAGAAGCTTAAGTAAGTATATCAATTGTATTTTAATTACATCATTGCATTGTGGGAGGCTACCAAGCAACTTTAAATCGTTGTAGATCCAAAATGGTATCATTAAATGAAAATTATTGAAGAAACCTAATAGTGATTTTTAAATACCTATTCAACGATATCGCACTCGACATAGTCCATCATCATCATCATCATCAGCCTCTTGCAGTCCACTGCTGGACATAGGTAGGTCTCTCCAATTGCACGCCACCTAGATCTATTTTCGGCTTCTCGCATCCAGTTTGTGCCAGCCGTCTTGCGCAAATCGTCGCTCCAACAAACACCACCGTCGACATAGTCCACTTTTTTTAAACAATGTCGCCTGGTGGTCGCAATTTTGTTTTATTTTTTTGTCACCTATCTAAGAACCATTGGAGAAATGATACAAATCTAAAGATAGGTACCTTAATTAAAGAAATCCATCGAGAGGTTTGGAAGTACCGAGCTGAGAAAGAATTTATAAAAATACATACAATATGTACATACAAGATAGGCCCGAAAAACATAACCCTTTCCTTGCAACCTATTAAAAAAGAGATTCATTAAGGGGCCGTAGTAGGCCAAAACTGATGTTTCTACTATAAAAGTTATTTGAAATAAAAGTTCTTGAAACCATATTTATTAAAGTCGAGGATATTTACTAACATGTGAATGTCGTGAAAACACGATTCCTGAAAATTTTCTCGATAGAAAAAAAAACCAAACTTCCCTCTAAATTGTACAAATAAGTGATATTACTCAGTCAATATTGTACGAAAACTAATAAAACTTTGTATAAGAACTGAACTTTGGTCAATACAGGCAGTGAATGTTTTGAATTTCAAGATTAACGTTTAGTTATCTTAAAACTAGCAATTGTTTGATTTTACGCTATAAAATTTTGCATAGTCGCATCTTACGTCCTTCACTTACACATCTGAAAATCGCTAGTATTATCCCTGTCACGCTATTAGGGTTATATAGGCTCTTAACGTCAAAACAAAAGTTACGCTAAGCTAACTAGTATAGATACTTAAAAAACTTTAAATGGTTTTTTCAAGCTCTAAAGTACGCATTGTTTTGTTTTTATGTTGCCGTTTTTCGCAAGTTCTACGCCTATGACCTAAAAGTTGGTATTGTTCATTAAATTACCTAGAACAAACAATGGGTCAGACTGTTTGACGTTTTACTCATACTTTCACCTTATTCTGTGCAATCTAACGTGACTAATTCTGTGATAATACTAGGAAAATACTCAGGTTCGCCTAATTAACTTACCTACCCACTGAAAGGATGTAGTAGGGGAGCCGAAGAGGGAATTTGTGACATCATTCAAGCGCGTCAGATTAAGTAATGTGTGTCTTGAATCCAGTTAAATCTCCAATTGATTGAATAACACTTTCTTGTACCAAAAAAAACACAAAATATAACAAGATTACAAATTAGATCTTAAAAACTAAAGTGGTACAATGAACTGTCTTATCGCCTATGGGCGATCTCTTCCAGGTAACCAATTAATGGAAAAGACTTAGGGAAGGGGATGAGTGATGTCTTTTTCGTTGGAAATAACATTCAAACATATTTGTTTGGATAGTCGGTCCGGGGCGTTCCTGATGCAGAGACTGTCGATTGCCATCCAGCGTGGCAACGCAGCTAGTTTGCTTGGCAGCTTTGTATCGGGGACGTTGGGTGCCGGATTGTTTGGCTAAATATTTTTTATTTATTTTTTTAATTTGATTTGATTTAATTTAATTTTTGAATTATTGTTGATTTTTATTTTATTTTTAATTATAATAGACAAAACTAGGAACGTAATGTTTAGACCTGAATTTCATAAATAAATACTTATTTTGAACATATTTGATTCGAATTATTTGATCAGGAGATTAAAAATACTTAAGACTAATAAATAATAATAGACTAGGTATACATAGGATAGGCAAATGAGCAACATTTGAAGTATAAATATATTATAACAAATGAAATACAAAAAAAAACACAATAATTTAATGCTAATCTACTCATCAGACCTTTACTTAAATATTTCTGCGTAACGTAAGAGAGTGAAAAAGTCATTCGTGAACTCCTTACCTATGTCATGCGTTTGAATGACTTCATGATTATATGGCTACTTCTAGTATCTATAGTCGCATTGCACGCTTGTGTTAAAATAGCCAATGTTAAATTTTTAATAATAGGGGTTAAAGTATGAAATTGCCGTTTTATTGCAATAGGTTCTTTGAATTGACATAGAATCTTCATGGTTTGAGGTTTTCGAATGAAACTTTTTTCAAATGGTTTCTGTGATGTTCTTTTTTTAAAAAATGTGAAACATTTGAATATCGACTCTCAATTGTTTTTGTTATTCAATTTAGACAAGAAAGATGGATACTGCGAAAATTCGAGTGATTTTTGAATACGAGTTCCGACGCGGAACTAACGCGGCAAAATATCAATGCTGCGTTTGGAGAGGGGTCTACTAATGAACGCACCGTGCGATTTTGGTTTAAACGCTTTCGTGATGGAAATTTCGACTTAAAGAACGAGCCACGAGGAAGACCGCCCACACAGGTGAATAACGATGAATTAAGAGAGATAGTGGAAGCCGATCCTAGTCAAACTACCCAGGAATTAGCGGCATGGTTTAACGTTACCTTACCCACTTTATTGACTCACTTGCGTCAAATCAATAAAATAAAAAAATACGAAAAATGGGTGCCTCATGATTTGACTGATCTGCAGAAAGAAACGCGTGTTGAAACTTGTGTTGCCTTGTTGAACCGGTACAGAAATGAAGGAATATTGGATCGAATTGTAACATGTGATGAAAAGTGGATTCTTTATGATAACCGGAAAAGAAAAATGCAATGGCTGACCCCAGGTCAAATGCCACAACAGTGTCCTAAAGCAAAACTTACCAATAAAAAGGTAATGGTAACTGTTTGGTGGTCTCAGCATGGTGTTATTCACTATAGTTTTCTTCGATCTGGTCAAGCAATTACGGCAGATGTCTATTGTGCCGAACTCCGAACCATGTTGACAAAACTAGCAGTAAAACAGCCCCGACTCATGAATCGATCTTCACCATTATTGCTCCACGACAACGCGAGACCTCACACAGCACGAGAAACCATTTTGACCCTTCAGGAACTGCACTTAGAAACCATTCGTCATCCTCCGTATTCACCAGACCTTGCTCCAACGGACTACCATTTTTTTCGTGATTTGGACAATTATCTACGTGACAAGAAATTTTCTTCCCAGGAGGCAGTACAAAATGCTTTCACACAGTTTGTGCAGTCTAGATCGTCGGAGTTCTATCGCAAAGGCATTAATAACCTTCCCATTAGATGGCAGCAATGTATAGATAATAATGGCAACTATTTTGATTAAATAAATTTGTTAAAAATTTAAAAAATAAACAATTAAGATTTTCAGTACAAATCGGAAATTTCATACTTTAACCCCTAATATTTTAATATGTGGCAAAGAAAACAATAATTTAATGCCAATCTACTCACCAGACCTTTATTTTGCGTAACGTAAGAGAGTGAAAAAGTCATTCGTGACTCTCAAAGTCCTTGTAATACCTATGTCATGCGTTTGAATAACTTCATATATATATATAGCTCCTTCTAGTACTTACTTATAGTCGCATCGCACGCTTGTGTTAAAATAGCCAATGTTAAGTTTTAAATACTTTAAGAAGTATACAGAGGTTAGTCAAGCAAACACCTGTGATAGGTAACTGGCCAAAATCGATTTACTCTTAAAAATAAAATTCAAAGCAGCGCTGTAAAAAGTAGAGTAAAGAGGTTAATAAGAAACATAGCTAACATCTTAGTTTGCCTGGCCACTTACTTTTAAAACCTACTTTACAAACAAAAATAGAGATCAAAAAAGCATCGCTATAAAATGTAGAGTAAAGAGGTTGATAGGCAATCAACCTACATCTTAATTTGCCTGACCACTAACTTTTAAAAGCATTAAATAAAACGAAAATTAAAGCATCACAACACATATTTTAAGAACGTCTACACTCAGAGCTTTCAAACATCCTTAGTTCATTTCGACCGAAAGGTAACGTAACAATAACAAAAATGTCCTACTTTCGTTCCAAACTGGATATAAACTTGCTTCCGATTGTTTATTATTCCTATCGCGGTAAGGTAGCGTTAGCATTCTAATTGATTCTTAATTACGGACTGGATAACGGAGCTTTGCCATATGCCATTGATATAGGGACGCGAGGCTTGTTTTGCTGTCCTTACAAGCCAATCTTTTGATTGACTTTGAAAGGACACCAAAACGAAGCCCTAAAGCTTAGATTACTTAGATGCACTTAGATGGTAGGTATGCTAACAACGACGTAAGATTTTGATTCATCTTTTCATAGGTGGATGAATAATTTCTCGAAAAGTTTGACTTAGGAACTGATGAAGCTTGTCCGTCAGAGACGAGTTTAAAACGCTTTAGTGCATTACTGCAACGCGTGCAGTTCTATGGCCAAAACATTAAATGCAGGCTGGCAGATAAGCAAATGTCAATACAAAATGTAGAGATCTCGCCAACTCATACGAGTTAATCCGGACTGGTTAGTTCGATGGAGCTGCGCAAGCAAATCATCTAGGTATATTTTAGCCCTGTCCATTCTGTAGAAAACTTACGGCCATCTCACTGCTGATTCCGAGGTGAGTTTTCAAATTAAATGTCGGGTGTTAACAATGATGCCTACTATTTATTTTATAAGCCGACGTAAGAATCCAAACAATGTATTGTCTGAACCGATTGCTTTTTGACGCTTTCGCCTTAAAAGGCGGGACCACACCTGCGCGCAATAACCTGACTCATCTGCACACTAACACACATCCAAAATAACATTTTGGAAGACGTCAGTAACTAATAAAGTGATCCATGCAAATGTATCTTTCTTTATTACTTAGGTAGTAAAATAAAGTTGCAGTCTGTGTCTGTCTGTTAGCGCTATATATATATCCTAAACCACATGAAGGATTTTGATGCGGTTCCCACTGGACATTTTGCAACTTATACTTTCTGCACCTATGTTTATGTCACAACCCGTTTTGTTTGGAGAATTAATTTCGAAACAAAAACCGGATAATGCTGGACTCTATTTGGCGTTGAGGATCAGCATTGCTATTCAACGTGGCAATGCCATGCCAATATTCTGGGCTTGCTGCCTAAATATGACTCAGATTTATATCTCTTGATACGTATAACAAGTAATTATTATGAAAAAAAATATGTTAAACTTTTTAAACTCACACGATTTGTACTCATAGTAATATTTTAACCGGGTCTTATTCGCGTATTATAATTTCAATTCTCTTACCTCGACGTTTCGATCATGTTACAATGTGACTCAGTCCTAAGTAAAAATACGCAAATAAGACCCGGTTAAAATATTAAAAAATGTGTTTTTCAATATTTTACGTTTTCTCTTATATAAATTACAAATTGTTTATAGTTAAGTTAATAATAACTAAAGGCCGGTCCAGATTCTAATAGAAAACATCCAGAATTAGAAACAAGCAGTAATGATCAGCATAAGCTGTAAGCTGTCATGTATAACTGTATGTTTTCTTGTTAAATAAAAATAAAATAAATAAACATCTACTTGTCCCCGGCCGGGATTAAACTGGGAAAGTTCTGCATTGCAGCCGGGTATTTAACAGCTTTGCTCACGAGGGAGCTAAGCTAAACTAACTCAGTTTAGTTGGCCATGGACGGTCGGCTTAAACTTGTTTGCGTAAACACTGAATCTTACAAGAGGAAACTAGGGGTAGAACATACCTACCATAAACAATATGGAAGTCCATGGTACCTTTACAATGCCTAGCCTGGCTGAAACTAACACTCTTAACCTACCATCTTACTTCTTACTAATATTATGTAGGTATATGAGGTTGTTACTCTTTCACGCAAAAACTACTGGCATAACTTGGAATAGGTAGCTGGATACCGGGAATAACACATAGGCTACTTTTTATCCCGATATTCCCGCGGGAACGGGACTTAAGCGGGTGTACCCGCGGGGCGCAGCTAGTAGACAATAAAGAAGTCTATGTACCTACTTATTACGATGCCTGGCTGAGCCCAACACGCTTATTACACTCGTATGTACCACGTCTCTCTAAGCAAGTAGTGCGCTGCTACCTAAACAATGACGTAAGTCTGGGCTAGCTATAGCCTTATAGCTAGGTATAGATATAGCTAGGTCTCTGATAGCGTGGCAATGACCTACTGAAGTTAACCGGAAAATATGCGGTCAGCGGGCTTTGGTATATATTAGGTAAGTAGGTACCTACTCATCCATTTTCATTCCATACTGCCCGTCCGCCCGGCACTCCAACATACTTTATAATATACAATACAACACAATCAGCCCGTTAATTTGTTCCACTGCAGAGCGCAGGCCTCCTCTTAGGGACGTTAGGCAGTAAGACGCCACGACAGCCAACTCCGGATTGCCGAATGTCCCATGTCTTCGGGCCGTAGTGAGTCCTAGAACATGTCGGTTTCCTCACGATGTTTTCCTTCACCGCAAGAGCGATGTTACTAGCGCAACTTTTTATTGAATTTAAAGACAATGATGCGCGGTCGGCCTGGAGTCGAACCACTAGACCAACACCGCTCCTTTATTTAGACAATACGACTACAATAAAATACAAGTAAGTATTATCCTAAAGAAAAAACACAATAATATATACCGGGTTTTACTCTCGTTTTATTGAATAACGTCATTAAAAACCCACTGTGAAGTTGAAAGCTCGGTCGTTTAAAAATAATGACGTTATTCACTAAAACGCGAGTAAAACCTGGTACCTACATACTGTAGTTTATTATGAAAAATCTAAGATAAAATTAAATATATTCTACTAATATTATAGATCCGATCTCCAAGTACCTGCAAACCAAGTTTCATCGCAATTGGTTCAGTATTTCTTGTGTAAAAGAGTAACAAACTACTCGTTTACCTACTTACCTACACAAAAACGTAAGTTGGTCTGTTACCGCTGCATGCAAAAACTAGGTACCTAGGTACTAAACCGATTGCGATGATCATTGACATTATACAGAAATAGCTGGAGATCGGGATTAACACTAGCTACTATTTGTCCCGATATTCCCGCGGAATTGGGACTTTGACGTTGATAAAAACAAAGAAATATGGTAAGGTAATACAGCTGATGACAATAAGGAAATATTTTAGTTTCAGTTTCAATAACACATGCAGTTTCTTACCATGTTTCCTTAACTCACATTTAGCTGGACCTACGTAACTGCATAACATTAAATAGATTAATTAATGAGGTAAACGACTATGTCTGGGGAATTAGGAAAGATAATAAGAGACTTGTACAGCAGTGATATTCTCTAATGTAACAGCCTAGAGCTCGACGCTGTTTCAGCGTCAAATCTGAGCAATACGACGCTCTCATTGGACGCTCACTCTGATTCGACGCTGAATGAAACAGCGTCGAGCTCTAGGCTGTTACATTAGAGAATACCACTGCTGGTTTCTTACTTAACTCTCTGTTTATCCTATTACATAATTTATTACTTAGGATTATCATTTTTTTATCATTTTTTGACCTTTTCGCTGCCTTTTCGCATCAAAAACGTTGCAGTTATGTAGATAGAATTGTTAGTTTCGTAGTTTGTTTTATTTTTATAACTTTTTCGTTGCGAATAAATGATTTATTTCTTTCTTTCTTTCATTTCGGACGATCTTTAATAAAATGAAAAGAAAATTATTCATTCATAGTCATACGACGGTTTCGCGCTATGAAAAGAATCCTTCTTAGTAATTTCTTCTATGGTTTTCGCGATTTTGCATAATAAAACACTTTATTTATCCGGTTTTATCGTGTACAGTTGGCTTTTTCAAGGTTGAGTCAACCTTGAAAAAGCCAACTGTACAGTTGGCGAAAGCTCGGTTCAAATAATGAATAAAAACGCGATAAAACCGGATAAATAAAGTGTTTTATTATCCTTCTAAGTTTTTTCGAACGTAGCTAGAAAACCCCAAAGCCAATTGTATATCTCTAAAATAGTTTTCTTGACATGAAAATTCGATAACTCACTAAAATAATATTAGTACATAATATGTACAACAGTACTCTTTATTGTAGATACAAATGTTTCAAACTCAAGGTAATTTAAAATTACTTTATGGAGCCATGAACATTCAAAGAAGGCTCATCTAATACTATACTTACTTGTTTAATATGACACATCAAATCACCGATTTTGTGAATCTAAAAACAACGTGATGATAAGTATCAAGACACACAGTCCTACTTAAGAACTAATCCTTATTCGTGACAGTCCCGATACGAATAAAAACAAAAATCTAGACATTAAACATTCTAATCACGAGCCCACTAAATTAGTCATTACACCCTAACACAATAGCATAGAGTGTAGAATTGACTGTGACGTAGAATAGGTGAACAATTTTACTATTTTGGTAGTGGTTGTTGTACTGTTGCATAGTCTGTGGTAATGCAAAGTCAATCACCTTGGTACGAAGCTGAAGTTAGTCAAGTAATTTAGACGGATGGACTATTTATGGTCACTTGTTAAATGCGAAACCTAGGTAGGTATGTACTTGAAAAAGCTGATGAAAAAGCATCCGTTAACATGTGACAATAAACATGTTAACGGATGAATACAGAAAGGTCACTAATAATTTGGGAGCTTCTTAAATAAGCAAGCAGCTTCTAGATTACAAATAAAAAACTCGATTAAAAAATACGCATAGAAACAACAAAAAAAAACAAAAAGAAAAAACAAGCCCAGTAATTTGAAATTACGCTAAGTAATAATAGTTTTGTAATCGATACACACAGAACACATAATAAATGAGTAAAAAATTACTCACAGTCGGGACCCATTCATTTTACCAATCTAATTTTTCCAATGGGTCCCGACTGTGAGTAATTTTTTACTCATTTATTATGTGTTCTGTGTGTATCGATTACAAAACTATTATTTCTTAGCGTAATTTCAAATTACTGGGCTTGTTTTTTTCTTTTTGGGTTTTTTGTTGTTTCTATGCGTATTTTTTAATCGAGTTTTTTACGCAGTCGGGTTTTTTGTTTTTTTATAAATTATTTTTTTTATTTTACGCTTTTTAGTTATTTTCATTTATTGATGGTAGGTAAGTCTCGTAATCTATTAATTTCATTAGGGGGTTATAATGTACTAGCTGCGCCCCGCGGTTTCACCCGCGTAATTTCCGTTCCCGCGGGAATAAAAAGTAGCCTATGTGTTAATCCAGGTCCCCCAGCTACCTATATTCCAAGTTTCATCGTAATCGGTTCAGTAGTTTTTGCGTGAAAGAGTAACAACCTCACATACATACGTATGTGAGGTGGTTACTTTTATACATACATACTTACATACAAACTTTCGCGTTTATAATATTAGTAAGATTCTATTTCAGTTAGGGTTTAGTTATTTATTGTTTAAATTTATTATTCTTTTAACGTTTTTAGGTACCTAAGGGTTATTAGGCTTATATTCAGTAGGTAGGTAGGTACAATTTATGTAAATATTTTTTTAGTTTATATCAATAAATTCCTGTCACCTGTACCATCACGGCTTATACCACGGCTTATACTTTGATAGTTCCAAGCGTAACTACGTAACAAAAATATAAACTTGTTCGTTAGTAATAAAAAGCAAGAATACCTAATTGTAAATTAACTTTAAACCGTTATATTTCCTAAACGGTTCTTTAAAACGAAAAATGGTGAAAGAAACCTAATATTTATTTTTAAAAACCTATTCAACGATACCCATCTTGACATACTTTGACGATTTTGGATTTTTTAATTTTGACAATATGGCGTCTGGTGGTGACATAAGTTACTTGGGATTACTGTCATGTCTTTAGTCACACTCGCCAGATTAAGGCGAATCGATTGTCGTAAGAATCATCAAAATCGGTCCATGCGTTTGGCCTCTAGAACGCCACATAGAAACATCCATACATACATACATACATAGACCGGTAAACACATTACCCTCCTTTGCGTCGCGCAGTCGGGTAAATACATACATAGACCGGTAAACACATTACCCTCCTTTGCGTCGCGCAGTCGGGTAAAAAACGCATACTGATTTCGAATTTAAATGATGCTCTGCTTTTAGTAGCCCTCATATCTTAAGTAGGTTTGGGTTTTTATGTATTCGACCAAAATATACTCTAAAATGGCTAAATAGCTAAGAAGAATGCCGTGGTGGCGTTAAGTTTCCATTATTCTTAGGTAAATTATAAAGCTAAAAGTTTGTGTTATGTTTATGTATGTTCGTTATTCAATCACACAAAAACTACTGAACCGATTGCGACGAAACTTTTAATATAGGTAGCTGGAGACTTGAAATCACATAGGCTATCCCGATATTCCCGCGGAATATCGATTCCGCGGGAATATCGGGATATCCTATGTTATAACCGCGGGGCGCAGCTAATATTTCATATCAGCATCGCGAAAACCGAATAAAAATGTAATAAAAACACGGCTAAACGTTTAATCTTGATAAAGACATAGTTAAAACTTAAATTAATAACTCATAGCTCATAGGTACCTTACGACACAATAAATTGGCAAGAATCCAAGAAAGAATTTACCAAATAAATGTCCCATCAAAGGTAACATCGTCGTGATATTTTCCCGGAATGCCAACACGTTTGACATTAACAAATATCATCACGATTGGCTTAGCTTGACGGTGTAGTTTTGTAGGTTGCCAAACTGTAGCTCTACGACGCCGCATCCTGTCATAAACATAAAACAAAAAAGGTTCCGGTAGTCAGACACAGCAATCAGAATGATGGCTTTGTTCTGGAAAGAATTAGACCTGGGACTGTAAGATCTGGAAACTTAAATGGACCTGGAAAATATCAACTAAAACCTATCTAGGCGATTGAGGAGCGACTTTGGGAACTGTGGAGGGTTCGAATAAGGCCTCTAATCTACCTAACAAATTAATCTACCTAAACTAGCTGCGCTCCGCAGTTTCACCCGCGTAAGTCTCGACATTCAATATTTAGCATTTTTTTTCTTTCATAAGAACCTTCTGATCATAACAAACACAACAAAAAAAGAATTAGCGAAATCGGTCCAGCTGTTAGGCCTGATGCCGTGATCACGCAAAATAATAATAATAATAATAATAATAAAGCCCGCAGGGCACCTTGAGGCGAGGTGTCGGGGAGTAGCGACCCCGCGGCTTCCCGAGTGCTCCAGGGGGAAGTCACCGTTCCTCACCTCCGGCTTGCCTTAGTTGGCTGGTCGGAGTGAACACTGACGAGGAAGCGGTCCCCCGCCTCTGGCTTGCCTTCACCGGCCGGTCAGAGTGGAGTCGCGAGAGCAGAAATGCTCGAAGGATGGACGCCTCACGTCAGTGATGAGTTGGCCCGCTCCACAGGATCTCGACCTAGGATGGTTTAAAATCCAGTGAGGTCCCTCCATCCTTCAGCCTCTCACGCCCCTGTTGCCCCCTGGCTGTAATTTGCTCGGCTTATTTAGGGTGGCCCAGTTTGTGAGTTGGCGAGTCTCCGTCTGCCATTTTTACGTGTTTTTAACATTGTTACGGCAGGCGCCATATTCCCCATAGTTCCCCCCAGTACCCGATCCACTACCAACCCATTTCCATAGCCCAAGTAGTTTTCACCCGTAGTTTATTCATAGTTCTATCCGACCCGGGGGTTGTCCTCGGCTGCATTTTATAGTGCAGACAGGGATAATTGCCGGTTTGGTGTCCATCACATATATTTTAAAATTAAAATGTTACTAAAACGGGCCTCTACGTGTTGGCTTCGGCCCCACGCACGCCTTCCAAAGGTCCGGGTGCTCCATAGCCCCGAGAATCCAAAATGGTAACAACAAATAATAATAATAATAATAATAATAATCCTGTTACGAACACACAGCGCCATCTAGCCCCGTGGTAAGCTGCTAAGCTTGTGTTTCGGTGACTAGACAACGGATATACTACTTATATTTATTTTTCTTTTGTAAATACATACATATTATACATAGAAATACGCCCAGACCAGATACAAATATTTATTTTTAAGCATAAATATTTGCACCCAGCGGGAATCGAACCCGCAACCTTCTGTATTGCAGCCAAGCGTTCGCCCGACGCGCCACGGAGGTCGTCAAGGGAGTTAATCATCATCTATATCTTCTACTAGCTGCGCTCCGCGGTTTCACTCGCTAAGTCCCGTTCCCGCGGGAATATCGGGATAAAAAGTAGCCTATGTGTTAATCCAAGTCCCCAACTACCTATATTCCAAGTTTCATCGCAATGGGTTTAGTAGTTTTTGCGTGAAAGAGTAACATACATACATACATACAAACTTTCGCGCTTATAATATTAGTAAGATATACTAATAATAAAGAAAGAGAGGACAAAAAGTCTGTACTTAGAAGCACCTAAATTAAAAAAAAAAGTAGTCTAGGGGACTTAGCAAAAGTAGTAGAAAAAAATTATATAATTTTTTAAATTCATGTTTGTTTATTTGTTTGTTCCTTATAAAATAGTTTACTTATACATTTTTCTGCATAGAACGACATCTCCTAGTCGTGTAGCCCCAGCATAAAATACGGCTTAACCCCATCTCATACCGTAAAAGACGAACGGAGAAAACCAGTGAATCCTTATGTCTTTTACGCCATATATCTCCAGCTTAGGTTATCAGAATTTCGCAAAATAGCTGCAGGCAGTTGAAGAAACAGTTAAATAACCCAGACTTCGTTTCCTCTGATCCTATCTTAAGTATATATTTAATACAATATTGAGTCATAATAGCCATAAAAGACGATCGAATCCGCACCGCACTGCACCATCATAATATTTTTTTTTGTACCTCCTTTACGGACCGAACGCCACAGAAGGTGATGCAACTATAATGTATACAAGATGTAACGGGCAAGCCCTTTTAAGCCGAAACGCGGTTGCTCTAGACGTCTAGGCTAACAACTTTTGTTTTACGACTTTTGAAAAATCGAACTTTTTTTTTAAATTTTGAGGTTATGTTTCACTGAAAAAAACAGCTGCTTTTGAAAATAAAGGTTATTGAAGTTTTGATTGTAGTAGACCAAACTAAATGAAAGGACAAAGAAGGTCAATGACCTCGAACACTGAGAAACAGCTGATTTTCAAGTAAACTTTACACTTAAAATTTTCGAAAAGTACCTACTTCGAATTTTCAAAAGTCGTAGAACAAAAGTTGTTCGCCTAGAAGTCCAAAACAACCCCCTTTCGGCTTAAAAGGGCTTACCCATTACATCTTGTATATGACGTACGTAAGTAAGTACTATGTCATTCATATTTAACAGTTGCACATTATTATAACTGATGTCACTGGTTCGATCGTCTGTTACGGCTATTAATCATCGCAGTAGGTAGGGTTGGGTCCTGGTTAATGTTTGCACGACTAATAAAGAGTTGCGATCGTAAACATTTTATGATAGGTGATCGATAATTTAACTAGTCAATTGTATGCGAAATGTGAATGTCTGGCTTTGTTAGTAGTTTTAGTAAAGGAAGTAGGTACTCTTATACAATCTTTTCTTACCCTCCTTCTGCAAACACACATAAATCGTTGGAGCCGTGAAAAATCAGACAAACAAAAGTGCAATAAAGTCTTTAAAACTTTTGAATAAAGCCGCACATTCAGCGCCGACTAAATAAAGTTAGTTTAGCTTAGCTCGCCAGATTTTAAAACCGGCTTAGTTTGCGGTGTGAAGTTGGCGCCTAAGCGCTTTTTAGCTAAACCTAGTTAACCCTGAAAAGAGTACCTACCACCAAGCTCTAAAAAGCTGCCCTTACAATATATAATTATAGACATCTCAATTTACAATTCCCACAGTATACTAATGGGCTTTTCTCTTGTTTACAAACCAAATTGTTTATTTTGTACTAACGAGTTTTCTATTGTTTACTAGTTACTTACTTAACTAAGCTAAGTAACTAAACTAAGTTAGTACTCGGTTGTCAAACAAGCATTTAGCATGGGCCGGTGTTGTGAAGTGTTTTTATTTAGAATTGAAAGTTTAAGGTATGAGTGAAATTAAGCTAACATGTGATCTGTTACTAAAGCTAACCTACACAGGCGGGATTTGTCGTAGTGGGCGGGCGTACGCGTAGTTGGCAAGCAAACGAGGGGCGCGTGTTCGAATCCCGACTCGGAAGAATTTTTGATAATGCACTTCTGTTTTAAATTTTTCCTAGTGAAACAATTTCTTTACCAATAAAAATAAATAATTTTACTTTAATGTACACACGAAAGATGAGCGTTTGATCACCATCTCATCTGATGGTAAGTGATAATATTATGGTCTAAGATGTAACACGCTCACGCCTTAGACAGGTAGGGGGTAACAAGCCGCAGCTGAAACCCCGCAAGAGACCTTTTGGCCGTATTTTACAACAGGCGGGAGATTCCGTAGCCTATTATTTTTACGTACCGACGTAAGTAACCATTGCACGTTTTGTCGGCAGGCTCCAGCGACCGTTCTCGGTTCAAGGAGTGATGGAGCACTCGCTACAGCATCGGGACCGCGTCGGGGTCCAAGACTTCGTGCTGTTAGAAGATTACACCTCTGAGGCTGCCTTCATAGACAACTTGAAGAAACGGTTCAATGAAAATATCATCTATGTAAGTATAGTGGTTGTGGCAACTTAGGCTGAAATATATAGTGCATACGGTGACTGCTCAGATTGAGCTTAGCAAAAATTAAGCATTAACTTTGAAATGGAATTTACAGTCAAAATTCATTTTGTTATACGAATAAAATAAAATGAGTTCGATAGTCATAACAGAGAAAAAAGTTGAGGTCATTATTTTTGATTGGTTTGCGTTCTAAATTTGAGAAATTTTGACTTTACTAAGCAAAAACTTTGGATAGTTGCGTAGATCGTTTTTTAAATACCAAAGGTTTTTGCTTATTTAAATCAAAGCACGGTTAAGGGAAGATTCCCGCTGGAAATTTGCCATTGAAACAGGATAAATGCTTAAAGTACAAAGAGCGATCACCCCTAGGGTTAGAATAAAGTGCAGTTGTTCCATAAGTCGAATAAGCAAAATTTGGTTTTAAATAACTTGATTTCTGCAGCTCAAGTTGTAAGAATAAATTGTACGATACGGTAAAGTTTTTACAAGTACCTAAGCAATAAAACTTCAATAATAAACATATTTTATTAAAGACATTACTAAAGAAATGGAATGAAAATTCCATTAATTATTGATAAATTGATAACAAATAATAAGCTATCCTAGGAATTGTTCTTATCAAAATAAAATACAGACCAATGCCCTCTAGAGGAAAGTGGGAGAACTGAATAACTACTCGTTACAAGTTATCAAAGAAGCAAAATCTATAATATACCTATCTAATAATTACTTTTTTTTTAAACTTTATTGGAAATTTTAAGGAAATTATAAAAAAAATATGAAATTTATTTTCCGAGTAAAATGAGAACCCCCATGAGTTTCTTCGTGGCTTCTTCTCATGTGAGGGCGCGTCCCGAAGCCATGGTAGTTTTTTGAGCTGGCTAGGGATAAAATAAAAATAAATATAATTTAAATTCAAAACTATTACAATAACTCTATAGTCTGCGTACACTGTAACGTTTTGTTACAAATAATTATGAGGCGGTAGTTTACTGTAACTTTTTAGGATGTTGAAATAGACAAATTACATCTCAGTCAACCCTGAAAAAACCAATTGTAAAGTTGGCGAAAGCTCGGTTCGTTTAAAACGCGATTAAACCGGATAAATAAAGTATTTTATAGTAATATATCTATTACTATAGTACTTACTTATGATAAAGGATGAGCTAAAAAATCGTAGGTACCAGTTAAGTGCGAGTCGGACTCGCATACAATACAAGTTCCGTACAATTATCATAAAAAATCACGATCGGTCTTTCTGTAGATTACCAATGAAAACTGCGGCTTTAAGGATAATTTATGCTAGACCGGGCCGTGTCCGAGCCGGGACTGGTACGAGCTTTATTGTATGAAGTACTGACGCGACACGTCCGTAGCGTTCTCGTTAGATCGGGCTGTGCGCTCTTCATACACGTCCCCGCCCCGGCTCGGACACGGCCAGGTGTAGCATAAATCATCATCTCAGCCTTTTCCCGTCCACTGCCTCGCATAGGCCTCCTCCATACGACGCGGACGCCACAAATTGCGATCGCAAGCTACTTCCATCTAACGAACGACCCTGCGACCGGTATAATGCAAGTACCTCTTGTGTTGCTTTCTTATCTTTCCCGATAGAAATGCATTTTACCAATCATTTCTTGTTTTTTTTTGTATGTGTTTCTTTATTTTGATTTAATTTTAACGTCTTCGCAGACCATAGCATTAGCGTTCTACAAACCTTAGTGGTTTATTATGTTAAATTTAATGAAATCATGTTATTTAAGTTGTTTATACAATTTGTAACAGGTATGCCCCTTTAATCCGAAAGGGGGTTGTTCTAGACGTCTAGGCGAACATCTTTTGTTCTACGACTTTTGAAAATTCAAACTTTTTTTTTGAAAATTTTGAGATTATGTTTAACTAAAAAAACAGGTGCTTTTGAAAATAAAGGTAATTGAAGTTTTGATTGTAAACTATCAAACTAAACATAAGCACAACATAAGGTCAATGACCTCGAACTCTCAGAAACAGCTGATTTTCAAGTAAACTTTACACCTAAATTTTTTGAAAAGTGCTTCGAATTTCCAAAAGTCGTAGAACAAAAGTTGTTCGCCTAGACGTCTAGAACAACCCCCTTTCGGATTAAAAGGGCTTACCCGTTACACCTTGTATTATGATGATAGATAATAAAGACAAATATACAATTTTTAACGGGTATGCCCTTTTAATCCGAAAGGGGGTTATTCTAGACGTCTAGGCGAACACCTTTTCTTCTACGACTTTTGAAATTCAATTTTTTTTTTGAAAATTTGAGATTATGTTTCTCTGAGAAAACAGCTGCTTTTGAAAATAATGGTAATTTAAGTTTTGATTGTTAACCATCAAACTAAATAAAAGGACAACATAAGGTCAATGACCTCGAACTGTCAGAAACAGCTGAATTTCAAGTAAACTTTACACTTCCATTTTTCGAAAAGTACTTCGAATTTCCAAGTCTTAGAACAAAAGTTGTTTGCCTAGACGTCTAGAACAACCCCCTTTCGGATTGAAAGGGCTTACCCGTTACTCCTTGTATTATTTACAGTGCCGTCGGTCCACCGACCACCTATGTCTTCCAATACTCCGTTTCGTATTGCTTCGTGGTCACCACTCGAGAACTTTTACATCCACGAGTCACATTTTGTATAAATCATCCTTTACTTTATAAGTCCTATCCTTATTTTTAATATTACTGTTTTTATCCCCAGACCTACATCGGAAACGTGTTGGTATCAGTCAACCCGTACAAGAACCTGCCAATCTATTCGGAAGATAAGGCTAAATTGTACTACAGGAAAGCCTTCTTCGAAGCACCGCCTCATGTGTAAGTACTACGACATATCTACTGTACGCTCTCTGTTTCATCTAAGCGATGTACTTGGTTGCTTCCCCCTCGCTCGGGAGCCCAGGATCCGCTAAAATCACTAATTATTTAGGGTTATATATAAGTACTATAGCTGCGCCCTGCGGTTTACCCGTGTAAGTCCCTTTCCCGCGGGATTATCCGGATAAAAATAGCCTATATGTTATTCCCGGTATCCAGTTACTTATATTCCAAGTTTCATTGCAATCGGTTCAGTAGTTTTTGCGTGAAAGAGTAACAAAGTCACATACACACATACATCATACCTACATACAAACTTTCGCGTTTATAATATCAGTAAGATAATCATCTTTCTCTTTGGAGAATACCAATTTCTATAAGTACATTTGAGTCAATAAGTTTCAAATGCAGTCCAGTTGCAAATTTACTTTTTGAATTTGCATTTGTATTAAATTTTGGTCAATTTTAATACCAGAGAACCAGAGGGAACCAAAATTCACAAACGCTGTTAAATGTCTCCTGTGCCGTTTAAATTTAGTCTTGTAAACAATATATCAAATTCCAAGGACTATATGTAATTAACATATTTATTATTATTATCGGTTCTGTGAATTAGTTTATAGATATGAAACGTTATCACTACCTGATAATAGACTGACTCTTTCAATTGTCGGCCTTGAGTTGCACATCGCATCGACACAAACTAATTTTGAATTACTAAATTACCTCAAAATTGTTTATTTAGGTCAAAATTGCAATGAAACCCATACGAAAAACCACACCCCTTTAGAGCGTAAGCCATGATTTCAGAATCAAGCTTATTTTTCCCGCAATAAGTTCCGTTTTCCCGGTTCCGCAAAGGGTGAAAACGATACTGTCCTTTTGCCTGTCTTTCTGACCAGGCTGAATCAATTTCATGAACAGTGATATCTAGGCAAGTAGGCAGTTAAAATTTTCACAGATGATGTAAATGATTGTTTACCTGATATAGGTATAGAAAGAGCTCGCCCATAGACGATAATGCAGCCCATTGTGCCACTATAGTTTTTAAGTTTTTCTATGTCTAATTTGTTGTTATTTGTGTTTTTGAAATAAAGTGTTTTAACAATCAATCATGATAAAATGTCCTCATATATCCTCTAAACTTTAGAGTAATATTTCGTAATTTGTTTTTATTGCTCATAAGGCATATCTACTAGAAATATTTTAAAGGAAAAATTCATCTTCCGAAATTCTCTCGCGACGAGATTTGAACGCAGAGACGCGAGTTCAAATCTCGTCGCTATTGAATTTTTGAAGATGAAATTTTCCTTTATAATATTTATACTAGTGCAATATTGTCAACAGATTCGCGATAGCAGACAACGCATACAGATCTCTAGTCTACGAACACAGAGAACAATGTATACTGATCTCAGGTAATTTAAACTTTACACCCCGCGTAAGTCCCGATCTCGAGGGAATGTCGAGACAAAAAGTATATTTTTTGTTAATTCAGGTCTTCAGCCATATACATACCGAGTTTTATTGCAATCGGCCTAGCAGTTTTTGCGTGAAGGAGCAACATACACATTCCTTCACATTTTTTAGCCGACTTCAAAGAAGGAGGAGGTTCTCAATTCGTCGCGTATATTTTTTTTTATTTTTTATATTGTGGTTGGTTTACTTCTTTTCGTGAAGTGGTGTGTCTCACCTAGTGTTCAGAGTTTTCAGATCGCCCTAAGGCCTCTAACTTGACCTTACGACTGCTATCAGAGATAACAAATGGGTTCGAAGCACGGAGGAGCTCAAGAAAATGTTTTTTATTGTCACACAAATTTTCGGTCACCCATACAAGTTATGACCGCGCAAAGCGTTGCTTAACCCACACGATCATTCAAGATCGGCAGGTGCAGCTAGATCAAAAAGCTCCTCCGATGATTGTGGTTGGCTAGAAAACAAAATAAGATTAATTTATTGTATCCATGAGTAGGTACAGATTATTATTGAGTTGTGTGTTAAGTACAGATGTTTTACTTATAATCCGTTGCTGAAACGTCAAAGCAATTAAATATAAAATTATCCACATACAATCAATGCGATCAACACCCTTAGTTCTCATAATGGACAGAAGTCTTATAATTTCAAAAGTCTGTTGCCATGTCTCATACCATATCTCTGCCCCCAGGAGAGTCAGGGTCCGGCAAGACGGAAGCTTCGAAGAAGGTCCTAGAATACATCGCGTCTCGCACTAACCACCTCCGCAACGTAGAGAACGTAAAAGACAAGCTCTTACAGACGAACCCGCTGCTGGAAGCCTTCGGTAACGCCAAAACCCACAGGAACGATAACTCCAGTCGCTTCGGGAAATATATGGACATTCAGGTAATTTAGATTTATATTCACTTTCTTGTTTACGGTTTCGTACACGAAGGAGAAAAATGGGACCCTTTTACTAAGGTTTTACTATCCATGTGTTCGTAGATTAAGGATACATTGTGACAAAATTTTTGAAGATGTAAGTTTTGTTTCTCAAGCATAGAAATTAACTAGAAAGCTTACTTCGTCAAAAAAACTTTCCTGCTTGATGTTAGGGAGACCCCAGTCTGTCCTTTTTTCACTTTCGTGTTCATCGGTTAGCTAGATAAGGACCAACTGGGTTCACCAGGACCGTTTTGATCAAAGACTACCTTAACTTTAGAGAACATGATTGATATTTTCATGTTTCATTTTTTTTTAAATCGATCGAATTAATATCAAAGTACGCAGACGCACGCTGTCACTTTCACATAGAACTCTGGTTTTTCATTATCACCTCTTCATTTTCAACTGTCTGTTTACAGTTCAACTATGAAGGAGCCCCAGAAGGCGGTCACATCTTGAACTACCTACTGGAGAAGTCTCGGGTAGTGAGCCAGATGGCGGGCGAGAGGAACTTCCACATTTTCTACCAGCTCCTCGCCGGTGGGAACGATCTTTTAGGACACCTCAAGCTGCAGGGGAGACCGGAGGCGTACAAATATACTACAGACACGGTAAGTTTGTAAAGAGAGGATGACGAGAGGAACTTTCACATCTTATACCAGCTCCTCGGCGGTGGGAACCATCTCTTGGGACAATTCAAGCTGCAGGAGAGAACGGAGGCGAACAAATATACTACAGACACGGTAAGTTTGTAAAGAGTTGATGGCGAGAGGAACTTCCACATCTACCAGCTCCTCGCCGGTGGGAACGATCTCTTGGGACAATTCAAGCTGCAGGGGAGACCGGGGGCGAACAAATATACTACAGACACGGTAAGTTTGTAAAGAGAGGATGACGAGAGGAACTTTCACATCTTATACCAGCTCCTCGGCGGTGGGAACGATCTCTTGGGACAATTCAAGCTGCAGGAGAGAACGGAGGCGAACAAATATACTACAGACACGGTAAGTTTGTAAAGAGTTGATGGCGAGAGGAACTTCCACATCTACCAGCTCCTCGCCGTTGGGAACGATCTCTTGGGACAATTCAAGCTGCAGGGGAGACCGGGGGCGTACAAATATACTACAGACACGGTAAGTCTGTGAAGAGTGGATGGCGAGAGGAATTTCTACATCTTAAACCAGTTCCTCGCCGGTGGGAATGATCTCTTGGGACAACTCAAGCTACAGAAGAGACCGAGGGCGTGCAAATATACTACAGACACGGTAAGTTTGTGAAGGATAACTCCTACAAACACAGTAAATGATTCTGAAAAATGGCGCTTAGGTACACCTTCTGAAGTTTAATCGTAATCGGCTTTATAGTTAATGGGCTAATAAAAAAGGTCAATAATGTTAAATCGTAGCACCAAGCTGACTCGTCCCTGCTCCGATACGTAGACCGTTACAGCCACTAAGGAGGACGAGTCGGATCTTCTTCTACTGCCGTCTTTTTTCTTCTACATGAGCAGGCTACATCTTAGACCACATCATCAGTAACCATCAGGTGACATAGTTAAACGATCATCTTACTTCACATATAAACTTCCGCGTTTTTATATGGGTCGGATAGAATAGGATATTAAGTAATAGGTGTTCGTTCTCATTAAACTATCAGGTAATAAATTCTTTTATAATGTTGTATTATTACAACATTATAAAGGAATTACTGTGTAATTGTTTTCATGGAAATAAAAATGTTCATAACGTTATTACGAAAACTTCACTTCAAATTATACACATTGCGTTTCATATCAAACGCAATGGTATTTCACTTTATCTTTACATACCTTCCTTCATAAGCACCTATGTAGTAACCACATGACAAGCCTATTTAGAATGTTGCTAGATGGCGATCCTAAGCAATTTCATTATAGAAATTAATTAATTAGTTATGTAAACATCACACAACGACGTCACCCGCGTAAGGCCCAACACGCGGAAATATCGGGATTATAAGCTTATGTGGTCATTTAGATCCCCAGCTATCTGCGCCCTAAGTCTCATCGCAATCGGTTTTTGAGAGAGAACCACAAACATTCACACAAACAATCAAACATTTAAACTTTCGTATAAACTTATAACTTCAAGGAAGACAGTTGAAACAAGCCGTTGAGTACCTGACGCTACCTCAAATACCTTGCAGAGATTGTCATTCAATTCTCATGATAAACGTAACATTGTCATCACGTAAATTTTACGTATTTCACGTAAATGGAATATGGAATATGTTTGAGACATGAGACGCGAGTTCAAATCTCGTCGCGAGTGAACTTTTGACGATTAATTCTTCCTTTAAAATATTTCTAGTAGATTTGCCTTGAGCAATATACCTCTAGTACTAGTACCTATATACTCGTTATCTCAATGGATTCAAATGACGTTTTCTTCTCAGGGCAACCACATAAGCCAGAAGACGAATGACGCAGACCAATTCCGTGTGGTCCGGGAAGCTATGAAGGTGATTGAACTGAGGGAGTCCGAGCAGACGGAGATCTTCGAGATCATCGCCTCGGTCCTACACCTGGGGAATGTGAAGTTCGTGCAGAATGAGAAGGGAAATGCGGAGATATTGTCGCATGATGCCAACAGTGCGAATGTGGCTGAGGTAAGAAGTTTTAGCTAAGAGATAATAAAATTAAGTTATGTGTGCTAAATAACATCGTTCTTACGGTGAAGGAAAACATCGTGAGGAACCGACATGTCTTAGGACTTACCACGGTGCGAAGACATGGGACATTCGCCAATCCGGGGTAGGTTGCCGTGGCTGCCTAACCCCTCTAAGGGGCCTTTTCCCTGCAGTGGGACAAATTAACGGGCTAATTATGATAATAATTATAATTACTCTTTTTATCCAATTTGTAGGGTTTCCTCTGAACATGGACTGGAGGTCTAGGTCCTGAGCCTATTTCACCTTTTAATTTTCCGGGCTCCACAGCGACAGATACTTAATATGATATAGATTAAAGTTATACTTCTAGTCTAAAAACTTGTCAAGTGCGAGTTCGACTCGATTGATTGAGATTTTTAACCCGACTTTTTTATACTATGTATTAAGTCTTATTTGTTTTTATATCAGTCTAGATATCAGCATGAGAAAAACAAACAGACAGTCTGACAGTGGAACCTTAGTAAACCGACCTTAAAACACTATTATATTATGTTAATAAAACGATAACATATGATTAAATTTACAACAGTCAATATTAAGCCAGCTCTAGTAAAATTCAATCCAAATATAAATACAGTTGAGTCTCTAGCTAACGATCCGTGCCCATTGTTATAAATCAATAAGTAATGTTTACACAGACCACTGTTCTATCGAGCATTGTTCTAGCGAGCTCCATGACGCAACACAGAAGATTCTACCGGTTATAGACTCAGATTTGATTATCCCTAGTTAGCCAATTGTAACTGATACTAATCGATTTAGTTTGCGATTAATTAGTATTGATTCGAATTGGGATAATTTGCGATTACCTAAGTAAAGTTTATTTGCTGATTTAGCGCGTCGAATTACAGAATCTGTGATCAGAAACCGCCTAAATTTGAGAAGGCTTTAGAAGAAGAAAAGAAGAGAATGCAAAAGGGTCACTAATCTTACTCCTTACTAATATTATAAACGCGAAAGTGTATGTTTGTATGTCTTTTATGTATGTGACTTTGTTACTCAATCACAAAAAACTACTGAACCGATTGCGATGAAACTTGGAATATAGGTAGCTGGAAACCTGGAATTACATAATCATAGGCTACTTTTTACGCGGGAACGGGACTTAAGCGGGTGAAACCGCGGGGCCCAGCTAGTATCTATATACTCGTAGATAGATCAAGCTTTGTTATACCAAATATTACAATGGAATACAAATAATGGAATAGAAATGAATGAACACAGAAAATAGAATAGAAAATTATTATAAACGAAGTACAATGGGCGGCCTTATCGCTAAAAGTATCTCCTTAAGGCAACCTTTAATATAACTTCTAATATACATAATTTCAGACGTAGTGTTATCTACAAAAATGTGTTATGAACATTTGCTTATTAATCCCTAACCAAATCTACAAATATACTCATAAAATGTGCAACAATTTTATCGCCAACACATACCTACTCTACTAACCGAACGAGTGATAAAAATAACAACGCAGATTAGGTACCCACCCATACATAGTAGGTACGTCTACTATGTACAAACTTGTAGGTACTCATGTTACAATTTATTAGGCATTTTTTTAATGTTGCAATTTCCTTCCTGTCGAGATATTTAGAATTTCATCAATGCTGCTGCAAATAGACTCATAGTCCAAACAAATCATCATGGCGGTTTATAAATACTAATTCTGGAATTATACATGTATAGTTATTGTAAAGAAGTAAAATATTAAATTATAAAAATAGCACCTAACAATATTTGACATCTTTAATTCAGTTTAGATGGATACGTATGTAATATACCCCAAACACTATCATCGACAAATCTTTATCTTCTATATACCTACTTTACTGACCCTTTCCATCTAAAAATTGCTTGGAAGATAATTAAGCTTTTAGCGATAAGTACAACGGTTTACTTATAAGCTTCTGTAATTGTTTTTTGTGCAATTAAAGCATTCATCTGTCTGTATATAGAACCGTAAAATGTTCTTTAATATATTACATGTCACCTAACCACAATATTTCCCCAACAGCTCCTCAAAGTAGATTCCTCAAAGCTTCGCGAGGTCCTCACGAGCCGCACCATCGACGCTCGAGGCGACGTCGTCAACACTCCCTTAGACCTCGAACAAGCCCAATACGCCCGAGATGCCCTCGCCAAGGCGATGTATGACAAACACTTCAGCTGGCTCGTCTCTAGGATCAACTCATCCTTGACGCCGGCCGCGAGGGACGCCAGGTCCTCTGTTATTGGCATCTTGGATATTTATGGATTTGAGATTTTCCCGAAGAATAGGTGAGTTCTAATTGCCTTCCTTTCCTCAGTGGCAATACTAAAGGTACTAAAAGCTGGGACGGGATATAGATTAAGTTAACTTTGATAGATTAATTTCAACGGAGAGTTCCACTTTCCACTTCTTTCAATCCTCTTCTAATAAGTCCTCTTTCTATCCATCCCTCAATAGATTACTAATTTAATCAGAACCAGTGACGAATTGAAATTTTCCAAGAAATATGCTAAAGCCCACAAAATTTACCTTTTCTTTTATACCTTCACTGATTAGCCTTTCTCAAATCTTCACATATCATCAAGCTAGAACTCTACGCAGCATAAAATTTGTTCCTTCCAACAGTTTCGAACAATTCTGCATAAACTTCTGCAACGAGAAACTCCAACAACTCTTCATCCAGCTAACACTCAAACAAGAGCAAGAGGAATATCTCCGAGAAGGCATCGAATGGGAACCCGTAGAGTACTTCAACAACATCATAATCTGCGACTTGATTGAAGAGAGGCATAAGGGAATAATCGCCATTCTGGATGATGAATGTCTAAGGCCTGGTGACGCGAATGATTTGAGCTTCTTGGAAAAGTTGAATGCTCATCTGGATGGCCACGAACATTATAAGTCTCATAGGAAAACGGATATCAAGACGCAGAAGCTTATGGGTCGTGATGTAAGTATGGATTTGAGAGTAGTTATTTTGGGTCTTTTAACTTATTGTCACCCTTCTATGCTGATGTTTCGTTTTGTAAGTACTTAATGACTCCCTCGCCAAATACTAAATGACGAAGTGTTCTGGAATGTAGCACGTTCACTAAGAAGATAAGAAAACGGCATTGCAAGCTCCACCTGTAAGCATTATAGAAGCTGCACCGGTCTATGTACCGAAACATAGAAAAATCCTAATTATGCTGCGACTTCGGCTGTTGGGGTGGTGATAGGCCGTATCAGAAACTACCCATAAGATGACTCTGCCTTTAACACCATGTCGCATGTGGGACAACTAAGAGCTACATCCAACAAAACCCTATACTAATTCTTTCTAATATCCATAATTAAATTTTACAGGAGTTCTGTCTAGTCCATTACGCGGGAGAAGTTACTTACAACGTGAACACCTTCTTGGAAAAGAACAACGATCTCTTATTCAGAGACATCCAGAGCCTCGTGGCCACCAGCCGAAACCATATCGTCAGCGACTGTTTTAAGGTATGACTTCATTCAAAATTGGATGTAGAGTCTTGAGAACACTCACAGACTATTTTCCACAACTAGACTGTTATTCGGCCTGGTTACTAAGTAAGCTTATCTCTATTTATTTATTTTGCTTTTCGCTATGGTGGATTGAAATTAAACTCATTTTCCGGGTTAAATCGCTTTGCGTTGCGTTAATGAGGTCTGGGAGAACTAGGGCGTTGGGTTAAAAAATAAAATCAAAATATTTGCTAGAAAGTTTCTTTATTGTCAATAATAAGAAATCTATTCACGATAACTTTAATAGACTCATTGATTCACGAGGACTCAATCATTGGTTATCTAAACACGTTGGCAAACGCTTCCAACTGCGGACGTACACCTACTACAATCAAGTGACTCTTCAATGAGTTAATAAGATAACATCTCAACAATTCTAACCTCGAGAAAGTATAAGAGCTTTTGTACTCTTCAAACTATACTGCGGACGACCATTCGTCAATAGTAAACATCGTTGCAATTATTCGGTATGTACAAATCTATGTATCCACTTTGAGGGGATTATTTTGCACTTGTTCAAATAACCACCCAGTTTGCGGCTTGCCGACTCGATCATAGTTTACTCCATGATTATGTTTTCTATGTCTTATATTTAGTTTACCTAGTTAAGTTTTACTGGGCTTTTTCCGCCTTAAAATCGGGTCATTTTACGCGACTTATAAACTTTACTCTAACCATCCCAGACTGTCCCAGAAAGGCAGCAATCTGCTAAGACTGCTGTAGACTTCCGGAAGAATTTTTCCTAATTATTTATGATAGATATGAAATAAAAATTCACCACGTTTACAGGATGTGAAACTACAAAGCAGAAAACGCCCAGAGACAGCAATCACGCAGTTCAAGAACTCCCTGAACGAACTAATTAAGATCCTGAGCAGCAAGGAGCCTTCCTACATTCGTTGTATCAAGCCCAATGATAATAAGGCACCCAGTAAGTTCACTTATTAGATAGTAGTTTACCTAGTTTGATTTTCTTGACATTTCCAGTTATCAAGAACCATTTTTCAGATTTCCCAAATATATGTTCCAAGAATCTCCTTTTTTTGTCTAACCAAAAACGGTAGCTCTTTAGATTCCTCCACGTGTAAGTAGGTACAACCGAAACGAATCATATTTGAGCCATTACATTTATCTCATGTTGTGTTAACTTTGTTTCAGTGCAATTCGACGAGAAACTGATCTCCCATCAGGTGAAATATCTCGGCCTGATGGAAAACCTCCGTGTCCGAAGAGCCGGTTTCGCTTATAGAAGAACTTATGAAGTATTCTTGGAGAGGTGCGTACCTTACTCCTTACGTCAAAGGAAATCAAGTCAATTATTAATATGTCTTCATGTAAAGTAAATAGCTTCTCCTCTAGGCAAACATGCAGGCATGCTAAATTTTCGGCCTCATCGTCGTTTACAATCGAGTAAGGCAAGGTCAAAAATCCAAGTCTACGTCCCTTAAAAAAATCTTCTTATTCAATCAACGAACCTCTTAATTCTTCAGATACAAGTGCCTGAGCAAAGAGACGTGGCCGAAATTCCACGGCGAACCGCGAGATGGCGTGCAGAAACTGGTCGAAGTACTCAAATACGAAAAAGACGATTACAGAATGGGCAAGTGAGTATAGCTCTCAACTATCTTCGGCTACTGTGATATAGGAATAGGCCTCCATGGGATCAGGACTTATCCTTGTCCTAAGAGTACAAAAGCAAGCCAATTTCTACATCTGTCTGTCAGTTTATTAGCAAATAACTCATCCTTAACCACGCAACTGACCTAGACACCGATTTCACCATCATGTAGAGAATTTCTTCAGGAAAATTTTGGGTAAGCTTTCGTGCGAAATCAAAGCATATCGCTAATCCCTAATCATATATTCGGCAATTCCAGCACGAAGATCTTCATCCGCTTCCCGAAGACCCTGTTCGAGACAGAAGACGCTTACCAAATCAAGAAGAACGACATCGCAACCATCATCCAGTCAAGATGGCGCGGCTACTGGCAGAGGAAGCAGTATCTGAAGATGAAGGCAGCTGCTGTGGTCATCCAGAAGTGGGTGAGGAGGTTCCTGGCGCAGAAGGAGAGGCAGAGGAGGAGGAAGGCTGCTGACGTCATCAGGGCGTTTATCCATGGTAAGACTATCCTGAAAATCAGAAGATAATAAAACCTATACTGGTTCAGCGTATCGTTCTGGAAGACCAGTGAAAATAATTATGTTTGTAGTAGGCAGACATGTGTAGCTGAAGAAGAATGATATTCAGGTTTATCCATTAGATAAAGCGTTACCAATGAATTGCGAACTATTGGAGCTTTTGATTCCATGGGAATTCGGCATCGCAGATTACACAACAATGGCGTAATAATCTCGATGTATTTGACGGAGATTAGCCAAATTTAGTCCAGAATAGGATTGATTGGAAAAATGCTAAGGTACGGCCTTTGTCAAGTACTGGGGTAACAGAGTTTGGAAAGTTCATATCCATATATATCACAGGCCTCCCGTAGTCCCAATGTAAAACTGTATTATTTCATCTTATTAAATGATTTTATTTAAAGGTTTCATAACCCGCAACGGTCCGGAAACTCCTGAAAACCGTCGTTTCCTCGGAATCGCAAAGGTTAATTGGCTGAAACGGCTTGCGACTAAACTGCCCAAGAAGATCCTGGATCTCTCCTGGCCACCTTGCCCGGCTACTTGTCAAGAGGCGTCCAAGATATTGCATAGGTAAGGATTTTTTCTTCGAGTTTTGGTTTCGGGTGGATTTTTCAAAAATTGTTAAGTCAGTGATTTGATGACTTCTTAACCCTTGCACTTTTTTTATCAATACGTAATATTAGCCTAAAGCGCACTTTGTATTAAATAACCATTAGGTAGGTATCTTCTAGGCAGACCGCATACATCTTTAACTTGATCATCGCTCGCTTGCATTATTTCAGGTTACATCGTGCAGTATTGTCAAGGAAATACAGACTGGCTCTCACGCCACAGAACAAGAAACAATTCGAGCTCAAGGTGTTGGCTGAGAAAATGTTCAAGGGTGAGTCATAGCAATAACGAGTCAGTCTTTATTTTACAAAGACCGGCGACTGTTGTACTGCTACGCAAAGGTGTGTTGAATGATATGTTTACCCTGCCTAGAACCAAAACAAGACTTAGCCAAACCTAGATGGCTAACATCCAATAAAAAACTGAAACATTCCATTGAGAATCTTGGTGAAGGCTTAACTAAGAGTGCCGCCCCCATAATATCTAGGTATTTAGAAGAAAATAATAGACTGGTAAACTGCTACTGCCACTGTTCACTATTGATGACAGACTGTTTTTTGGGATTTACTGGAGGATATGCTGGATTTTGGTACATATTTAACAATTGCCATTATTGATTCCCACTTCCTGCCGTGTTTGGGTCTATTCTCCTAGTCTTCTAATTTTGGATCATCACCATTTATCCCATTAAACTGTTTCCAGGCAAAAAGAACAGCTACCCAGCCAGCGTGGGTCCGCGGTTCCTGGAGGATCGCCTCACGTCCGAGCACCAAGTGCTAAGGAACACTTTCATGGCCTCTCCTTCTTGGCCTACTGGAGAACAACTTATTGTAAGACACCTTTATTAAAAATATCTTTGGGTAGGTATATCTAGAAATACTTGGAGAAATATCAAAGAATGTGACTCTCAATTTTGCACCATAACATAACTTGAATTTGCAACCTTCTGCTTCTCGTGCAGACGCCGTTTTATGGACGTAGATCATTGAAAACGCGGGTAAGCCGAATCCAAAACATAGTTAAAGGGCCCTTACTATGAAGCCAAACTTAAATTTAAACACATACTGAATTGAAATCAATTTGTTTGCGCTGCTTATAATATTTAGGCTAGTCGGTTTTAGACATTAGTTCTTATATCATATGAATTAGTCGGACAATCCTTACTTCCCAGTATTCATGCGAGGCAGTAAAGTACGACCGCCGCGGCTACAAGCCCCGCGAGCGCGCGCTGCTCGCGTCGGACAAGGCGCTGTACGTCCTCGACGCCTCCAACCGCAAGACGTACAAGCTGAAGCACCGACTGCCACTCGACAAGCTGACGGTCGTCATCACTAACGAAACTGATACCCTCGTCTTGATTAAGATACCACAGGAGCTGAAGAAGGATAAGGTAAATCTACTGTCAAACCGATCATCCACAGCTGAACATGGGCTTCCTTAATGACAGGACACTTTATTTGTTCAACAAATAATAGAAATTCACATATAAGAACACACAAGAAGCTCAATATTTACACGTTGCACAAATGGGCGGTCTTATCGCTGAAAGCGATTTCTTCCAGGCAACCTCCCTAATGAACGCAAGAATCTCCCCATATCGGTTGTTGGTTGTTTGGCAGATATGTCCGGCGTATTGGCTATTGCCACTTCTTTATTACATTTTTAGGGTTTCATACTCAAAGGGACAACAAAACCAAGACCCTATTACTAAGACTTTGCTGTCCATCTGTCTCTCTGTCACCTGGCTGTCTCTCATTAACCATAATAGCAAAACAGTGGAAATGTTTACCGATGATGTATGAACGATGTAAACTTGCTTCAACTACGTGAAATAGAATCCATAATTTGATTTGACGAGATGTGCACCTATGGCCGAATTGGTTGAAGCATTGGCACGATAGCCAGAGGTGCAGGAACAAGTCCAGTTTTGTACGAATTTTTGGAAAGCATTTCTTTAAAGAAATAGTCATTCAAAAGTGTAAAATACTTTAAAATAAATTCAAATCGAAGTAAACTTGTTTGTTTTGTAGCTTTTCCAGATTGCAAGGCAGGCTTCGTCTAGTTTTCATCCCAACTGCAACTGGAATCGACTAAATAGCAGCTGAACCTATGATTTACTTCTTTTATTGGTTCCAGGGTGACCTGATCATCTCAGTACCGCACATGATCGAAGCTCTGACCATCGTCACCGACTACACCAAGAAACCGGAGATCATTGAGATTGTGGATACGAGGACGTAAGTTTCTTCCATTTATTAAGTCTTATATGTTTTTCATAGGTCGAAAGGATTGCGTGTACTCCTTGCTAACACGTAGTTAGAAGCACTTTTGAATAACATTTAGTGGAAACCAAATATTGCACTTTTTATTTTAAGTTATAAATAAATGGGCGTTATCATCAACTTACTCTCGAGGACTTCTGCTCAAGACACTAGCAATTTTGCCTTCCTGAATAACAAAACTAATACTTGGAACAATAGCCATCCAGCCCTGAAGTCACCAGTTACCTTAACTCCTTGTTTTCAGCGAACAACTTTTAAGGACCAATCAGCCAAACCGTGCATCTTCCGTCGTAATCGGCATCGATATCCCACTGCGCAAAGGAATAATCTGCGCGACTCAAACCATAGCGTTAATTTGCATGCATTTGAAGGCGACGTCGTCGAGTTCAACTGTCATTGAAACCAGCAGCTCAAGAGACACCGCTTTCAGTGACAGTTGAACTCGGCGTTGCCGGCTTCAAAATGCATGCAAATCAACGCTGTTTTCACCAGGCAGGTTATTCCTTTGCGCAGTGGGATTACGATGGCGTTTACGACGGAATTTGAGTGGTAAGGTCATAGAACTGCTCATGCAATTGTACCAATAATGTTCCAGCATCGCACACAACCTGGTGAACGGGAAGCAAGGCGGCACCATCGAAGTCACGAACGGACCGCAGCCCGCCATACAACGTGCCAAGAGCGGGAACTTGCTCGTCGTAAGTTAATGTTCCCAACTATTTTTGGGGCTGGCTGTATCAACCAACTTATCAGACCACACAGATGACTTAGGAACATAACTCAAATACTTTTCATATCAGTTGGGATGGGTCCAGCTGATTTAAAAATCGGTTAGGTATTTTGCCAGCTGTGCGATTCATTAGGTACTCTATCAGCTAATCAAACGGTCCGGTATGTGATCGTGCGTACCTATTGTTAAGTACTCTTCTCGTTAATCATGCAATCCTACTCTTCCAGCTGATCTTGCAATTAGTTAGGTACTCTTCTAGCTGCTCTTGCCATCCGTTAGGTACTCTTACAGCTGATCTTGCGATCCGTTAGGTACTCTTCTACTATATTAAATCTTTTTTTTTCATTACAGGTGGCCACCCCTTAGGACTACCAGTATTTTGAAACAGAACAACGAAATCCTTTTTACTAAAATTAACATTTTTACACAAATTTTGTAATTTACTTAGGTATAACCTATTGTACCATTTATTTATAAGAATTTATAGTTATTTACAAATAATGATTGACAATCATGGTCTAGATTATTTTTATATTTATATTTTTTGTTGAATTTATTATTTTTATTACACTTTCCAAACAATATGATGATAATTTATTCAATTGTATTAATTTCAAGTCATTTTGTGATGTATTTTTAGCCTGGTAACATTCAGTCTTTTGTTTATATTTGAATCGTCTTTTGTTTTATTAGGGGGTCATAAAAAGAATACCCTACCAATAAGATAAGCTATAACATTCAACGGATATTATATCTTATCTCCGTCTAAAGATTGGCTTTTGAAAACGCCTCTATTTGGGCTTAACACCGTACTTATTCTATTTCACAGTAAATGTAGCCAGTAAAAATAATTTAATAGAACAATGATTTCATCGTACAAAATTTGTTTGTAAGTATTGCCATGTAAAGTGTCATTAATCAAAAATACAGGCTTTTTTCGTATTGTAAGACAAAGAAGCTGAATGAAAGGTGCCTTAATTACTTAATCAGAATGAGAGAGTTTCGCCTAGTTTCAGTATGACTTGGTAGATGGGCACACTCCAAAAAGAAAATAAAAAAAACATGATTGAAAACCTACATGAACTCATTATCTTAAAAAGAATTTAGAAAAAGAAAGAAGAATTCCCCATGCCATTGTAATAGGTACTTGGAGTGTAGCGACATCTACCGAGCGATACGGAACTAGATGATTGATTACAACAAAGACAAAAAAACTCCTCATTATTAGAATAATAGATATTGACTTAATCGAAATTATTAATTTTAAAACTATTTAAAACACTGATCGTCAGAAAGTTCCTCTCGAACCTTTGGGTCTTGGGAAAATATAATGAACTAATTGTGACACATGGTTTAACCAGCAAAAGTCGCATCAGCATACCTACTGAATTTCCTTTTTATAGTTCTGAGTTTCAGTAAGTTATCCAAATAAACATACGATACCAACTAAAAAAGTATGTATGATTTTGTATGATTTAAATGATAATATATTGAAGTTTAAGATTACAGGTTAAATTGCCTTATAAACAACTAACTACCTATTATTGTAAGTTACTTCAGTCATTTTATAAATAAATATATTTTTCACACATTTTTGTTTTATTTTATGGCAACATTTTCTTTTAACCGAATATGTTTTAAAATATTAGGGGTTAAAGTATGAAATTGCCGATTTGTACTGAAAATCTTAATTGTTTATTTTTTAAATTATAACAAATTTATCAAAATAGTTGCCATTATTATCTATACATTGCTGCCATCTAATGGGAAGGTTATTAATGCCTTTGCGATAGAACTCCGACGATCTAGACTGCACAAACTGTGTGAAAGCATTTTGTACTGCCTCCTGGGAAGAAAACTTCTTGTCACGTAGATAATTGTCCAAATCACGAAAAAAATGGTAGTCCGTTGGAGCAAGGTCTGGTGAATACGGAGGATGACGAATGGTTTCTAAGTGCAGTTCCTGAAGGGTCAAAATGGTTTCTCGTGCTGTGTGAGGTCTCGCGTTGTCGTGGAGCAATAATGGTGAAGATCGATTCATGAGTCGGGGCTGTTTTACTGCTAGTTTTGTCAACATGGTTCGGAGTTCGGCACAATAGACATCTGCCGTAATTGCTTGACCAGATCGAAGAAAACTATAGTGAATAACACCATGCTGAGACCACCAAACCGTTACCATTACCTACCTTTTTATTGGTAAGTTTTGCTTTAGGACACTGTTGTGGCATTTGACCTGGGGTCAGCCATTGCATTTTTCTTTTCCGGTTATATCATAAAGAATCCACTTTTCATCACATGTTACAATTCGATCCAATATTCCTTCATTTCTGTACCGGTTCAACAAGGCAACACAAGTTTCAACACGCGTTTCTTTCTGCAGATCGGTCAAATCATGAGGCACCCATTTTTCGTATTTTTTTATTTTATTGATTTGACGCAAGTGCGTCAATAAAGTGGGTAAGGTAACGTTAAACCATGCCGCTAATTCCTGGGTAGTTTGACTAGGATCGGCTTCCACTATCTCTCTTAATTCATCGTTATTCACCTGTGTGGGCGGTCTTCCTCGTGGCTCGTTCTTTAAGTCGAAATTTCCATCACGAAACCAAAATCGCACGGTGCGTTCATTAGTAGACCCCTCTCCAAACGCAGCATTGATATTTTGCCGCGTTAGTTCCGCGTCGGAACTCGTATTCAAAAATCACTCGAATTTTCGCAGTATCCATCTTTCTTGTCTAAATTGAATAACAAAAACAATTGAAAGTCGATATTCAAATGTTTCACATTTTTTAAAAAAAGAACATCACAGAAACCATTTGAAAAAAGTTTCATTCGAAAACCTCAAACCATGAAGATTCTATGTCAATTCAAAGAACCTATTGCAATAAAACGGCAATTTCATACTTTAACCCCTATTATTAGACTGACATGGCGGCTACTACTCTCACCGCAGTGCGAGAGTGGTAGCCCTCGTTCAATTAGTAATTACTCAAAAAACAAAACATTTGATTGACACAGATTGCGAAGGTGTCAGGCGGGGGCCCGCGGGGAAGGTGTGGTTTGTGATTGACTGATCGCAATTTCGGTGAAATTCGGTGATTCACCGAATTATATCTACGATTAGATACTCGGCAAAGAATTTAATTTTAATACCCGGAGTCATCCTTAAGTTTAAATTATGAAACCAGTGGCATGCATTTCAATGATAACATTGCTCGTTTTTTGATAAATTTTAAAGTGTTTCCTACACTTGGATGACTATACTTAAAGAAATGCTTTCCAAAAATTTCGCACCCGACAGGACTTGAACCTGCATCTCTTGGGATCCGTCCCAACGCCTTTTTCCAATTTTGGCAAAATTAATGGCTTAAATTATGGCAAAATTGAAAAGCATCCGTGGCCAAATTGGAAAAAGGCGTCGGGACGGATCCCCAGAGATGCAGGTTCAAGTCCTGTCGGGTGCGAAATTTTCGGAAAGCATTTCTTTAGGTACATGATAACATTGCTTCCAATGATTGCTGCGATGCAAGACTGTTTTGTTAGTTAATAAGGGTAGGCACTTACTAAGATATGATTAGTAGGTATCTAAGCCAAGTAATCCAACTGATATTTTTATAGTCTAAATTGAGTTAACATCATGAGGGCTCATAATTAAAGTTCATAGTTACCTTTAAATAACCAGTTAGATCACTTAGTTTCTATACTATCCAAATTTAATTAAAAACAAAAATTAATATTTCATTATAGTTTATTTACCCACATCATCGAGACTTAACGCGGGTGGAACCGCAGGGCGCAGCTAGTTATTTATTATATAAAATAAGGTACATTTTTACAATTATTTATTTATATTACACATAATTTCTTCTATGGTTTTCGCGATTTTGCATAATAAAACACTTTATTTATCCGGTTTTATCGCGTTTTTATTCATTATTTGACCCGAGCTTTCGCCAACTTTACAGTTGGCTTTTTCAAGGTTGACTTAACCACCCTTGACTTGAGTCAACCTTGAAAAAGCCAACTGTAAAGTTGGCGAACGCTCGGGTCAAATAATGAATAAAAACGCGATGAAACCGGATAAATAAAGTGTTATATTACACATGATAACAATCCAGAGTTGTAGCGATATACCATCATCCACTTTTCAATTCAGTCTTAATAATAATAAACGCTTTTATGTGATATCATAGGTCTCCTTTTACATACATTTCTATACAGGGTGTGGCGTCAAGAAAGGATGACCATACATACCCTGTATGGGTTGCATCATGTCGGTTTAGAATATTCGAAATTGTATTTAGTAAAAATGACATTGCTTTTTAAATTTATTCGTCATTTTCATGACTTTATTCAAAAATAAATATTATTTAAGAATGGGATATTTACCATGTTTTAGTTTATTACGTAGCTTAATATTCTTGGAGTATCTTAAGCGTCAAGCGGCAAGCGAAGGTAATGCATCATCAAAAATCGTCCCAAGAAAGAGTAAATAAGTACGGAACTATAACAAAATAGATGAAATTTTTACTAAACTTTTTTATTTTTTTTTCTGAACTGTCATGACTGTATTCTATGGCAATGTAAGGCCACCCACATATTACGTCACATCCTATCCTATCCCACAGTTTCCCTTTATTCTAAATGTCTACTTTCCTTCTTTAGTTTTTTTATATGAATAACTCATACACGCTACTTAAAATGTAAGGGCTTCTTATACAATTAGACGGCTCTCAAACTCAAAAAATCCCGTACTATTTTAAATTTAGAAGCAGCTCGATTATTTAAGTAGCCCTCAAATTTTAAGTTTCGTTTCAGTATTTGACTATTAGTCTTGTCTTGTACTACAACGTAGATTAACCTTGCCTTTATATTTTGATAGTGCAGGCTTGGATAACCACAGCTTTTCTTTTCAAAGTCTGACTGTATTTTATAGTACAGATGTTAAACAAAAATATATTTAGTAACTTTTGAAGCCGATTAAAAAAAAACACTTTAGAATTCATTTTACAAAAAAGTCATAACAGGGGGCATTTTTAGGGCACTAAAAATATCGATAATTTATGTCAATAAGTATACATCATCATAAGTGTACATCCAAATTCCTCGATTTATTTAAAAATCTGTCTCGTCCTTTTGGAAATTAGTTTCTTTTACCCATCTGTGGCGCAAGCGGAAGACGCATTAAATCGAAATAGTAAGGGTTGGAGGTTCAAGTCGTGTCAGGTGCAGAGTATTTTTTCGAAACACTAATTTTACACATGAGGTTCAAAAACAAGGCAACTCTTTTTAACCTCCGGGTTATTTGGTCAACATAGTGCTATCTTTATATACATAATATACAGTATATTAGGTACTAAAATTATAATGTAAAAACAAAATAATATGTATGTTTTGTTTACATTTTCAACCACGAAGATACTGTAATACGAATACATACAGACACCTTAAACCTTGTATCTCCATGGAAAAATTGAAGACTTCAAACATTATGGCGGTATTGGTGTTAAGTCCAAGGCACTGTGTATTATCAAATCACGTGCTACATTTAACCCCTTATTTATAAACAATAAATAAAACATGAATGTAACGCTAGTTTCTTTCTGTCAACTTTGAAACAACACACAATTTAATATTCTGGTAAAAGACAAGAGATAAATAGTTAATCGGTTCATAATCATTGTTTATATAAGTAAAGGGTTTAATTATTATTGATACACTGGTAAATGACGGCCCCGTGGCGCGTCGGGCGAACGCCCGACTGCAATGCAAAGGCTGCGGGTTTGATTCCCGTCGGGTTCAAATATTTATGCTTAAAAAATAAGTATTTGTATCTAGTCTGGGTGTCTTTTTTTATGTAATAATAATATGTATGTATTTGCAAAAAAAGTATATATGTAGTATATCCGTTTTCTAGTACCCATAGTACAAGCCTAGTGCTTAGTTTGGGGCTAGATGCTGTGTGTAATATCGTGCAATATTTATGTATTTATAATTTAAATAGAAATGGCTGAAAGTGTTCATAATTAATGCCACAATGTGAACACATGATTACTGCAAAAAAACTCCCTACTTTGACAAATGTCTGTGTGCTGATTTAAGTAAATAGGTAACAATGCGAAAACCAATTTTAAATTAGGGAATATTTTATATGTATAATAAAAGAAGATTACTGTACACAACAATTTTATATGGAACACAATTGTATTGGAAGTTAAGAATTTTCTAAAGAAACCCTCCTCGGGGAAGCTGATTCTGCAAGTAATTGTTTGCAGAATCAGCTTAACCTTTTTAACACCCACAGAAGGTCAATTGGAAAGTGATGTTAAGGACCATGGCCCTTATATTAAAACAAAATATTAACATTTCAACTAAGTTGGCACTTAGATACATACAGAATATGTTCTAACTAAATAATAATGTATTTATCATGTACAGCTTAAAATATACACATTCTAGTCTATTCCAAAATTAGAGAGATTTTTGTTATGTGCTAGAATATAGGTAGAATTTATTTATTTATAATTTAGGAAATCCAACAGCTTATTAAATTTTTTTAATTTACCATAGAATTGCGCCCTGCGGTTTTATCTGCAATAAGTCTTGATCCTGTGGCAACATCGGCATTATAAGAAGCATGTGTGTTAATTCAAAACTTCATCTACTTATATCGATCCTTAAAACAACAAATGTCGTAAAAGCCATTTTGGTCAAAATGACTTTTTAATGCAGTTTTGTTCAGTTTTTGAAGCTCTATCGATCTGTATAATTGAAATGGGCAAATTCGCAAAAAAATGGCGTTTACGTCCAATATTTTTTTAGTTTTTGTTCAAATATTTTTATTATTTATGATGTTAAAACCAATATCGAAATCGAAACCTGCAAATTAAGGGCGTAAAAGACACAAATTGTTAGTAATGTGGTTAATACTACATTTTACGATTATATCGAAGTAAGTAATATCTAAGACAACTTGTCTCAATATCCAAGACTTTTTAAAAAAGGCTTTTACTACAATTTTATAGAATTGGTTTTACAAATCAAAAACGTTTATAATGTCGTAAAGGACAATATTTCATTAAACCGTATTATGTTAATGTTTTAGAGCACACAGATTTTTGACCAAACGAGCGAAGCGAGTGAGTTGTATATTTGTATCTTTGTAACTTTGTATCTTTGTATGTTTGTTCGACGAAAACTTGAGTATTGTAGCTCCGATTTTCATGAATTTTGGTGTGCGCGTAGTTCAGGTCAATAGAATTTATGAGTTCGAAGATGAGCCGGATCGGTAGGGGGGTGGGGAGATAGGGGGTCGGGAGGTCTCAGTTTTGGGTGAACTCCTAGTTAGGGTAGCTACTTTCAAGAAAAAGCACCTTAACAAAATTGATTGACCGAACGAGAGAAGCGAGTGAGGTCCAGTGTAGACGAGCCTGGCGCTTGTATCTTTGTATGTTTGTTCGACGATAACTTGAGTATCGTAGCTCCGATCTTCATGAATTTTGGTATGCGCGTAGTTGACCGAACGAGCGAAGCGAGTGAGGTCCAGTGTAGACGAGCCTGGCGCTTGTATCTTTATATGTTTGTTCGACGATAACTTGAGTATCGTTGCTCCGATCTTCTTGAATTTTGGTGTGCGCGTAGTTCAGGTCAATAGAATTTATGAGTTCGAAGATGAGCCGGATCGGTAGGGGGGTGGGGAGATAGGGGGTCGTGAGGTCTCGGTTTTGGGTGAACTCCTAGTTAGGGTAGCTACTTTCGAGAAAAAGCACCTTAACAAAATTGATTGACCGAACGAGAGAAGCGAGTGAGGTCCAGTGTAGACGAGCCTGGCGCTTGTATCTTTGTATGTTTGTTCGACGATAACTTGAGTATCGAAGCTCCGATCTTCATGAATTTTGGTATGCGCGTAGTTGACCGCACGAGCGAAGCGAGTGAGGTCCAGTGTAGACGAGCCTGGCGCTTGTATCTTTGTATGTTTGTTCGACGATAACTTGAGTATCGTAGCTCCGATCTTCTTGAATTTTGGTGTGTGCGTAGTTCAGGTCAATAGAATTCATGAGTTCGAAAATGAGCCGGATCGGTAGGGGGGTTGGGGAGATAGGTGTTCGTGAGGTCTCAGTTCAGGGTGAACCACTAGTTTAGATCAATAGGATTTATGAGTTCGAAGATGAGCCGGATCGGTAGGGGGGGGTTGGGGAGGTAGGGGGTCGTGAGGTTTCAGTTCGATGCGAACTTCTAGTTAGGGTAGCTACTTTCAAGAAAAAGCACCTTAACAAAATTGATTTACCGAACGAGCGAAGCGAGTGAGGTCCAGTGTAGACGAGCCTGGCGCTTGTATCTTTGTATGTTTGTTCAACGATAACTTGAGTGTCGTAGCTCCGATCTTCTTGAATTTTGGTGTGTGCGTAGTTCAGGTCAATAGAATTAATGAGTTCGAAAATGAGCCGGATCGGTAGGGGGGTTGGGGAGATAGGTGTTCGTGAGGTCTCAGTTCAGGGTGAACCACTAGTTTAGATCAATAGGATTTATGAGTTCGAAGATGAGCCGGATCGGTAGGGGGGGGTTGGGGAGGTAGGGGGTCGTGAGGTTTCAGTTCGATGCGAACTTCTAGTTAGGGTAGCTACTTTCAAGAAAAAGCACCTTAACAAAATTGATTTACCGAACTAGCGAAGCGAGTGAGGTCCAGTGTAGACGAGCCTGGCGCTTGTATCTTTGTATGTTTGTTCGACGATAACTTGAGAATCCTAGCTTCGATCTTCACGAATTTTGGTATGCGCGTAGTTTAGATCAATAGAATTTATGGGTTCGAAGATGAGCCGGATCGGTTGGAGGGTTAGGGAGATAGGGGGTTGTGAGCTCTTAGTTCTCACTCGAACGAACTCATAAATTCTATTGACCTAAATTAAGCGCATACCAAAATTCACGAAGATCGGAGGTACGATACTTAAGTTATCGTCGAACAAACATACAAAGTTACAAAGATACAAGCGCCAGTCCCGTCTACACTGGATCTCACTCGCTTCGCTCGTTCAGTCAATTATTGCATAATTTTCTAACTAGTAGTTCGCCCCGAACTGAGACCTCACGACCGATCTCCCCAACTCCCTACTGATCCGGCTCATCTTCGAACTCATAAATTCTATAGACCTAAACTACATGCATACTAAAATTCATGAAGATCGGAGCTACGATACTCAAGTTATCGTCGAACAAAGATACAAAGTTACAAAGATACAAGCGCCTGGCCCGTCTGCACTGGACCTCACTCGCTTCGCTCGTTCGTTCAATTAAAACTTAATTTTCTAAAATTTACTTTTTTTCTTGCAAAAATTTATACTTTCGATGAATTCTTTTAATTTTTTTTGATGTTGATTTAGTTGGTGCTATTTTTGTAGTTTAATTTGTAGTTGTTTTTTAAGTTCTTTAAAATTATTGTTCTTACCATACTTTAGATGAGGTAATTCATGCTAAATGTTAAATTTACAGGTAAATTAAAAAAAAATGTGTCACGTTTATTACAATAATTTTAACTCTTGTTAATTATCTTTGTCCTTTATTTCAAAAAAACCCTAATATAAATATTCTTGAAGTCTTTTACTCCAAGTTGGCGTTACCTGCTTAACCTGCAAACCTTAACCTGGTACGAAATTTAGGGCGTAAAGGCCAGTGAAGACCAAATATTTTTGTAGTAAAAGCCATGCTATCTCGGAAACTAGCGTAGACCCCGCAATTTTAGGCTTGTAATATTGTACACATGGCAATTATAATAAAATAGAACTTTAATTTGTTATTATAGCTTTAATACTTTAGAAGATATTGTGAAAACAAAGTTACCCATTTTAGTTTTTTGGCTCTCCTGAAAAGTAGCTATTTGGCTTTTACAGCCTTTGTTGTTTTAAGGATCGATATTATAGCTTGTGCGTGAACACACACAGAACAGTGCCAGTATTCCCCAGTGAAAATATCTCAAATATGCTACATATTTTATTTTTTTGAAACCATTCAACAATTGTAAGTATTTTTGCTAGAAATAACAAATACTACAAGAGCGTTATTTTGTAAAAATTATTGAATAGAGCTGAGTATGTTTGGGACATTTTTATTGTAGAATATCTAGGTAACAAACACTTTTTCGAACGAATTTCTGTTTTTATCAACCTAATTTCTCTCTACCTTTGGAATAGACTATAGTCAATCGAAAATTTCCTTATAAAAATACCTATTTAGAACATAATATTAACATGATAGATATTTGAATTAATCATACTAAGTGTTTTAGGTCAATATCCACAAATAATTTAATTCATTAACCTCTTTATCTGTATCATTCGCCCATGTGTGAAAAATAAATAAGTATTGCAAGTAACTGCATACAGCGCCATCTTGCCTCAAACTAAAATTTTAATAGGCTGAATAGGTGTGCTTTTATTTTATTACAGAATTTTAATAGGTGTGAAAATAGACTGAAAACGTAAAGCCTTAATGACATTATGAAACTAGTGTTTATAATGCATATAGAGTAATTTTCACACAAGCAGTCTTGGAAACAATTTTATCAAAATGGTAATTATAAATACTACCACTGTCTTCGCATATTTTTAAATAAAAATTACTATAAATTACATGCCACTCCACTAGTTTCGTAATGTAAATTCTGCTTTAATTACTTTACACAGCTAACTTCGCATTACTTGTGCGAATGTGGCACCTATGTTTAATTGTGAATGTGGCAATTAAACATAGGAATGACAGAGACAGAAAGAGAGGTCAATGTACGAAACTCTCCGTGCATCGCGACCGCACTTTATATCATCGCTCAATTCATTGCTTGCGTGTACTAAACACAATATATACAAATTACAAAATAATAAAGAGTTCATCTTAATAATATAAATGCCAACTAATTAGTCCTGTTTCAAGTAAAAAATTTACTTTTAGGACGTATTTGATGATTGCGACTTGATTATTTGGTGTATTAACGTTTATTTTTATCTTTTTTTAAGGTGATATGTCACTAAATGCACAAGAGATAAATTTTTATCAATTGTTCATGAAAATGGTATTTTCTTTTAAAATCTTAAAATAGGTTTTTTAAACTTTTAACCATGCTGAGGTGCAAACTGTTATAATGCTAGTTAAAAAACTCAACAAAATAAAAGAAATCAAAAGCTTTTTTCTTTTAATATATTATTTATGAAGTTAACTGATTCGAGTTTCTTACCCCATATGAATTTTACTATAAAAGTAGTCTAACGGTAATGTAAACTTAAGTGGCATTTCAGAATACTGAAATGCCACTTACATTTTGAGTGCTACTTACTTAAATAATTAAGCTGCAGCTCCCAAATAAAAAATAATTCTGAAATTTTTCAGCAAGAGCTGCTAAGTAGTTTAAAAAGACCTCAAATTTTAAGTAGTATTTCAGTATTTGGCAATAAAATGTATTCAGTTCAGTAGTTTTTTTGTGAGGTGTTTGTTCACGAAAATCGGAGGTTATACTTGTGAGGCTGGTCACGTTACAACATAAGACAAGAGAACAATGCAGAAATCCAAACTAATATTATAAATTTGTTTTTTCCCCTCTTCACTTGTCTTTGATTTGATTTGACTTTGGATGAAAATTTGTTTATAGTTTCAGTGATGGAGAATATTATAGGATATAATATAGGATTTCCGCGGATGATACCGCTGGGCACACCTAGTCATTTCATAAAACAAACAATTTATTATTTATTTATTAAAACACACACTCTCTCTCAGAAATTTAATAAAACTTTTAAAGCCTAAATTATGTCTTAATAGTTGGAAAGTTATATCCTAGATTCTGTATTAACAAAATGTATACAAGATGTAACGGGCAAGCCCTTTTAAGCCGAAAGGTGGTTGTTCTAGACGTCTAGGCGAACAACTTTTGTTCTACGACTTTTGAAAATTCGAATTTTTTTTTTGAAAATTTTGAGGTTATGTTTCACTGAAAAAACAGCTGCTTTTGAAAATAAAGGTAATTGAAGGTTTGATTGTAGTAGACCACACTAAAATAAAGGACAACATAAGGTCAATGACCTAGAACTCTAAGAAACAGCTGATCTTCAAGTAAACTTTACACTTAAAATTTTCGAAAAGTACTTCGAATTTTCAAAAGTCGTAGAACAAAAGTTGTTCGCCTAGACGTATAGAACAACCCCTTTTCGGCTTAAAAGGGCTTGCCCGTTACATCTTGTATAATATGACAGTTGTAATCTTTATCTTGTCACACCCAGTGACATAGGTGCCCTCCTTAAATAAAAACATATTGCTATTTGAAAGCTTTGCTAAAACTAAAGTCGCAGTCATCAATTTAGTTAAATTATTTTAACTTAGCCTGAGTAAAATCTACACTTATTTTACCACCAACCAAACACAAACAAAAATTCAATTTATATTCATTTTACAATCACAGTATCGGTTTTAATTCTTTGTTTGAATGACTTAGCCAATGTTTTAAAGGTCGAATCATTAGTCGTACTCAGAAACACACCTATAGCATAGAACACACATTTGAAACTCACAAGATTTCTGTTCATTATGTCTGTTTTACGTCCAGTATAACAGGGCTATGGAGCCCCGGATCTTTGGAAGGCGTGTGTGAAGCCGAGCCACCACATAGAGGCCCAACAATTTTACTCACAAACTACGAAGTGTCTGTCTACTACTATTAGAATGAACTACAAATGTGACGTAGAACTGTAGTTCTAATAACAATAACTGAACACACATAATGGAAACTAAACTTACATGCATTATGCATGTCACATTAGGCACATGCCAGACCAGTTAGAGTGCTTGATAAGTGTGTTCTACACTAAAGAAAGACTAGCTAAGCAATGCTTTATTATCGCAATTGCAAGAGCGAAACAAAACCCCTTAACTTAAGTTTTCCCTGGAATTCAATCCCAGTACAGACCGACATCCATAATGATAAAAGTCTTGTGTTACTTGACATATCCTCGCAGCTGTCTTCACTTGATAAAAAACACTCACACTAGATACCACACCATACAATGTACCGATTACGAACGAACAGTATTTCCACTATTGATTCACTAAAAGCACCATTATTTGTAGTAACCGCAAAAGTACAGATGTTATTTGACTTGTCCGGCCTCCGGGGCAGGCTCTGCTGGCTTGAAAGTGTCTTTGAAAGGCTCCGACTTGAAGGAGGAGTCAGATTGAGGGTCACTGGGCTTGCCTTCACCGTCTTGCTGGTAGAACTGTTTTGGCTTCCCTTCCGCTTCGCGTTGCTGTCGTCTTCGCTGCTTCGACCACAGCTCGTGGCAGTCTTGCCACGTCGGTAGCTCTGGGGCTGGCATTCTGGAATTAAAAGGTTAGAATTGAATAACTATTTCTGGTGAGAATAGAATGATCTGTATAGTACTTATGTATTAGCTGCATACCTAAAATATTATTCTGTAAACAAGCAATATTGAACTGTGAATACCTATTACATTTTCTTTTTGGAGTTTATTGGAGTTTACTCTTTATGAATCGATTTTCATATATAAGGCGCCCGGTGTGAGAAAAATCCGAGGGTTAAAACCAGAGATATGTAAAAACTTCTAGATACGTAATAGGGCAAATTTCTTGGCTACACAAATGCAAGCTATCTAGCCAGAGAAGTCTTAGTTCCATCCCAGCTCACGTCACGATCACCCGCTTGTTGACACACATTACATTTAGTTCACTTTCACAACATTATTCACAGACAACAATGCCTTCGTGCGTATTTAGGCGATGCACGAATTATACTCCAAAAACTGGCAAAAATATTTCATTTCATACGTAAGTAAAGCTGTATTTATTTATTTTAGTTTATTTTTTGAAAAAGTTTTTTTTCCAAAAACTCAACGAAGTTTTTGTCTTTGACGTTTTATCATTCTCTCCTAACCGCTATGAGATGTCATAATAATATTATGACATCTCTTTCTTACGTCATGCAAGTAGCATTGAGTCTTTATGTTTTAGAAAGAGATAAAAATAGTTTCGTCTATTTCTTCTTTAAATTATGTGAATAAATATAAATAATGAGGTTGTATAGCATACAATTGTGCCGCTTTTCAATAATGATTTGTTCTGCAATGGCGTCTCTATAACTTTAATAGACTCATTGGGTAAAACCTACTAACAAGTAACGAAAATCGTGTCACGTTTTTGGTGCGCACCTTTAGTGCGCAACTTTCTAATTTGGCTGTGAATGTATTAAGACGTACATATGGTATGCTGTATAGGCGACTATACATATATACTATATGTTATTGGGCTTGTTTGTTTTTTCTATCAGTGTCGATGTATTTATATGTATTGCTATTTTTGTTATAAATATCAATAATTAATATTGTTATTGTGAAGTTATAATTTTTATCAATATACTGGCTAAAGTGAACTAAAAGTATTTTTAAATAACTATGGCAGAAAGGGGTGTAGATAATATTGCCGGAACATCTGACGAACACGTGGGTGCAAGGTACGTTATAATTTATGTATTATATGCATGGGCATGTGCGATTTGTATTTATTAAATATTCAATAATTATCGATGTAGTTCATATAAATATATATTTGAGAACAACACATAAAATTAGATATTTAATCCAATATGAATCAATCATTATCAAGCGCATCCACGTAAAATAGACAATTTCTAACCTAACCAAAAATTATTTTTTTCGATGTCTATAAATTCCTCCAAGTTACTATGATTTATTTTTTAATAATTTTTAAATATTAATAATTCAAGTCAATAATTCGATAATATCTGAAAAATCAACAATATTTCTTGATTATAATAATGTTTTATAATTTTTTTTCATTAATTTGTGAATTTACCCTTTCATATGATATTAATCTTTTTTCAGTTGAATAAACTCTTTTTGCGTATGGTTAGATACTCGTACTTATGGAGTAAACTCCAGTCGTGCATCGGAGCTGACACACACACTTTTTTTTATTTTTTTAACATTACGCATCCACCTTCCTTATATATGTACTGCTACTAAGTGAAACTCATTGCCTTCGATATTACCTCTTAACTAAAACCTTGGGAGTCTTAAAGTCTAGAGTGAATAGGTTTATTTTAAGCAAGCTTTTTACACGACTGCCAAAGGAAGTGTTATTACCTCATTGTCGCTTCCCATCAAGTAAGATGAGGTTAAATGTAAGCTTAACTATTTTGTTCGCCTGCTAATTAGTTCCATTGAAGGGCAAAGGCCTCCTCTTAGGAAGGCAGTGAGACGCCACAGGAGCCTACTCCGGAATGTCCTATGTTTTCGAACTGTGACCAAACACTAGTAAAATATACATGAAATAAATGTATTAGTACTCACTGATCAGGCACTACATTCTTCAACCAGGGACTCTTCAATGCTTCGTCAGCTGTGATCCTCTTGTCGGGATCCAACTCCAACATTCTATAAAAACAGTCATTACATTACTTACATTATTTATCAATAAAACGGGCTAGATCCATTATGGAGTAAGTTCTAGTACAATCAGATAACTAAGTAAGTATACGAGCACACTTAGCACACACACTTGATCAGTTATTCTGTAAATAAATAGATATATAACATGGCGACGCGGCGCGTCGGATGATTTGGGCGGGTTGTGTGTTTGTGGATGTAACTGTGTTTTTCTGTTACAACTATCACAAAATTATTTTAACAGACAGACCGAGTAACTTTCACAGTTGTAATATTAGTAAGGATAACAGTATAGAGTGTTATATGGACAGATATACCTGTCTAGTAGATTGAGCGCGGGCTGCGGCATGAACGCGAACTGTTCCCGCACGCACCGCTTGTGGAACCGTTTGGGGCGCAGAGTGTGCCACAGCGGGAGGTTCACCACGTTGGGCCACACGCCGGGCACCGGCGTGCCGCACACGCGGGATATCATCTCCAGCTGCATCATCTCTACGTTTGCCTGGACATCACATTACAAAATCACGACAAATTCTATAAGTATACATGTTTTTGAATTGGAGACTATGATTTGACATAATATCTTCTTGAAGAAAAAATGTCAAATACTTTTTTACCACTTTTTTCCAACAGAAAACCATAGGTTTTTATTCTTAAATAAATTAAAGATAATAATTGATAGTGAATTCACCATCACAGTGAATAACATGTAATGTAACTCTTGCATTAATTCACTACAGAAATATTGACCAGTCGTTTCCTCTGGACATATCCACAAATGGCTCTAAATATTCAAAAGATCAAACCTGCACTATCTAATACTAGTTTCAGATACTACATCTCAGCCCTTATTCGTCCACTGGTTCACATAGACCCTCCCATACGACGCCACAAGCAGCGATCCCTTGCCACCTCCATCCAACGACTCTCCATGACCGCTACAATGTCGTCGGTCTACCTAGAAGGTGGCCTACCAACATTCCGTTTCGCATTGCATCGCGGTCGCCATATGAGGACTTTTGTTCCCCAATGGTCCAGACACTACTAAACATCACCTAGCTTGGATACAAAAACCAATTATCCTCACCTGGAACAGTGGATGCTTCAAGAACAACTCTCCCAGTATACAGCCCATGGACCAGACGTCCACAGCTGGACCGTACCGCTCCTCTCCCAGCAGTAACTCCGGAGGTCGGTACCACAGCGTGATCACTTTGTTGGTGTAAGGCCGAGCTCTGTCTTCTGCTGACCAAAGCCGGGCTAGACCAAAGTCGCCGAGTTTTACTTCTCCTCTGCAATTAAAAAAAAATTATGGTTTTAGGTTTTAAAGAATAAGAAGTAATAAGTGGGAAGCGTATTGGTCTCAACCTTGACGATAAATATGCCAAGTACTCAAAAACTCGTAGTAACAAACCAAAGAAGTTATATTACCAAAGGAAATGCTCACGTAGGTAAACTAAAGTGTTCCACTACACTGAGCATGCTGTCTCTTTCTAATAACACTTCGAAAGGAACAGAACGCTACATTGAAACGGATCACTTTTTAGTTGTACATGAGCTAGAAGTTATATTACTAGATCTGAAAGGGTGTCCAGTAAAAGGTAGTTCCGTGGATCTTAGATGGCGGTATAGTAAAACTCTTTGTTATGATTAGTTATGAATGTGAGAAGGTTTACTTTATCTCTTATCAACTTATTACAGAGTTTAATATACTTATTTGTATACTTAGACTAAAGCGTTAAGGGTGGACTGCAGTGTAGCTATCGCATCCCTTTCCGCACTTAGGTCATACGTAAATCCTACGCTAAAGCGTTAAGGGTGGACTGCAGTGCAGCTGTCACGACCCTCTTCGCATAATAAAACTAGAGCTTAGGGGTGGACTGCAGTGTAGCTGTCGCGACCCCCGCGCTCTCGGTATAACTTGAGGACTGCAGTGTAGCTATCGCTCAAGTCAACCGCTAAGCTGCGAATGACCCTGTACGGTCGCGCGTCGGCTTTTTATTCTCTCGCTTGGTGATGTCGTCGTGCGTCATCGGTACGTTTCGGCGGCTCTCGGGCGCCGAGTGAGGTAGAAAGCAATGTGCGAGCAGGAAAGTATTCGAGGAGTGCGCGCTGCGCGCGCTTCGTGTTACAATCTCCCCCTCTGGTACTCGTTGACGACCCGTAAGAGTACCAGGAACCATGTAGTCTTCTTTGGTCTTCCTCGTCGTTGAATAGGTACCATTGGTTTTGGGATTGTATTATCCCGTTTCTCAAATTTTACAATTGCTGAAGTATGGTACCTCCCGATTGGTTTTTCTGGTTCATTAGCGTTTGCAACCTCATATATTGAACTTCCATGTTTTTTGGAAACAACGTATGGTCCGTCTCGTCTAGGAGCTAATTTAGCAGAAAATTGTTTGTCTTGCTTGCTGATAGGATGGGTTTCTACCAACACCAAGTCACCTATTTCATAGCCGGGATCTGGGCGACGTTTCTGATTTGCTCTCATTCTATTATCGTCTTGCATGTTTTCAACATTCGCTTTTGCAGTTGCTAAATCTTTTGCAAGGTTTTTTAGATGTGGAGTTATTCCAGATACAAAATGTTCTGTGTTTCCAATCTCACTAAAATTGTGAGTTATATCAAATGGTGTTCTCATTTTTCTTCCAAATGTAAGATAATCTGCTGAGAATCCTGTACTTTGATTGAATGCGGAGTTCATTGAGAATCTTATGGCCGGTAAAGTGTCAGGCCATTTGTTATGTTTATCTTGAACCATGATTGCAATTTGGATTTTCATATCCCTGTTCTTACGTTCCACAATATTTGGTTCTGGATGATATACCGGGCTCAAAAATTGCTTAATATCCAAACAGAATGTTAGCTTTTGCATTACGGCAGAAATAAACTGTGTCCCATTGTCGCTTGAAATTCTCCGTGGTAAACCATATCGTAATATTACTTCATTTAGTAGGGTAATAGCGCATTGTTGGGCAGTAGCCTCGGTTAACGCGAACAGTTCAACCCATCTGGAAGCCGTATCTTCTACTATAAAAATCCATTTTTCCCCATTTGGACCTTTAGGGAGCGGACCAAATAAATCTATGGATAAGACTTCGAATCTTTGATTATTAGCAGTTGATTGGAATAAACCTGCCGGTTTTTGATTTGTTGGCTTATATTTCTGACATTCAGAGCATGACTTGATATGCTTATATACATCTTTACGCATGGCTCTCCAGAAGAAATTGTTTTCAATACGTTTCAATGTTCTATCTGTGCCTAAATGGCCAGCAGTAGGTGAATCGTGATAGGATTTTAAAACGTTATTCACCTCATGCTTTGGTACAACTAATTTAGCATTATCATCTTCTTGATCGGGCGTAAATCGATAAAGTACCCCGTTATGAAGCAGATATCCTCTCTTAGACCATTGGATGTAGTCTTCAGTTGCTGATCGATCATTCAAAGCCTTTATTATTTGCATAAGATCTTCATCTTTGTTTTGTTCCTTTGCTATATTCATTTCTTCTCTCCTAGGAAAATCTATCTCTACTTGACAAATCTCACATGTGTCGGTATGTTCTTCACATGTTGGACGTGACATTTGTTTTGCCTGAACTGTATTTTATTTCAAAGTTATAGGGTTGTAATTGTAAAGCCCATCGTGCTAAACGACCAGTAGAAGATTTCAAATTCAATAACCATTTCAAGGGTTGATGGCCAGTATTTGTCAGGAACTTAGCACCTTCAAAATAACCTTTTAAGCGTGATATTGCCCATACAATTGCCAGTGCTTCTTTTTCAGTTACTGTGTAGTTACGTTCAGCTGGTACCAGTAGTCTGCTGGCGTATTCAATTGGGTGTTCTTCTGCACCCTCCCCCTGCAGTAAAGCTGTTCCAATAATTTCGACCATAGAACTATCTTGACTGTTCTCTTTCTTGAATTGTTTAGATTTTTTTCGTTTTCCGTAGGGGCCACAATAAAATATAGATGGCGCCATACTTCCTCAAACGGATCAGATCTACTTCAAAACTGATTGATTTATGTTGATACGCGCCACAAAATGTAGATGGCGCTTTTATTTACGTTGGGCGCCAGATGAAAGGGTGTCCAGTAAAAGGTAGTTCCGTGGATCTTAGATGGCGGTATAGTAAAACTCTTTGTTATGATTAGTTATGAATGTGAGAAGGTTTACTTTATCTCTTATCAACTTATTACAGAGTTTAATATACTTATTTGTATACTTAGACTAAAGCGTTAAGGGTGGACTGCAGTGTAGCTATCGCATCCCTTTCCGCACTTAGGTCATACGTAAATCCTACGCTAAAGCGTTAAGGGTGGACTGCAGTGCAGCTGTCACGACCCTCTTCGCATAATAAAACTAGAGCTTAGGGGTGGACTGCAGTGTAGCTGTCGCGACCCCCGCGCTCTCGGTATAACTTGAGGACTGCAGTGTAGCTATCGCTCAAGTCAACCGCTAAGCTGCGAATGACCCTGTACGGTCGCGCGTCGGCTTTTTATTCTCTCGCTTGGTGATGTCGTCGTGCGTCATCGGTACGTTTCGGCGGCTCTCGGGCGCCGAGTGAGGTAGAAAGCAATGTGCGAGCAGGAAAGTATTCGAGGAGTGCGCGCTGCGCGCGCTTCGTGTTACAGATCTAGTTATATTACTAGACAATTATTGTCATTCATCGACTTTGTCTCATCAAATAAATAAATAAATATAACTCATGGGTCCTATCGCCCATAAGACCTATAAGGATATAGCAAGGCTAGCATAACTGACATATCAACATAAAAAGATCCATTTCATTCTCTCGAATGACGAGAAAGAGACAGAAACTTTATGTCAATTCGTCATGCTGGTGTGTGAATTCTAAAAATACCTATTCCCTATAAACTTACTTGTTATTCATCAATATATTGCTACATTTGATATCTCTGTGCAGGAAGTTCTTCCGATGGCAGTAGGCCAGGCCGTCTAGCAGCTGTCTCATTATGGAAGCATTGTGAGACTCCGTGAAGTCCACCATCTTAGACTCCAGCAGGCCCATGAGATCGTGGTCCATGTACTCAAACACAAGGTAGAATGATCCTTTATCCTGAGGAAATTGGAGAAATACTTTATTGAATGGTTATACAAGAGGTGTAGTGTGCAAGGTGAATAATTTAATAGAAACAATGTAAATCTCCTATGATTTTTAACAGAAATAATACTTAGGAGGCCTTTTACTTACCTTTCTAAAGTCCATCGCATCCTGTTTATCAGTGACGATCTCCCTCAAGTTGACTATGTTCTTATGATTCAATTGTCTCAGTATCTTGATCTCTCTAACAGCAGTTATCGGAAAGCCTTCTTTCTCATTTTCGAGCCGAACTTTCTTTAGAGCGACGAGTTGTCCGGTGTTCTTGTCACGAGCTTTGTATACTTGACCATAGGTGCCTTCACCGATTTGGGTTATTACCTGGAATTAAAACATTCACCCCCTTACTTATAAACGCTGCGCTGCATAACTATGCATCGTTTGTCTTTTACTGTCACATAAAGTTTCAAAGACAGACAGAGACAAACGTCACATAACTTAGTCATGTGTAAATAATATTTTATAAGTAAGGGAGTTTATTTTTAATATTTTGAACAACATATTCTAAAATGTAATGCGCTCAGAGGGAGAGGAAACTGCAAACTCTAGTCGACTGGGTTGAACTTGTGCAACGCATTCTTTTATAAGCTATAAAACTTGATATCATAATAATATGATACTACTTCATATAATTAATTAAACTTAGAACATTGAATCATTAGGAGTAACATGACTTAATTTTAAGTCAGTAAATAGTCTACCTAAACTTGCAATTTCCCGGTTCTGTGGTTATATCTATCTAACTTTATCTGTGAAGAGAGGTTACCTGGAAGCCGTCAACACACTTCTCGCCCCAGTCTTTGGCATGATGCGTGGGCGTCGCGACCGCTACCACTTTCGACCCTCTCCGTTTTAGTATACGAGGCCTTTTTAATTTCGCGCCCGGCTGAAAGAATACACAAAATTGTCATGTATTGAAAAAAAAAATGTTTTGGCGCTACAAAGTGTTTTATATTCTATTTGTGATTCGTGGTTAGTATAGTCAGAATACGACTAAGGTACCAGTTGCATGTTTTAAAGTTTTATTACCTGCGCGATGACAACGACAACTTTGATTTGCATGCATTTAAAGCCGACATTGTCGAGTTTAACTGTCATGGAAAGCGAGTTCTCATTAGCTGCCGGTTTCAACTCGACGGCGTCGCCTTCAAATGCAAGCAAATAAACGCTAGGGTTTTCACCGCGCAGGTTATTCCTTCGCGCAGTGGGATTTCGACGCCGATTACGACGGAAGATGCGCGGTAGCCTTGCTGTTATTGAAAAAAGTAAAACTTTAAAATATGTACCTGGTACGTTAAGTCGTATTCTGAACTTTTCGCAAATTCCTGAGAGGCAATTTAGTAGGGCGAAGTGAGAGGAGTACGTGTGCTGAACTCACGTTAGCGTCCTTGCAGTTGTTCCTGGTGGCGAACACGTGCGAGTAGTGGTCGCGGGCTGCGCGTGCGGCGCGTGCGGCGGGCGGCGGCGTGCAGCCCCCCTCCCCCTCCCCCTCCCCGTCCACCTCGCCCGCCCCGTCGCCGTCCACCTCGTCGCCGCTCAGCTCCTCCGACCCGGGGATCACTGCACCACACCACACGCATGTAGGACATATACTATAGTACACTAGCCAAGCGGTCTCGCCGGACTATCGGGATAAAAAGTTATCCAGCTACCTATATACCAAGTTTCATCGCAATCGGTTCAGTAGATTTTGTGTCAAAGAGTAACAAAATCACATACATACAAAATTTCGCATTTATAAAGTAGGACAGATAGAACGCTTTACAATAAAATAAAATAAAAATCATCTAAATATTTACTCTGCTTATCCTATTACTTTTACTCTACTCTCTTTACTTACCTACTCTATTTACTTTACTATTTTTTTCAAAAGTATAGGAGTTTTTTATATGGATTATTTTAACTTTAAAACATACTGGACTATTTTTTCTATCGCTTATAGTTTCAAAATTAGCCCTAGAGTAAGAACTGTACTTAATATAGAAATTCGTGTGATAGGATTGTCCGGAATTGAGTTTTAAATTACTTACAATTTCAGTCATCAACATGATTTAGTTCTAATAATAATTCTTTGTTTTAGTAAAGGATGTTCGTAAAAGGATGGATTACCTGGTGGCATAGGCAAGTTCATGATGCCAGTTCTCTTAGGTTTACTGTCTGGTTTCTTCACAGGACTCGGTGAGGGCGTGCTCAATGGACTCTCGTTGACGAGTGTCTTCAGTTCCTCAACCTGCGATGCAGTTACAAGTAAAAATATAATGTAAAAATAAAATGTCCAAGAGCGTCCCCCCCACCACGGTATAGTTTCCAAAAGACTGAAGGTTCTATCCACCAAGTTCAAAAGACAAGAAGCTACCTGTTCTATGGCATAGTAGAAAAAACTAATAATATGCAAAGCTTCGCCGCTTTCCATCAAGTGAGATAGTGGTCAAGCATTTACCTATCAACTATAAATCAAAATTTGCCTGTTTTTACATGACTGCCAAGAAAGGGTTTTTTGAAAACGAACTCAATGAACTGACATTTCCTGCAAATAAGAGATAGGTTAGAGCGCCGCACCCAACAAGTAAAATAAGAGTTAATAAGAACATTTACCAATGTGTTAGGCGGCATGGGCAGCTTGGTGAGACTCTTGGGTTTGGGCGGCGGCGGCTGCTGGCTGCTGTAGTACACGCCCTCCACCACGCTGCCGCTCGCCGCGCCGCTCGCCGCGCCGCGCACCGCGCCGCGCGCCGGGCTGCTCGCACCGCTCGCACCGCCACCCTCCCGCTTCTAGTGTAACAAGCGAGATGGGTGTCAGGTTAACGTAGGTCAAATCTTCAGATACACGCGCAAACAGACAATCAGCTCGAATCACCGCTATTTGAGTATGAACACATATAAATTAACTACTTCATACGTAACGTAATGCACATACGCATCGTAATCACAGCAAACGCAAGTGCCCTCGCGACCGATTAATTGAAGAATTTAGATAGAAAATCTTTACTTAGTAATAGTTCAACCATTAGATGTCTGAGAGTGCGGCAGTTAGACTTAGATATATTTTAAAGGAAAAATACACATAGCAGTCAACGCTGTCCGGGATCCGGGAGTAGTGACTTCACCACTAAGTCTATCTAGCTATGTTAGTTGTTACGTTACCGACCTGAGTATCGTCCCCTGCCGCCAGCGCCGCCCCCTCGGCCCCCTGCTGGAAGGAGTGGAAGTCTGGCGGGGGCCGCAGCGGGGCGGGGGCGGGGGCGGGGGGCGGGACGGGCGCGGGGGCGGGGGGAGGCGGGCCGCCCTCCCCGCCCGCCTCCACCGCCGGCATGGGGATGTCTGTGACCGGCTTGTGCTCCACGTGAGGAGTAGATTTCTCGCTGTCGCCGTTCTCTTTTGTTGGCTAGGATTAGACAAAGACAGGATTATGTAGCTTCGCTTGTATGTTTGATATGCAGTATGTTAGTACGGGTGCTTAAACCTTGCTCGAGTCACTTTTCTAATACTGGTTAAATCACAAAAGCTGACAAAATTTAAGAAGCAGAAATGCACTATATTAAAATATGCATTCGCGACAGGATTCGAACTCGTGCCCCTCGCTTGCCGGGCGAGTCTGCTAACCTTTTCGCCACACGGGAACCCACGTAATACAATGAATTAATGATTATGCATTTCCTTGTTTGTTTATCCACTAAGGCTCAATTTGAACGTCTTCTACCAGAAAAACTAATACAACGTCAAATAAAGTAAGTAGTTATGTATGTGTTATTTAATAGTAAATGTTTCTAGTAAAGCCTTGAGGAATAAAACTAAGTAATATTGACAATAAAGTAATTACCGGTACAGTAGAATTGACCGAGCTATCTGCAGTGGCGTTGGATAGTTCGTCTAATGGCAGCTCGGGGTTAGCAGACGTTATCGACGTCGCCCCTTGCGACTCCTCTTCCTTTTGATTTAGGATCTCTTGTAGTTTCTGTATGGAGGATAAACAAAAAAACATTAAATAAATTATACTAAGTAAACTAAGAATTATTAAGTGGTCCCAGTAAGTGATTAATTGGTACCCAAGGGGCGAAATAAGAATGAAAGGCAGGGCGGTGCAAAGGTGGGAGGATGATCGTAAGAAGATGGCAGGTACATTATGGACTAGGAGCGCTCAGGACCGAACTATATGGAAGAATTTAGAGGAGGCCTATGTCAGCACACAAGCCTGATAACATATAAAATAATGAATTAAACTGTTTGTTTATAATTACCTACTAATGTTCAGCAATAAAGGCTATGTTTATCTTAATACCAAGAAGGAAGCCTACAAGGATCAAACTTTACTTAGCACAAAGAATAAGCATTGCAATTAAGCGTGGCAATGCGGCCAGCATTTTGGGCTCGCTGCCAAGTTACAAATACTTGGACTTGTTTGAATAAGTACCTATGTATTGTAACTATGTTTTTGAGCGTTTATAATTGAAACATGGTAAATGTCCCGTTTTTAAATATTACTTTACGAAATTATTATAGCTATTGACAGTTTTTCCGAGACCAACAAATGATCCATACATTAAAAACTTCACCTATTTATAACATTAGTATATAAGTAGTGAGCGTACCACGTTATCTCCCACTGTGCAAAATTCCACACTTAAGCGGTGACCCTGCAAGGAGCAGCTTAGAATAACGTTAACATACCTTAGCCCTCTTATGTTTATCCTTGACAAGTTCAGCGAACAGACTGGTATCGCTGATCTTCTCTTTGAAGTCTATCTTCCGTTGTAACACGGTGGCGGTCATAGGCGGACTGGGAGACTCGTGTCTACTCCTATAACGAAACATCTTGCTGTAATACATGTGATCGTAATAATTTAAAGGAAAAATATATCCACAAAAACATAACGCTCGATCGACGCGAGAGGGATTGGAACCAACAACGCATCTCAACTCAATCAGGGAGTAGCGACTTGGCCAATTACTCCCTTACTTCTTCTTCTTCGTTTATTTGGCTTATTCCATTTGGACATTAGCCAGTGTCAAGTATATTATTAATATATGGAAGTTATTTGCATTGCATCGAAACAGTCAAGTCGTCATAATTAAAGTCAAGTCGAGGGAATCATTGTAAAACGGGGGCAATTTTTTACAACGTTTGTTCACGGAGCTTTCGAGACAACGCTAAAGTCCATGTTTTGCACCGATTTTTACTTTCATTTAAACTTGTACACTTTGACGAAACTAAACTGATTAATATGCCCCCGAAATTAAACAATTTACACGCATTTGAACAAGGTTTAACAAAAATGAAAATTTACTTTAGCAACACATCTCCTAAACGCGTTCCCGCCAAAACTCCCTTACCTATAAAATATTATTTATACATGACTAAGTTATGTGACGTTTGTCTCTGTCTGTCAACTTTGAAACTTCATGTGACAGTAAAAGACAAACGATGCGCTAATGCAGCGTATTCATTAGCGTTTACATGGGGGTTAGTCTACCGGCGTCGGTGACTGTTACGTCGAATTTGCTTTCGTACTTTACCATCTACCACAACTTAAGCATGTTTGTAGCATCATATGGTGCTACAAACACGCAACATTCGGTCATAAAGGAATACATATAAAATATGTTTCGGGAATATGAGCCGAAAGGAGGTTGTTCTAGACGTCTAGTCTTTTGAGGTAAAAGGTAGTACGTACTTCCAAAGGGAAGATCTAACACCGGGTCAGTGATTTTGGTCGGTAGCTAAGGCTAGAAAATGTCTCATCAGGAGTTGTTTATAAGCTTATCTTAAAGAAAGTTGTACGTGTGATTCAGGACTTCGTACTAGTAACGCCATCTAGCGTACCGATACATTAAACTAATTCGAACAAACGAAAATAAAAGATAGAAGAGTTTTGGCGGGAACGCGGTGAGGAATTGTGTAGCTAAATTTTAATTTTTGTGAAACCTATTTCAAATGCATGTACATTGTTTAATTTCGGGGGCATATTAATTAATTTCGTGAAAGTGTACAAGTGTAGTAAAAGTGAAAATCGGTGCAAAACATGGACTTTAGCGTTGTCTCCAAAGCTGCGTCAACAATCATTGTAAATGGCCGCCACTTTACAATGATTCCCTCGTCTTGACTTTAACTATGACGATTTATTTCGATGCAAATAACTTGCAAAATATTAATAATACTTTACACTGGCTAATGTCCAAATGGAATATAAATAAATAAAATAAATTAATTAATCCTGTAACAAACACACAGCGCCATCTAGCCCCATGGTAAGCTGCTAAGCTTCTGTTACGGTGACTAGACGGATATACTACTTATATTTATTTTACTTTTGTAAATACATACATATTATACACAAAAATAATAAAAACTTATTCGTTGGTAATAAAAAGCAAGTATACCTAATTGTAAATTAATTTTAAACCGTTATATTTCCTAAACGGTTATTTAAAATGAAAAATAGTGAAAGAAACCTAATATTTATTTTTAAAAATCTATTCAACGATACCCATCTTGACATACTTTGACGATTTTGGAATTTTTAATTTTGACAATATGGCGTCTGGGTGTGACAAAAGTTAATTTGGATTACTGTCATGTCTTTAACCACACTCGCCAGATTAAGACGAATCGATTGACGTAAGAATCATCAAAATCGGTCCACGCGTTTGGCCTCTAGAACGCCACATAGAAACATCCATACATACATTCATAGACCGTTAAACACATTACCCTGCTTTGCGTCGCGCAGTCGGGTAATAAAAATACGCCCAGACCAGATACAAATTTTTATTTTTAAGGATAAATGTGCAAAAAATGCACCCAGCGGGAATCGAACCCGCAACTTTCTGTATTGCAGCCAAGCGTTCGCCCGACGCGCCACAGAGGTCTTCAGCCAAAAAAATATAGCCAGCTTAAATATAGCCTTATAAAAGATATTAGAAGTCGCGCCTCCAGCTTGGAGGGCGGTCCTAACAAGTGGAGTACGCGACCCCCACCGGCCACCGCCCACCGCCACCACCCACCTGTGCCTCTCCCGCTCCGGGTCCCTGGCGTGGCGCGCGCGGTGTCGCGGCGGGGAGGCGGTGGACCCGCGCCGCGCGCGCACCGGCCGAGACCCCGAGCGACGCCGCTTCAGCGAGCTGCGGCTGTGGGACCTAGGGAACACCGCTTGTATAAGAAAATAAAATATAAAATAGCCTTTATTTATCCCTTCTATAAAAGAATATTACATTTCTATACAAGGTGTAACGGGTAAGTCCTTTTAATCCGAAAGGGGGTTGTTCTAGACGTCTAGGCGAACAACTTTTGTTCTACGACTTTTGGAAATTCGAAGTACTTTTCGAAAAATTTAGGTGTAAAGTTTACTTGAAAATCAGCTGTTTCTGAGAGTTCGAGGTCATTGACCTTATGTTGTCCTTTTATTTAGTTTGATGGTTTACAATCAAAGCTTCAATTAACTTTATTTTCAAAAGCAGCTGTTTTTTCAGTGAAACATAACCTCAAAATTTTCAAAAAAAAAGTATGAATTTTCAAAAGTCGTAAAACATAAGTTGTTCGCCTAGACGTCTAGAACAACCCCCTTTCGGATTAAAAGGACTTACCCATTACAAATTGTATATTATATTCATCAGTAACTATTATAAATTATGTTAATTATAATTTTATTAATTATTATATATTAATTAGTAATATAAATTTGTTGTGTTAGAAGGGCCCCTTTTGACAGGGTATATTATAGGCCTCCTTCAACTCCTTCCATTCGTCCCTATCCTGCGCCACGTCCATCCTGCTGTGCCGCTAGTATAAACATGCATAATATGGTACAACTAGGTTCTAGGCTGGTTGTACGTCAGTAAGGTGTCTTAATTAGGGCGGATTTTGACTTGGTCAGTGACTTAAAACAACGTACCTAATAGGCAACATGACATGAAAAACTGTACAAAAATATTCGGAAAAGGATATTATTTACGATGAATTACATATTTCTGAAAACAATATTTAGTAGGACAAATCATGTTTAGTTCATATATTAAAAACATCACCCCGCGGGTTCAGCCGCGTAAGCCCCGATCCCGCGGAAACATCGGGATAAAAAATAGCCTATGTGTTATTCCAGGTCTTCAACTGTCTACGTTCCAAGTTTCATCGCAATCGGTTCAGTAGGTTCGCAATCGGTAATCGGTTTTGCGTGAAAGATTAACAAAGTCACATACATTTTTATCCCGATATTCCCGCGGAAACGGGACTTACGCGGATGAAACCGCGGGGCGCAGCTAATTATGCTATAAAACCAATATTTTTTGAAGTATGTAGTAGTACAATGGGTGGCCAGAAAAACGTAAACGTAAACCGCGCGCACCTAAAATTTTTCCACATGTATCAGCTCCTTTCTATTTTTATAGAAAACGGTTCAACCATTCTTTCGATGACGTCTAACTCGAATATCTCCGAATTATAATGATTTGCATGACCGAGAAGTCGGCAATTTTAAAACCCACTAGTACAAAAACCATAGTCAGCCCCATTTCTAATAGGTAAATAAATAAATATTGCACAACATTACACACAGCGCAATCTAGCCCCACCTAAGCACTAGGCTTGTACTATGGGAACCAGACATCGGATATACTACATATTATACACTTTTTTTTTTGTAAATACATACATAATATACATACGATAGACACCCAGACCAGATATAAATATTTATTTTTAAGCATAAATATTTGCACTCAGCGGAATTGGACCCGCAGCCTTCTGCATTGCAGTCGGACGTTGGCCCGACGCGCCACAGAGGCCGGAAGTGATAGATAAGAAGATCAATAGGTAATCGATATAATTGGCTTTCCGTTTTTACACTGTTTTGCATGTTTTTGTTTTTTAGCTGTTGTGTTTCCAAATAAATAAATAACATTACCTATGTTGCGTGAGGTCACTGCGGCGGTCCCGGTCCCGGTCCCGATCCCGGTCCCGGTCCCGACTGCGGTGGTGTCGGCGCGGCGAGCGGCGCCGGTGGCGGCGCGGGGAGCCCTCGCCGCGACCCGCCGCCCCGCCGCCGCGCACCGCCACGGGAGAATCTAACGGAGAATATCAGTGTTACATTAGTTATTTATGTATGTGATCATGCCAGTAGTCTCTACGCCCTCTCGTAGGCCGCATCGTTATCCGAGGCTATAGTTACAGTATCAAGGAAAGTACAACATACCGTGACTGCGCCCTGTTATCATGCCAGTAGTCTCTCCGCACCCTCTCGTAGTCCGCATCGTTATCCGAGTCTATAGTCACAGTATCGAAGAATTTACAACATACCTGGCTGGCACCATAATAGGCGACTGCACCCTGTGATCATGTCAGTAGTCTCTCTGCGCCCTCTCGTAGTTTGCATCGTTATACGAGTCTATACTTACAGGATTGTAGAAAGTACTACATACCTGGCACCATAATAGGCCACTGCGCCCTGTGATCATGCCAGTAGTCCCTATGCCCTCCCGTAGTCCGCATCGTTATCAGAGTCTATAGTCACAGTATCGTGGAAAGTACAACATACCTGGCACCATAATAGGCGACTGCGCCCTCTGATCATGCCAGTAGTCTCTCCGCGCCCTCTCGTAGTCCGCATCGTTATCAGAGTCTATAGTCACAGTATCGTGGAAAGTCGGAGGCGTGTGCGGCGTTGTCGATTTCTGACGACGTCTGTCAACAAAAAGTAGTGTTGAAAATAATTTGATTGCAGACTGTAGTCCATAAATTTTGTTAGTTATTGAAATAAGGTTCATAGTCTCGGAAATTTAGTTGTTTTGCTCCACATATAAACATATAGGTACATGTAGGTAGTTAGAGGGACTAGTATTTTTACCGAATAAGACTTCATTCTGTCATTATGTCAGTCGGTCAGTCTATCTTTTAGGTCAGAATGATCTTGATCAACTCACTGTATAAAGGTTAAAAATGATGAAAATGAACCTAAATTATCCATCAATTAGGCTTTGAAAGACTGAAGTGAGGGTCACCAAGACAAAAGTGATAACGTTTCAATTGTTTCCAGCTTCTAACTTCAAGCGGCATTGCATAACACTTAGAACCACAGGATGCAATTAATATTAATACAAGCAAATTGGAACATCTGCACCAAACAAATTCAGGTTGCATCAGCCTTTAGATTACAAGATCAATTATAACAAAACAATGTATAAATGAAAATATATTAGCAAAGAATATAATATGGTTTTGTTTATGTTTCGTTACTATAGCAACCTGGTTGCATTGTTACCATGGCAACTAGATGCAAAATATGGTGCAAAAGTCCTAAACAGCTGTTGTGATAAATACCATACCATAGTAGTTTTAGCAATGTGTGGGTCAGTGTGATGAATAGTATTTTGTTTTAATAGGTACTGAGATGTAACTGACCTGATAGGCGTCCGTTCTCTATGAGCAAGCGCAGGCGACGAGTAAACAGTGACATCGCGATGCAACGCGGCCGTGCGGTGGATCTCAATGTCTCGGTGTGGTGGCGGATGTGCCGCGATCGGCGCGTGACGTAGCAAAGGCGGCGTCGACGGCGAAACCGGCTCGCAAGACCCGTTCCGAAGTGGAGATGAAGGTTTCTCCCACTCACTGACCGGCACGGCAGTATATCGAATCGGCCTCTCAGCCCCCGCATTAGCCTCCGGCATCTCATCAGGAGAAACACTCTCCAAGCTAGCAGATCGTGACCTCTGCTTCTTCTTCCTCTTCTTCTTCTTATCCTTCTTTTTCTTCTCCTTCCGTTTCTTGTACCGTGGCTCCGTATAGTCCTCCGCTGGGTAGCTGAGGTGGTGTCGACGCGCTGCAGGCAGAGAGTCACGCGTGAGATAGTCGTCGCGGCGCGGGCGCTCCCGGTCTCCCGGCGCCGCTGTCGTCACCGATATGGTTTTGTTATCGACGAAGGTGCGTATGGAGCGCGAGCGCCGCGTTAGATCGTCGGCTACGTGCCTCCCGAGCGAGCTCGCTTCGCTATCGATCTCCCCCGCTTCAGGCGCCGATAGCGCCTCCGAGCTCACATCTGAATATTCCACCAACGGCTTACTCGAGTTAACAGTAGCATATGACTGGTCGTGCGGGTCATGAGTCCCGCTGTGGCTTCTAGACTTCTTGTGAAGCCGTTTTTTGTGCTTTTCCTTGTGATGTTTACTGTGACGCTTGTCATGGCGCTCCATGTTCGACCGAAGGGCGGAGCCCCGCCCGATTTCCGTACTTCACATTACATCAAACTGAAACATTTTTTACTTTGTGTTAGATCTAAAATAGTTACTGACGGGAAATTAATACAAAGTCATTTTCTTTTAGGAATTTTTATTACAGATCAGTGCGTGGTGTCTCTGTCTCGCTCTTAGTATACAACTCCATAAGTCAGTGACAGGTGTATCACAAGTCTGTGAATATCCCTGTCGTTGAATAAATTTCTAAAAATTTAAAAACCATGTCATTATATTACAGAAACTTAGATGATAAATAACATGTTGTAATTCTGTTATTATCAATTATGAGGTAAACTAGGTTGCTCAAAGTTAGTTATGTAGGTAATTTTACAAACAAACATTAGCCTTTTGGTCAACTCAATTATTTAATTATAGCACTTATGTAAAGTATTTATTTACATACTTAAAAATATCTGTTACATGGAATGCAGTTACTTTTGTTACATTATATAGTTTTCATTCTAAATCATTTGTTCACCTAATTAATACCTACTTATGTAGGTAGGTTACTAAAGTTCAAAGTGGTTATCACTTTTTATCTATGAATGAGTTTTTATGTAGGATTTATTGTATTTGTTAAAAAAACATAAAACATACCCAAAGCTGATGATGAAAGTAGGAGCAAACAAGATGATAGAAGTGTAGACAAGCCTAGCGACTGGCAGGTGAAACCGAATGCAAACACTAGTTCAAGGCTGATTCGTAGCAAATTCTATGAAAGTTGGACTGCTAAATAATTGGCAAAGATTCCTACGAATTAAAGTTAACTTTCACAAAAACACAAAGCTCTACAAAACTTAACGTTATCAGGGCACTCAGTCGTAATTTTCTAAAAATAATCTGAAGTGCAAAAATTGGTTGCTAATTTTAGGTTATAATATAAAACATCGAATAATATTAGAAAATGCCATGCACACTAAAAACAAATAAAACGTAATGACTCACCTAAGCAACGAACAGACGAGCGACGATTCCACACACACAAAAAATATTTTTGCGATATTATCGATAAAATTACGTTAGCTAAGGATTACTTTCTTTATTTATTTTTAGTATTACAGCGGGCTTTCTGCCTGCAATATGATAATATCTCAGTTCTTTCGATTTTAGGTATTCATATTTTGCTAATGATCGGCATAAAAAACGCATAGTTCATCTAATTACATCGGATTTATTTGACGACAGAAGATGTCGATTTTAGTCAGCCATTTGCTTATTCGATCATTCAATTTCTTTCATAGTAGTGTAGTGAAATGTGATACCACTGTGAAAATGTCGATATCGATAAATAAAAATAGATCCAAATTCTAAATTATATCCTATTCATAAAAAAATTGAGACGGTTCCATTTATAACGCAAGACAAAGTTGATAAATTCATTTTTGAAAACAGCGTCACGAGCTCTATCGTACGAATACTTTGAATATTACCATTATCCAAAGTATCCGTATTTTATATTAAAACAGTAGTATTACCATACTGTGATATTCGATTCAAGTTTTTCATGAGCTATCTTACAAATATTTTTGATAAGTAATGACCGTAAAGAGCGTAATGACAACTTATTGTTATGCATGATGTAGTAAAGCTGAAGAACAAAAAGTTATCATACATAAAATTATCGATATCGATGGTATGAATGAACATATCAAGTATGGTGGAATGCGAATGTGTTGCGGTTTTATGTTTAAAATCTTTTTCTAGTAATTTATAATGTTTTTTCGTGACGCTTAAATTTTTAAATTAATTATTTATATTGTTTTTAATTTTGATATATATTTTTTGTGTAATATGTGTAAGAAAGAATATGTAACCATAAATCAAATGCTCATTTGGTGCCTGACCTAACATTATTCATTTCCTTTTCCTGTTCTTTGTAAATTACGTTCCTATCACAAATGAAAATTTCATAAATTAAAAATACATTTTAATCTAAAAAAAAAAAGAACAAAGAAATACATAATTATTAGAACTGTTTGGACAATTATTGTATAGTACTTTGTACTATCTTGTATTTTGTGGTAATAAAAGTAGGTCTGAAACGATAATTTAGACTTTTATTTTCACATAAGACCACATGCGAGATTTTTGTTTAAAAATCTGCGTCGTTTGAAATGTTTTGATCAAGAAGAATATTGCCATTAAAAATAAAAAGTCACTCGTAGTAGAAATTAAATAAACATTGATTCTGTACAGAAAATTATTATTTTGATTGCTATGTGCAATATCAAGCCAAAATAGACAATGTGACTGTGTATAATATAACTATTTTGAATTTAGCGAAAACGTAAAATGAGGAAATTTTAATTGGCTGGGAATTTTTGATTAAAATTAGAAATGTTTTTGTTTTCTCTCTTACATTGTAACCCCAAGAATCTCGCGTGCGATTTGCGTCCCTTTTCGATGGAATTTTAATTTTTCGATAATTTAGACTCTCTCCTGATAAACTAAAACAGCGTTTGTAAATAAATGAATGCCAAGTAACGTGTTGTTTACAAGCCCTTATAATCGATATATTGGTGTCGAATTCGTTACAATGACCCTAGGGTTCACGGCTACAATTATTACCGTCGCATCGTGATATTACTCAATGTGGGAAAGAAATTACAAATATTTCAGTGAATCGTGTTAACTTTCAGTATTTAGAATTAACTGAAGCAACCGAGAAATCGTCGCGAAAGGTATTTGTGTTCTAATATGGTCATATTGGAGTCAATGAACCTGTGTGCGGCGTCGTGAGTGCTGTGGTTTGCTAATCGGAAATATGTAAATAATAAACATGAATGATCTAAGTGTTAAATTATTGGAATCAATAAAGGATCAGGCTTGTTCTCCTTCGACGTTGGCGGGGGCGGAGCAGGAATTAGATCCGCTAGCGATCGAGGACGCGGAGCCGTCGACGGAGCCCCGCGATGACCAGCCGGGGAATCATAATAGTGATGACGATGCCAAAGATAAAAAGTTGAGTGAAGAAAGCGAGCAGCAGATTGAGGACGCTGAGAGAGAGGTTCCCCAAAATGACATTGTAAAAGGCAAGTCAGTTGAATATAACACACTACCTACATTTATTCATTATTTACCGACACTGGTCGGTGACGCGTTTTGACTACAATTTTAACATAAACATGAGTTGATTGAGGTAAAAAACAGTATTTAGCTACATTTTTATCAATAGGTAGATGGCAACATAGAAACAGTTTATTCGTAGAAATCAACATGGCTTACTAAATGCAGTCTGTCTAGCTAGAGCCTGAAGATGTGGGTACAAGGGTACAGCATACCCACTTACAATGTAACATGAAGAACATTTTCATACAAGATTCTAATTAATTCCCCACTTCCAAGTTCAATTAAAATGTCCATGTGTGTGTAAGCTCTTCAAGCAGAACTGAACAGATCTCAGTGAAACTAAGCATGTAGGTAGTTTTTTATCCTTATATCTTCATGAGATTGGCTCACATGAAGTGAAATAATCATTCCATCGTAACACTTTTTGCCTCATCAACAGGAAAAGTTTAAATCACAAAAGAAAAGGTTTTCCACTAATTTAACCTCTTTATTCACCACTTCACAGAAGAGGAAAAGCCCAAAACCCCCACCCCTACTGAATCAGAAGTGATAAAGGAAAATGTCGAAGAAATTCCAAAAAATGAAGTTCCAGAAATTGTAGAAACAAGTACAACTTCAAGTCTTAAAGTTCCCGAAATTGTTGAAAAGTTTGAAAAACCTGTTGAAAAAGTGAAGGAACCAGACGTGGTTCTTGAGAAAGAACAAATTTTAGTAGAAGAAACAAGTCCAATAACTGAACCCTGTTCAGTAAAAGAAACAAATTTAATAAAAGAACAAAGTCCAACAAAAGAACTAACTCCGGCAAAAGAAAGGAGTCCAGAAAAAGAAATAAATCTGGTAAAAGAAGAGAGCCTAGTAAAAGAACTAAATCTTGTTAAAGAAAAGAGCAGAGTAAAAGAATCAAATCGGATAAAAGAAGCCAGTCCAGTGAAAGAGGTTAGTAAAAAGATAGTGGACGTGGAAATGAGCGAAATACCAAAGGTTGATAAAATTGAGCAGAGAACAGAAGAAAAACCGTCAAATTCAAAGTCAATGAATGGTGATGTATCAAAGGTAAGCAACTATTTAATGCATATCTCTGTGATGTTTAGACTAAAATGTATGTGACCATTTTAATCAGACTGTGTGACATGGGCATGGCCATGGGCAGAAAAGTCCAGTGAAACTAAAGTAACTCCTGTGAACCCCTGGCTGCAATGCAGAAGGTGTAGGTTTCAATTCCCGCATGACATTTTAATTTAAAATTATTTAATATTTATCACTACCAAATTAACATAAACGAATGCAACCTCCAATAAGGTCTTGTAATAGTCAATCCTCAGGTGCTCAGATATTGCTGATTTTTGATATCATCCTTTAGAATATAATATTATAGAATAGTAATAATAAAATCAAATATTTGTAGTAAATTTCTACTTGCTAGGTTCGTTCAAAATAATATTGGTAGTGATGGACAGACAGATTGTATAAGGGTTCATTTTCGTAATTCTTTTCTTATTGCTCAAGGCATATTCTACTAGAAATATTTAAAAAAACACTTAAAATTTTTGAAGAATAATTTTTCTTCTAAAGTATTTCTAGAGTTCCTTTTTTTATTATGAAACCTTAAAAGAGAAATCAAAGCACGTAAGATGATTCATTGTCATTTAAATATTACTAAATCAAATTCACCTACAAAAGAGTCTTTAGAAAAAAAAAAGACAAATCAATAGAATCTTGACCCTGTTTGACACTTGATCTTTACCAAGGCTATACAAAACAGACACGGTAAAGCAATGTATGTACCTAAATAATCAGTAGATCATATTGATTGATAATATGTTCTGCAACTCGCGAGGTTGTATTTAAACTATTAAGTATTTGGTGTAGGTGGTGAGGAGATGTCTCAAATATATTCCAGTTAAATGGACTGGAATAGTGTTTATATTTAATTTGTGTACATTTTACATGAATTAAATATAAAACTCTTACATCTATATCAATTATAAAATGATAATCGCTGCATGTGCATAATTAATCATTACCATCATTCATTATCATCCACTTTAAAATATAAATAAATTTAAGGTAACAACTTGTTTCAACTGTCTTTTTCTGAAGCCGATATATGAGGATATGTTCTAAGGTTAAGGTCAATGGTGTAGGTATATTGTTTCAAAATATTATTTGTTTATTACTGCCTATTTTCTAATATTATTTATTTACCTTTTACTATTATTATTTGACATATTTTTATTAATTTGAAGTTATTTAGACCACACTAGACTTGTTCTTGGTCGTGTTTTCTAGCCACTGCTAGATAACGCTGTGCATTGTATCCTGTAATGTTTATTCATATTTTTGTTCTAGAATGAGTCAGGATTAAAACGCCGGTCTAGCGAGGAAATCGAAACAGAATCTCCCCTCAAGAGGCTATGTCAAGAAGTGGAGCGATCATTTCCTCAGCACGACGCAATGATCAACAATTACATCGACAGTACCACAAGAAACAACATAGACGAGATACAGAGGAGTACAGAACAGCTCCTCACAGAGATACAAACCCTTAGAGAACTGGCACAGAAGAAAGAACATGAATGGAACCATATCTTACACATGAAGAAAATTAAAGAAGAAATGTTGTTAAGGTAACCTAGCTTTATTCTAGGATTTAGTATCGTTATTATCTCCCAATATCTACACTTTTTTTAACCATTTGGGACAAAATTTTTTATTACTTATAGTTGCATTTTATCTGAACTTAATCGCATAAATGAGATCACGCCATCGCGTATTGCGTAATGTATGAAACGTCGAAGTATGAAAACAAACAATACGTGATTAAGACCTGCAAATGTACTTTAACAATGTTAACAAATCTTGCGAATTTAAAACTTTTCATTGTTTCGGCATTCGAATTTTAGGCAAAATTGATTTAACTTAAAAATATTGCAAAGCTTTACAACACCTTTCGACATTTTCATTTTGAATCTCCACTACTCATTTAGCATATTCTATTCATAGCATTGTAGATTGTAAGAAACAACCTACAAATGCTATGGACAAAAAAATGGCGTCGGGAATAATTAACAATTTTCGATAACGCAACAGTGGTTTTGAGTTTAGGTCTTCTATAGGTAATAGGTACCTAAAGGCCTTAATTTGCATTTTGTATTTATAGGTTACTACGACGCAAACAAGTGATATCGTTTGAAAAGTCAGCGGAAGTCAACGTCAACGGTCAAGACCCGTTCGACTATTTGAACCAAGCAAAGAACCTGGCTATAGACAAAAGCGATGAGATATCAGGACTGGCGCTTAAACCTCCCACTTCTAGCATGAGTCCGATGATGCAAGCGCCTCTGATGCCAGTTAATTCGCCTTTTAATCCCATGGGTGGACTCCCGCCGCCTTATGACAAGGCGCATCTCCAATCGATGCCGAAACCAGTATTTTCTCAGCCGATGATGATGCCTGGCCCGATGTCGGGGTTTCCTAGAGACATGAACGGTCAGTTACCTAGTAGCTTCGGCTTACCGATGGGAAGGCAGGGGCCTACCAAGGATGTCAAGTCGATCATTGCGGACTATAGACAGCGGAATCCCGATGTCACTCCGAGGAGAGGTCGTCGGATGAAGAGCATTTTGAATCCCAATATGATGAATGCGCCTCGCCCGATCGCTCCGAAAGTCGATATGGCTAATTTGAGCAATATTAGCATGCTGTTCAATAATATGGATATGGTAAGTGGCTTAAGTTTACTAACGACCGAATACTCAACTCCTTGTCAATGTTTGGGGTCTACTTAATCATTGAAGCAGCTCCTAAACTCAAAAAGAGTAGATTCAAAAGTAGCCCTGAAATCTAGAGTCTCAATATCTATTCTATATTCAATACTTATAATAAAGGAAGAAAGGACAAAAAATCTGTACTTGGGAGAAAATACAAAAAAGTTGTCTATGGAACTTAGGAAAAGTATTAGAACAAAATTATATTGGTAAATTTTAAAATTTATGTCCGCCTGTCTTTTGCACTGTTTGTTCCATATACAATTAAAAATCCGATTGAAATCTGGTTTTCGAAATTGGATAGTTCTATTTTCGAGGAACCTTGTGATATATTTTACATCGAAATCCAACTATTAGAACCCGAGAAATGAACGAAAATGTCGGCTATGCACTATTTCTAAGCAGACGAAGTTGCGAATAACAGCTAGTTATAAATACGAAAGTTTTATGTGTATTTTAATCGCGTTAAAACTGTTTAACAGACATATGGACAGTAAAGGCAAAGGAAAGGCAAAAGGGTCTATAGATATACGCTTTTGACCAAACAGACAGACACGTAAAACTTTAAGTTAAAGTTTTAACTGTGTGTTTTCGCAATTAGCTCTACTATTGGGCCTTTATGCGTGATTTTAAGTCGTGGGTTTCCTCACGATGTTTTTCTTCATCGCAAGGGCGATGTTAATAGCGCACATATTTTTTTCTTAAAGAAAAAGACATTGGTGCGCGGCCGGGATTCAAAACCACGACCTTCGGAATGAAAGTCGGGGTATTTACCACTAGACCAACAGCGCTCTACACGTAAAACTTATAACATCCCACTTTAAACGTGGGGGGTTAAAAACTAGTACAATAATAAAAAACTTGAAACTAAATCAATTTTGTACAAATAGGAGGCCTTATCGCTTGAAGCGATTACTTCCAGGCAATCTTGGAATGGGAAAGTGCTGTAAAAGGAAAACGAAAAGGGTACCGTTTTTACCAAAGGGTAATTTTTGTGTTTTAATTTTTAGATGATGCACTACGTTACAGCATCATCTAGCTAGCTAGCTAGACTAGTACTGGTAAATGTCAATAATCCAATTAAATGTTGTTCCTTGACCTCGTTCCGCGATGTCTGCAACTAGACGCACCGCGCACTTGTGCTGTGCATTACGGCTATATTCGTTGCAATTGTTTTGTGATAATACCAAGGTTAAATGTTCTGTCGTGCCACTTTTGTAAAGGCCTTGATAAAGTTTGTATTCAGTCATGTTTCAAGGTTACGTAGGTACCTCAAAAGGTAATAAAGACGACCCTTATAAGATCATTTTTTTTTCCCATCTGTCTTTCTGTACGTATATATATATATCAAGGGGTGACCATTGTGTTTGTAATAGATAGTTTTATTTTCTACAACATACTTATGAAACACCACAATCCAAAGTAAATATTTAAAAATAAAAGGCTTTAGTTGCAAAAAAGGGCGGCCTTATCGCTGAAAGCGATTTCTTCCAGGCAATCTTTGTATAGTGGAGAACTTTAACAGCTTGAGCCTAATATCATAGTGGAAAGACGTAATAGTATGCGTTTTTTTTTAAACAAATTTTGACAATTCATGTGTCAAATTGCCTAAATTCTCCTTCAATTTATGTAAAAATGACGTCATGAATAAGATAAAAGACCGGTTTCAAAGATCAAATTTTTATGAAGCTTGGCAACTGTTAGACCGCTGATTATTACACACAGGCAAACTGTATTAATGCTTACAATAACACTTGTTCCAGAATCAAAAATCGATGCTAGAAAGGCTACAGCAACTAGGCGCGGGCGGCGGGCTGGCGAACGGTCTGTCGTTCAAGGACGTGCTGGTGCAGTTCGCGAACATGCAGGCCAACCAGCCCGGACTCGTCCCGCCGAGCGCTCGTCCCATAGACCCGGGCCAGTTGCCGGCCCGACCGGACCATCATGTGCGACCTGAAGGTGAGATGGTTACTTTACGTTCATAATAATAGTATTTGTTTTTTTTTAATGCTATATTTACTAAAAAAGCTTTAAAGAAAAATATACATGAATAAAGTAAAGTCAAATGTAAAAGGATGTAAAGGAAAACATCGTGAGGGCACCAATATTCCCAGGACTCATTACATCACAGTCCGAAGGCATCAGACATTCGACAATCCGTGGTAGGCTCCCGTGGCGTCTTACTGCTTAACCCTTCTAAGAGAAGGCATTTGACCTGCGCCTGGACTAATTAACGGGCTAATATTTATTGATCGGTGTGAAACATCTATAAGTGAGGGTAAACCTGAGTGTTGGCGTGGCGAGACGCATCGCCACGCTTTCCAATTTCGATATTTTACATCCGCCAGTGACGGCTCAAATGTTTTTTATTTTAATGAATTCATTACATTCAATTTACGGCCTCCGTGGCGCGGCGGACGAAGCTCGGACTGCAACGCAGAAGGTTGCGGATTCGATTCCCGCCGGGAACAGATATTTCTGCTGACCATAAGTGTTTGTTTCTGGTTCTGGGTGTTTTCTATGTATCATTATGTATGCATTTAGAAAAAAAAGTATAATATGTAATATATCCGTTGTCTAGTGCCGCCCTAGGGCTTAGTTTGGGGCTAGATAACGCTGTGTGCAATGTCGTACAATATATGAATGTATTTGACGAATGACGACCTCTGTGGCGCGTCGGGCGAACGCTTGGCTGCTATGCAGAAGGTTGCGGGTTCGATTCCCGCTGGGTGCAAATATTTATGTTTAAAAAATAAATATTTGTATCTGGTCTGGGCGTATTTCTATGTATAATATGTATGTATTTACATAAGAAAAATAAAATATAAGTAGTATATCCGTTGTCTAGTCACCGTAACACAAGCTTAGCAGCTTACCACAGGGCTAGATGGCGCTGTGTGTTCGTCACAGGATTTATTTATTTATTTATTTATTTGTACCCCGCAGGCCGTCGCCGCGAGCGCCCCCACGAAGAGCGGTCGGGGGCGGAGCGGCTGCCCCCCCCCGGCCCCCGCCTGCCGCCCCCGCCGCCCTACCCCGAGATCTCCCTGCTGCCGGTGTCCTCCTCCTCCTCCAACCAGGACGGCAGCCAGCAGCAGCAGCAGAACTCCTTGCTGCATGGCATACTTACTAAAGTAAGTCTTACGTCTCAACCTAATCGTATATATAGGACCTAAACTGAAAATTTCAATCGGATTTTAGACAGAATACTGGGTGTATTCTGAAGTATGATGTCTGTTTCTTGTAATACTTCTGTAACTTTTTTATTATGTTGGTACAATAAAGAGTCAACCTTGAAATGCCAACTGTAAAGTTAGCGAAAGCTCGGGCGTTGATATTAAATAAAAAAATATATTAATTTTTTATTTAAAGTTCGCGAAGCTCGGTCGTTGATAATAATGACTTTATTGAATAAAACGCGAGTAAATACTGGTAAATATTGTGCGAAATTGCGAAAACCTAATATAATATCGCATCGTATACCTTTTATTTAATATAATATCGCTAACTTTACAATTAGTTACACCGCCTTGAAAAAGCTAACTGTAAAGTAATCGAAACCTCGGTATTTTGTAATAATGACGTTATTAAAAACATTGCTTCAGAAAATTTTCGAGGAGTCCAACAGGAATTTTCAGTTTAGTTCTTATATTAACTTTGCTGTCCATTTAGTTGCTCGGTCTTCTACACGATATTGTTAAAACTCTCAAGCTCACATAGAAACAGTGCAGTTTTGTGGACAAAGTTTCCTTTACAACTACTCAAGCTTACAAAAACTTGAAACTTTTTCCTAGTCAGTTAATGTAATTGGTTTAATAGTCGTGTTATTTGACTATAAATAAATAAATAATAAAAAAGGGTTTAACAGACTGACGGACGGACGACAAAAGCATCTTATAAGGGTATCTTTCTTACCTTTGAAGGTACAAAGCCCTAAAAGCGACGATAACGGGCTTATTTCGTGCAGCTAATTGGACAGTTACGCTTACTATTCTCATTGTGGTTCGATCAAAGCTCAGAACACATATACTGGGAAGTTAGAGCGCTTCATAAGGGTATCATTTTGTAATGGTAAGTTTGTATGTACCTACCGGTACCATAAACGTTTTAAATTCACACGATTTGTTCACATGTTTACATATAATATTTCGTAAATTTGTTTTTATTGCTCAAGCCATATTTACTAGAAATATTTTTATAGGTAAATCACTGGAAAGTGATCCTGTAGATGGCGTCTCAATCGAACCGTAGTCGAAAAATAGTAGACAGGAAAACATTCATATTCTTAAATTCGCTGCTCGAGATGGGAACTTGCGTGGCCGAGCGGTATAGGCACTGGAATATTGATCCAGGGACGCAAGTTCAAATCTCGCCGCAAATGAATTTTTGAAGATGAATTTTTCCTTTAAAAATATTTCTATGTTTACATTTTATTTATTTTCTTCTTCTGATCTTTGTCTCGTGTCCCCTCAAGATTGAGATCATTGTAACATAATCGAAACGTCGAAGTAAGAAAATAAATAATAGTACGCGATTAGACCCGGTAAAATGAAAATTTGTATGTACCATGTCATGAATAGACCGCTAGCTGTGTAGTCTTCGATACTGACCGCTCGCGGCAGTGTGTGTTCTGAACTTGATGGGTATAATCTGTGGTTTACTTGGCACTTGACTTGTGTAAAAAGGCGTACTATAATACGTCGTCATATCTTAATGAAAAGAATCCATGGACATAATTTATTGATTGCTCCTGTTGAAACCATAGAAGAAATTATGCTCCTGTTCGAATTATAGATGTCATAGGTCTGTACTATGACGATTGAAATTTAACACATGATCACAAAAAAGACCCATGAGTTTCTTGTGGCTTCTTCTCATCCGAGGGCGCGTTCCGAAGCCACACTTTAATCACCACACCTAAAACCAAATGATCATGTGCATTTACTGTTGTACAAGAATATAAAGGAACTTTGACTTTTGAATTATGCCCTAGAACTAGACTTCTACATCTATCTACCAGATATTTGTATACTTTAGAAGGTAGATAATTCTAAACAAATTTACAGACACGTGACAAACTTTTTTGTTACACTATTTAGAGAAGAAAAGATACATTCGCTTTGAAAATTGCAATCTATTATAAAAGCAATCGAAAATAGAGTTTATCAGCACCGCGAAAACTTTAATCATTTTCATTAGGACTTTGACGAAGCTAAGTTTCAAGTAAAACTCAGGTTACAATATCCCTCGAACCGATCACAATCCGCTTACCATTAACTAAATAGCTCGCTTATTGAACCAGCTTGAATGAGTGTTGCCAACGTTCACAGCAAGCGTCCACAGCGTCTCAGAGTTTCTCGCCGACTTTGGCTAAACTTCTCACTTCGCCGGAACGGGCTCAGGGGGCGGAACGGGCCGCATTGCCTACGTTCGGTCAGGCCAAGGTACCTCAATTGTAACAACAACTACAATCATTGGTGTCCTAATTGGCCGTTACGATACGAAATTCGAAATTTTAGTTTTTAAGAGACGATTTTTTTTTAATTTTCCCTCTATGTCGCTGGGATGGAAATTTGATGAAATGTTTATTGATTTCATCGTTTTCCCGCGACATGTGGACAGTTGGTTAGTGTATTGAGAGCTTTCTTGATATTTCCTGATTTGATTTTACAGTTTTTATTAGCGTGTTTTTTGTTCTGTGTAATAAATATGGCAATACTTTTTAAGGACTTTATAGTCCCTTCATTGGGTCTAGTAAACGTATGTCGTATGCTGTTCAGCAGCCCTAGACAACATTGTTAGCGATTAACGAAATCGCAATCGACAGTTTTTTTTTTGTATGAAATTGACATTTGTAAAGTCACGTGACTTCGCGAACTTGTGTGTCAATTTCATACAAAAAAATCTGTCGATTGGCGATTTCGTTAATCGATAACAATGTTGTCTAGGGTTGCTGATTAGAACGATTAAGATCGTCAACCTTTGACTTTAAAGGGCCATTGAGGCTAAAAAGGTTTTTTTTTTTAATTTTTACGCCAGTTTCGCCACATGTTTTAGTAAAATATTTACAAATTTGCATACAGAATATATCTTCGGGAGTTCTCAATGCACCAATGAAAACGATAAACAAAATCTGTTGTAGATTTAATTTAATTTATTAGGTATGGCAATACTCATTAAAATGCCTCCTCATTACACATTGACATCTCATCATCACAATTTTAAAATGATAGCAATAAAAATTCCCAGGGTAAGCGAAAAAAAAAAATTGAAAACGGCACTCTACATTCCAAAGCTGCTGCTGAACCGATAGTTCTTTTAGGGTGTTGTGCCTAAGGGAATAAAAGGAATCCTTATAATTTTTGAGTATAATAATCAGTCAAAACAACAAAAACCCCTGTTCCTACGTACGTTGGTAGCGCTGAGCCAACAATACCCTGTGGTAAGGTGGAACCGTTTGTCTACAGAACTGTGGCGAGATCACGATAACTCCGGTGCAGCCGACGCCGCCGCCCCAGGACAACCCTACTGAGAAAACGGAAGAGGTTGTCCAATTGGTAAGTCTAAATAATAATATGTTTTATACGGTACATGATTTTCAAGCCAGATCAGACAATGGAAAATGGCTGCAAGACGACGCGGACGTCTAATAAATCGACCTATCAGTGTGGCTACCAGGTCGATCTTTTGAACCAACTACAAATGGTCAAAGCGTTACCTACCAGTATCTTATTCCATATGCGATGTATATGTTTTATTATGTTTACATATTTTCTTCTCTCGATTGTAGAGATTAGATTATGTCGTCTAAGTAGTCACACAAAACTTGAAGCTGGCTGTTTCACTTGGCCATATTTCGTTCTAAGACATGAGAAATATAAACATCCATTTAATCGGGCTTTAGGGCCTTAGGGTGGAATAATAATATGCGATTAGTCGCATATTATTCCACCTTTCTATTATGGGTTTTTATGTCTCCTTGCCACCAAAATCATAATTAATGATAAGCGACTAAGACCTTATTTACCTTTTACGCGACTGGTAAAATGTAACCAAGTTAACAAATCGTTTGAAGTGACCTAGGTTAATAGAAACATGTCTGTCTGTGCTTCCAGGACGACGACGAATCAGCCGCATCTGAAGGCGAAGCATCGGGCTCGCCGTCAGGCTCGGGCTCCGGCCGGCTGGTGATCGACGAGACGAGCGCGCCCGACGCGACCGACCCCGCCGACGGCGCCGCCGACACTGACACGCCGCTGTGCCAGGGCTGCCGGCGCCGCGACGCGCAGTTCGTGTGCGCGGGCTGCGCCAACCAGTGGTACTGCAGTCGCGACTGTCAGGTACGGAACAAGATGGCGGTCGAAACAAGATGGCGGCGGTACCAATATGGCGGTCGCCACTTACATTTTCATTACACACCTACTCACTTACTTATACACAACTTTATTAGTAGAATTATATGTGCAAGTTAAATCGAGGTCATCTATTTGTATTTCAGTGAAACTAATGACTCATATTACAGAACGACGTCTTAGTGTAAAACATGGTTTAAAAATCAGTTGTTTGTGCCTAACGCAAACCTTCAGTGAATAGTTAAAATTTGTCTATAAACCATGGTATAATCGGTAATTCGATTGATAATAATAAGTTTAAAGAATTACAAATTATAGACACCCAGAGCTAAGACGAACATTTTTCATTCACAGGTAGCAGCCTGGGACGAGCATTCTGAAATGTGTTCCGGATAAAGTGAGTCCATACATCTACACTACACCGCTAGTGTATGTCCGAGCGTCACAATCCATCAACATCTCAACTTCATCGTAGTGTCATTGCCTTATAGTTACTGTAATGTACTGGGAAAGTACATAGAATCTCTTAAGGTGCTTCTTACACGAGCTCAAGCAGCGAAAACCAGGCTACAGACCATTAGGTTTAACTGTACAGTCAAACTGTCCTGTTCAATCATACTCGTGTAAAGAAAACTAAGAACTTACAGTTTAAAATATCATCATAAAAGTGTACAGTTAAAACTGCGCTGTTAAATCTTATGGTCTATAGCCTGCTTTATACATGGAAAAACAACCTAAATATAAAGTGCAACGCTCAAAGTGCATTGCACCAAACTAACTATTTAAAAATCCCATACAAAATGTCAAACAACTTTAATTGCTCGTGTATAAGTGCTTTGTGACTAGTTTTTGGGATGATACTTGACGAAATTTCGGAGATAAAATCGAAACATGACCAATCCAACATGCTGTGGCAATCACCTAAGATTTATGCTGACTGTACTATTTTAGGCTATGATGATACGGTCATCATCAAAAGTCAAAAAAACATTTATGAGGAATAAATAGAATGGAGTTCTAACTTCCCTATTAAACTCGATTAAAACAATGTTCCACGGTCACACAGGAGCAGATGACATGTTACATACAGTATTATGTAGATCGACCAATGACGGACGATCTTTAGTGACAGACTGGCGGTCGAATCATCGTTCTAGGCCCCGCAACCACCGTTTGCGTAGAACATTTTTTCAAAGGATTGCTACTAACATATACATTGGAGTTCGTTGAAAAACATTTAGATATTCAACTATACATCATATCATAATTGTGGGGTGCCAAACCAGGACAGATATTCTGATAATAAAAGAAATTCAGACTTTACAGTTGGCTTTTTCAAGGTTGACTGTGACGGTTGGTTGTGTTTCAAGTCAACCTTGAAAAAGCGAACTGTAAAGTTGGCGAAAGCTCGGTTCAAATAATGAATAAAAACGCGATAAAACCGGATAAATAAAGTGTTTTATTACTAAAAGGTCTGTTAATAGACTTGTTTTATAACATGGACGAGTTCAAGTATTTGTCAAAGACTTGTCCGTCTACTTCACATCATGTATCGTCCCATAAAAACAGTCAAAAGTCAAGTTGTCAAGTGATCTAAGGAATATTATAGAATTCCATTTATTGTTAGAATGTAACTTACCCTAATTTATATTTGTGTCATATTTAAACGATTTCTTATTGTTTATTTTATAGTCTGTAAGTTTATTTCGACCAAAAAGTTACTATCTTTTTTTCTCTCGAATGTATTTTGATGCAGTTTCCAAAAAAAAACTAGTGTTTTAAAAATGCTTTGAATATGTAGTCTTTGGCTTACATGGACCTAATGTAAATAATATATTGCCAGACCTAGCACACAGCGCAATCTAGTTCCAAGCTTGTACTATGGGTGTTTTCTATTACTTACTAGATAGATAACTTTATTCGTACAATATAAGGCAAGTAATCAAAACACAAATACATAGAGTAAATAAATAAATAAATTCTGTGACCAACACACAGCGCCATCTAGCCCCATGGTAAGCTGCTAAGCTTCTGTTACGGTGACTAGACGACGGATATACTACTTATATTTATTTTTCTTTTGTAAATACATACATATTATACATAGAAATACACCCAGACCAGATAATAATATTTATTTTTAAGCATAAATAATTGCACCCAGCGGAAATCGAACCCGCAACCTTCTGCATTGCAGACAAGCATTTGCCCGACGCGCCACAGAGGTCGTCAAAGGAAAAGGAAAGCTTAAAATGTAAGTTGCACAAATGGGCGGTCTCTTCGCTGTAAGTGATTTCTTCCAGGCAATCTTCGGATGGAATAGATCTGTTTAGAAGTGTGTAGCGTTTATGCTCGGGGGTGTTATGAATCATAATTGTTATCCAAGTATTTACAAAAAAAGTAAAATATGTAACTACAATGTACTATAGATACTAGACAACGGGTATACTACATATAATACTATTTTGTTGTATACAAGGTGTAACGGGTAAGCCCTTTTAATCCGAAAGGGGGTTGTTCTAGACGTCTAGGCAAACAACTTTTGTTCTACGACTTTTGAAAATACAAACTTTTTATTTGAAAATTTTGAGATTATGTTTCATTGAAAAAACAGCTGCTTTTGAAAATAAAGGTAATTGAAGTTTTGATTGCAAGCCATCAAACTAAATAAAAGGACAACGTAAGGTCAATGACCTTGAACTCTCAGAAACAGCTGATTTTCAAGTAAACTTTACACCTAAATTTTTCGAAAAGTACTTCGAATTTCCAAAAGTCGTAGAACAAAAGTTGTTCGCCTAGACGTCTAGAACAACCCCCTTTCGGATTAAAGGGGCTTACCCGTTACACCTTGTATACAACAAAATAGTATTATATGTAGTATACCCGTTGTCTAGTATCTATAGTACAAGCCTAGTTAGGGGCTAGATGACGATGATTGCAACGTCTTGCAATATTAATTTATTTTCTTTAATCAGTAATGGCAATGCGTCCTGACCGTTAACGTACTGACATTCTTCCGTCTCGAAGACTATCATATTTTGAAACTGCATCAAAATCGTTAAATCCCTATGTTAGATTGTACTGCGGTTTGTATGCGAAAGGCAGGCGAGTTGTGATCTCCGTCACTCACCTTGTTCCTGAAGATATTTGTCAAAATGAATGCTGAGCCAGTTCTGATTAGGTTTTGTGGAAGTTTCTTATTTACAACTCTGTCTAGTTGTTTTTGTACTCGTATTAAAAAAATCTTAGACTCTGAGCTAAAAAAATTTTACAATAAAGTTACAAAAGATTCAAGTTTTTTTTTTGTTTTGTTGCTTCTGTTTTTATCTTTGACACATTTTTCTATGTCATCCACAGTTATTTAATCAATTTCCTTGATTTTGAAGGAAAAGAAGAAATAATGTCGATTCAATATATCTAAACATAAATATATCACTAAAAATAATACTGTCAACAAAAAATGTAATCTTCTACAAATTTTTTTGTGAAATGGAAACCCCTTCAAAGGAAACAAAAATCCTTATTTCTTTGAAAAAGGATTCTCTCGCTTTTGTGACCGGGATATTAAAAAATATAAAATGATTTCATAATTGAAAAATTGATATGATAAGAATAAAGTTCCTTATAATTTGATTAGAAGGCACTTACGCTGATACACAATTGTATTGTAGATAAAATTATAACATTATTAAGAGAGATATTATTTGTAACTAATAAAATATTGATGCGATGTAAACGTGTGGTTCTGATGATGCTGGCAAATTGTTGATCGACGAAAATAAATTGGCAAATTGACGATTAGTAGAACAAGTCATTTAACCGAGAGGGTTAAATTAAATTCTTTTTAGAACCTTCTAGCACTACTACCGATCAAAACCATGTATTGCTTTTTTTCTAAGCAATTGCTGTTAATAACCCTTTTCTTGCAGCCAAGTAAAACCGTTATACGTTAGAGACTTTCTTTTCAAAAATCACTATTCTATTTTTTTCACTAACATTTCTACAAGTTACTTTAAATGATGGTCAAATTCAATAGGTTAACAGTCGATGGCAATCTATAGAATTTCACAAAAAAATCCTAAACTATTTCCTAAGAGTATGTGTACTGTCAAAACGGTTGTTATAATCCTAGAGAAAACCTCCAAAAATCTCAGAAATATTATCCCCTATCTTCCTTCTTCAAATTTAAAGATTTGTGCCTTGTTATTTGTGTTTAAAACAACTGAGCGTAGATCAGAATTGCATGTATGTGTGCCTGTATTTGTTGTGTGTGTTGGATAGAACATATTATCTATTTACAGTAAGCGTTAGACTATGTGGAATCAATAATGTATAGTATAAAATCAATTTTGTATTATAATGAATATTTTATCGATCAATCTCTCACACATGTTGATATGCCTGAAGCATGAGCAGCCACGTCTTGGTGTAACCTGTGACCGTTAGACTTGGGCATAACCAATTTTGCGACCGTTAGACCTAGGTGTAACCAACCAATTTTGTGACCATTAGACTTGGGTAAAAGCAATTTTGTGACGGTGAGACTTGGGTATAACCAATTTTGTAACAGTGAGAATTGAGTGTAACTATTTTGTGACTGTTAGACCTGGGTGTAACCAATTTTCTGACCGTTAGACCTGGGTGTAACCAATTTTGTGACCGTTAGGCCTAGGTATAACCAATTTTGTGACAGTTAGACCTTGGTGTAACATGGGTTTAACACATTTTCTACGGTTACAAATAGATGAAGCGCAACTGAAGAATTTTTTAATTGTAACCAATTTTGAGTTACTTTATTATACTTTTATGCGCTAATATCGGTCGTGCATATGATTATGGTCACTCTTAGGTCTAACTTGTCACATCTAGGTTTTATCGTGCTTCAGACTTTAACTGTAACCTACTTAAGCATCGTAATTGAAAATCTAATATGTTTATTGTAAATCAACGCTTATAATACCTACTTATTAATTGACAAAATAGAAATGTATAATAGGAACTATGAGTAATACTGCCTAATATTATTTTTAGTTTCGGCAAGTACAATGTTTGTATTTTCACTTGCGGGTTCCGAATAATTAATTCAATTTACTTTTTCTATTGACATTTAAATTATACCAGTTATTAAATATTATAACCCTTATCCATATCTCTTAGTAGAAGACAATATTTTTATAAAAAAAAATGATGGTGACAGACAGAATAATCTATGATATTTACGTGAATATAATACAAAATAACTAAAATTAAATCTATTTATAACTTCAGTAATGGTTAATCATAGAAATCAATAATATAAACACAGCCGTGCCAAAATATACACAGTTTTTTTTTCTACGTGCTATTGAATGAGTGAGAACGTCATGCAATTTTATTAATTGTATGGTTATTGTATTGTTTTTCGGTCGCGGAACCCTACACCGACAGCTATTGAATTTCTAAGACTGTACTCGGAAATGTTTTGATGTGAAGGGCCGTGTTTATGAAATTCATTGCATTTTGGTTGAAAAAGAGTTAAGAATAGAATAGAATATGTATTTATTAGGACAAGCACACGGCAACAAATACAAAACAAAAAAAACAATATTGGATACTCACAAACTAGGAAGCCATGTGCGAACCCTAAATGGGCCAATGGGCCTAAGTTAGTCATTTCATTGGTGAAAATTAATGTTTGGGAATGGTCAACGAGCCGTATCGCCCATTCCTAACTCCATGACACTTAGGAGCGTTTCCGAGTACAGCTTTGACTATGGTAGCTTTTGTATTTATTTATTTACCCTTTTTTTACCAATAACTTCTAATTAGTTACGGTAAAGCATAATAATTAATTATATTTTGTCGACATATTATTGACTTTAAAAAAAGCATTTTTTGTGCTTTTATTTTATCAACTGATTTTGCATACAATGTTATGTTAGAAACATAAATATTTCCAGGAAACAGTATTTCAATTGGGCTCTGCAGACGTGGAATTTTTGTCCGCCGGAGACCATGACTATTCGAATTAAATTTTTAAACTCCTTCATCTGCACAGCTCTTAACAAGATAGTCTTGTACATTTTACCCTGACCAATTTATGAAGAAACATTTCTTGTTTCTTTATAAAATTCATAGATTTAGTGCTAAAAGTCACGATGTCTTAGATTTTTTCCTCTGGTCAGATTTATTATTACTTTTGTGAGCGCTAAATTAAAAAAAGAGTGACTTGTAGCCTAAACATACTTGGACAGAAATACCACAGGTCAGACCTACAAAATGACTGATTATATTATTTATTTGATAAAGGGTTGATTTTTCAATTATCTTTCATACAAAAGATGTTGAAAAATCAACCCTAAAATGAATTACCTATTTGACTTTAAATTGCACTGTTATATCAACTAGCGCCACCTATGTGAACCTATAGGAACGTGTCCATTTTTTTTTAAGCCTCATGTGTTTTGGAAAAATATGAAATCGTAGTATTCAAATGTAAGCTAGAACTCTTCACAAAATAAATAATAATGTTTTTGTTTTTGCACAAATTATACTAACATTTAGTTAAAATTGAATTTGTACGCAGTTTATTCTTTTAATTATTTAAAGGAGGTCTGTATGATGATTGATGAACCCTCTGTGATAAATTAATATTTATTTGTATAATAGAGCAGCAGTGATCCGGAAAATGTATCTAGTACTCATTTAAATGCTACCACTGCTAGGGTCTTTGTACACACTTCATTCGGTTTATTCGGACGAAATGTCTGTCGTTTGCATGAACCCCGGCAATTATTATTATTTATTAACAAACTATTATGCTTTTCTTAACCGACTTATATAAAAGGAGTTCTCAATTCGGCCGTACCGATTTTCGTTTACCGTCAGCAGGTTCGTAACCCGCTACCCTGTATAAGTGGAAAGTTCTAGCAATGCAATGATTTGCCTAGGTATCGGCGAGCGTTCCTTCAGCTAGTCACCCCTTTCGTTACCTATTTACCTATATGTATTGTAACTATAAGTATATAGTGTTATGGATATAAGAGAATGTAATAAAGCAGTACTATCTTTGACATTCGAATTGGTTTTATTTATTTGGACACAAATAGCCTTGTTAAATCAAAGGGGAGTAAGTTCGGAGTAGTTATTCCGCTGTTTGTTTCTGTCTGTCAACTTTGAAAGTTCTTGTCACGGAGAAATACAACCCAGGTTCTCACTACTCCGACCTCTTTTATTATTAAGGCTAATAGAGATTACGTTTTATAACATTTTTAAACATACAATTTTCAATATTCCCATCTTACTTCTTACTAATATTGTATTATACACGCGAAAGTTTGTATGTATGTATGTGACTTTGTTACTCTTTCACGCAAAAACTACTGAACCGATTGCGATGAAATTTGGAAAATTATCTGAGCTGGAGACCTGGATTAACATAACACAGGCTTTTTATTACGTGACTTACGCGGTTGAATCCGTGGGGATCAGCTAGTAATATATCAAAGGCTTATTGAAAATTTACCAAAGGATTTGAATTTGAACTTTATTTAGACTACAACAAACTTATAACTTTTCTTTTTTCGGGGAAATTAACAACCAAATACAGAAATGCCACTTAACATTTGAGAGGTACTTAAATACTTGAGCAGCTTATTAATTTTAAATTAGTATGGACTTTTTGAGTTAGACCTGCTAAAGTAGATCCTTAATTTTAAGTAAGTAGAGTTTCTGTAAAGTTTCAAAACACAGGTTAATTTGATAGATAAAATATTTATTCAAATGAGTAAGTAACACTAACAAATAACAAGTTCAATAAATTGTAAGTCAAACAAAAACAATAAATCTCAAAATCAATGATGAACAAAATTACAATAAAGTTTTTAATATAACAATTAGAATTCCTCGCAGATTGATTACATAGATCCCGTCTTATTACAGAACGCAGTCTGAGCTTAGACTATGGTTTATTTTCAGGTTTTAAGAGGAAGGGATACCTACTCTGTTGTCTATACAAACGGAGTCGACTGTTTACTCCCTGGATAAAGACAGAGCAAATATGTTTATGCCATAAAACCTATTATATACCATGACCATTTGACCATGCACCTGAATTTTGTTTCTTTTTCAATATCTAGTTTCAATGGTAATACAATTTATAAAAATTTGAAAATGAATAAAATCAAAACGTAGGGTTCCTCGGCAGATATAGGTTTTAGGGCACAAACATATTTGTTCTAGTATCTTAATCCAGGGCGGAAACAGGCGACTACGTTTGTATGAAGACCAGCTGTGGTATCATCTAATTAGCATCCACCGTTACTAGTTGCTATTTACTGTCAAAAAACATTTCGTATTCTACATTGCTGTTTTGAAGTAATCACCGGTAACAACCACGTTACGTCAAAGCAGAAATGTACTGCAACTTAGCAACTATACTAGCGGTGGATGCTAATTAGATGATCGGCTCGCAGCTGTGTATCATCTAATTAGCACCCACCGCTACTAGTTGCTATTTACTGTCAAAAAACATATTTCGTTTTCTACATTGCTGCTTTGAAGTAATCACCGGTCAAAGCAGCAATGTACTGCAACTTAGCAACTACTAGCGGCGGATGCTATTTAGATGATACCACAGCAGAGTATCCTTCCCTTTTAACCAATTATGGAAGGCTTCTAGATAGATAATAAACTATCGATGTCCGTAATATGCGAGGAATTATAGATAGGGCAACGTGAATCGAAATTGTTGACTAGTAAAACAAAATATGATTTTCAAAAACGTGACTAGAGACCACAATGTTGAGTACATCTAGTTATTGCCAAAAATATATACTTATTTTTGTAAGTTTTACAAATCGGTGGGGTTTTTCTATGGATTTTTTAACGTCTTTAAACTCTTATAGCCTTATCTAAAAACGTGAAATAATGTCGGAGTAATTTTTCTTTCTGTCTGTCAACTTTGAAAAGGGAAAAGGGAAAAGACAAAGCATGTTCTAACTACTCCGACTTTACTACACGTTTATTAATAAGGCTGAGAGAGGTACAAACAAAAACGAAATCTGTCTATAGTTCCAGTCAAAACTCGAAAACAGATTTTTGGTCAAAACTACATTACGACCAACTTTATTTAACCGATAAAGCATAATGAAGAAACCTATGGCGCTAACTATAACCTATTTTTAAACGACTTCAAAAAAGGAGAAGGTTCTCAACTCGTCACGCATATTTTTTTTTAACTTTGAGTCGCCTTCGCTGTATAGGAGTCTAATTTTTAAATCGCTCGTACGACGTCGAACGATTTAAATAGCTCGTTTACTGCTGGATGTCGACTTCTGCGGCGAGTGGAAGAGAGTACTCGTTAGTTACACTTGGTGGAGAGAATTGTGTGACGTACTTGGCTTTTTTAAAATTTACAGGTTTCAACCACGTTTCCATATAGTTTTAGTTGACTGGAGTCTACAGTGGAGCTACGTGGTTTTTTTTCTATTCCTACAGAATTAGGCTCCTGCTTGGTCACTTTTTGAGTCGGACTGTAACTACAAAATATTTTATAGTGTTTCATTACAATTTGAGTGCCAAAAAACTATAAACAGTTTAAAAAATATGCAGATTTTATTTAGCTACCTACCTAACTCAAAGGAATGTTAACATTTTTATATCATTATTTATTTGAAATTGCATACAAATTTTTGATTGATTCTTGATATAAATAAAAATATACATTAGAATGACCATACAAACAGACTTTTTTTATATATTTTCTTTGGCTTTTTAAACTAATTTTATGTGTTTGATACAACAGTAACTATAATATACCAGTCTATTGTAATAATTAATATTTATAGAAATTAGCACCTTACTACATCTAAATATAAAAATATCTTATAGGTAGTTACATAAAAATAAATGTAATATATAATATATGAGAATATTGAGCAGTATTTTGAACTTTAAGGTCTATGAGGGTTTAAAAAAGTGAAAATAATCGATTTATTTCTATATACCTCGATAAATGTCGCTGCTCAGAAAAGAAAAAAAAATATTAAAGGGTGTCTTCAAAATTGTGCTCCGATTAAGATTGGTTTACTCATTCATCCCTCACCTATAAACGATGATTAACAAATAACTAAGTTATGTGACGTTTGTCTCTGTCTTTCATGTTTCAAACTTCATGCCAAAGCAAAAGACAAACGACATATAGTTATGCAGCTGTTTATCATAGTTTATTAGTAAAGGGGGTTAGTGGATTTCGCAGTGTTTTAGAAAGGATGATGGGCACAATGAGCCGCTCGGCCATGTACGATAGATAGCATGTCGTTGGGTGCGGCGCGTTCGTTTCAAAATGGTATATTGTAAATTTACACAAAACCTTTGATCTTTGGTCGGAGCCTTTAATCCCAAAATTGGACGCTACAGTTTACGGTGATGCGGCTCAAAGTGCCCATCGTCCTCTCTAAATCACAAATTCACAAAGTCGTCTAACTATGACCTACCAAATCGGAACAGAATCAATTTCAAAGACGCGCCCCTTAAGGCCCCATACTCACCTAATGACGTGACAGGGATAGGGCTAGTAAATTTCAAATGTGTAAAAAAAGGACGTAAAATGCGACAATGCAATATTTTAGTAAGCAAAATCAAACTATTCCTAATAACAAGATAAATAAATATTGCTAACTTAGTAAAACTGTTCTACCAATTTCAAGTGTATGTTATCTAACTTTAATATAGAAAAAATAGAGGTTGAACTACGTCACGTTTAGCTGTTAAATGTTAATTTCGGTTATAAACGAATTGTTTCAGATAAAAAATCACTGTTTTAAAAGTTAACCAACAGTGTAAAGAAAAATACCAAAATGAAAATAAGAAAATGAAAAATAAAATACTAAAATAGTATTTCCGAATGTTTTGTAATTACTGAGCCGGTGTCGGTGTCGCCAACATCGTGAGTATGTCACCTTAAAACAAAATAGGCTTTACAACTTTCAAATTATTCCATAAATCGTATTGAAAATTTTATAGTCAAAAATAGTAAATTATTATTATAAAAAAATTACAACAAAAACATGTTTATCAGTAAAGTTTCATTATGTGATTGAATTATAAACAACTTATTATTAAATGAACACACTTGTACCTACATAATTATAACAGCATTTCCATACAAAAACGACTATTTACAACATTTTACAAAGAGATCGTATATAATAATGTACCTACTTTAGGCCCGACGCAAACAACGGAGGACAAGAGCGGAAAAAATACCATGTCGGCGATTTATTGACATTAACCCCGATACACCTGAACACTAAGATGCTGGAGTAGAAATCGCGTCATTTAAAAAGAACTCTGACGGCAAATGCGTACTTTTTACAAGACGCACACAGAATCTAGGTTAAGATGACAAAACACATAGCTCAGTTTTTTTACATTTCACAAATTTAATACATATTACATGTGATTAATTGCATCGGTAATTGCATCGCCTAGCAAGGCGATAAAACCGGAACATGATTTTAATTTCATTTCAGCATTGCGAAAACCAAAGCCAATCTATTTCTATGGAATTAATTCAGTAAGAAATAAAATTTAATGTAATTTGTATTTGTCTTTAGTCGATATACGGCGTAGTCATTTTCCAAAAACGTAGTTGATTTAAGAGTAGTCTGTCGGGCCTTGCATTGTACTTTATAAATCTCAATTTAATCTTTGTTTACCACAACTTACAATATAATAATTCGTCAACCTATTCGATGATTTACTCATCTATATATTTTATAGAAAAAAATACAACGAGCACCATCTTTTAAGCTTATAATATAGATGAAAGGAGTACAAAACTTTATAAAGTATTTCCAATACAGATTAATAAACAATATTTAATATTAACGCAGTATAAAATATGGTCTAACATTTTTTTATAAAAAATGTGCGTTTAAAATATTGATTTTTTAGTCAATTTTAGTCAACCTTTCTTTCGACACTTTTTTTACAAAACGAATCGTCATAACTATCATAATTTACGTCACCGAAAATACAGTACTATTGACAATTAATTAAGAAACATCATGGCTAGCTTATGTTGCTACATTTATTGACATTTAAAGATTATCAACACAGTTTACCTTTTGCCTGCCACCGTCTCCTATAAAGGACAAAGAAATATATGCTTCAGGCGCCATAAGGTATATCTTGCTTTAAATATTTTTCTGTCCTTTATAGAAGACGGTGGTGGTCAAAAGGTTTATCAACTAGCGAAAAATTCAATGAACTCTATAATTAATTATCAGTAGCCTTATAAGATTTAAAGTTAATCGTCAAGAAAAAAAAAAACAACGACAATCGTCAAAAATAATTGTGGCCGCACACGGGTTACACGCAACACCTACAAAATACACGTTGATCAAGAAACGGCGAATCCATTTACAAATGTACGAAAACTACAAAAACTAGATATAGGTTGAGTCATGTAAAAAGAACGCTAGCGGTTAAAGCGCGCCTTGAAAGTCAGCGTCCTTTTTACACGACGCTAACTCTTTGCTCAGTGGCGGTGTTTAGTGGCCGGTGGCCCGTCTGCAGTCAGCCTATCGTCAATCACACTGAACACCACAATCCGTCATTTAACAATAAATATAACATTGCTATCTCTCTCCAGCTGGTCTTCAAGCTGCGAGGTAGACAGTCCCCCTTGACAGCACAACTCGTCCAAACAGACAAGTCCGTTGTACGTGCGTACTAAGGCCTGGCTGTGTTCGCTCCTTAGGGACGCGTCGTCCGATGCGTGGAGAGTTATTGGGTACTGGAATATATAAAGTAAATTCTGTGAACATCACAGACAACCCCATAGTAAGCTTGTATTACAGTGACTAGACAACGGATATACACATTCAAGCGAAATTTCGTCCAGTCTAGCCCAAAATACAGAATTTAAGCGCTGAACCTTCTTATTCGGAGATACGGGATCTTATACAACGACAAATGTTATTCTGTTTAATAGATTTACTTCATCTCTAATAGATAGATTTAGTTTAGCGCTCGTTTTTCTTTACACAAAATGAAGTCCCTAGAACTAATTTGGGGGTGATTCTAGTGACAGACAGTCAAACAAGCATGCAGTCGGCCGACCTTGATGCGATGAGTAAATACTCTGCTGCAACGCAGAAGATTGTTGGTGCGATTCCTTCCGGGGACGAGCATTTATGCTGACCATAAAATGTTCGTTTATTTATGCGAAACTTTGAAAGTACAAGGTGAAATTAACTTCCAAAGGGAAGATCTTCCACCGGGCAGGTTACGGATGTTTCGTCGGTGGTTGTATATAAGCTTATCTCAGAAAGAAAGTTGATTGCGCGATTCAGGATTTCATACTAGTAATACCACTATGGGACCGTCTCCACGAGCGTTAGAATCGCGGCGATATTATCTTATTTATATACAACGCGCCGCCGCGTTAACATCGCCGTGTAGAGACACGTTCATAGAGATTGTAGAAATAAATGGCTTGACGATAATATCGCCGCGATTCTAACGCACGTGGAGACGATCCCTATGTCACTGATATGTCAGTTACCTTATAAACCCTCCTGATGAGACCTTCCAGGAGACCAAAGAGCACGAGTTTCCTCTCATTGATGGCCAGCTCTTGAGGCCGCAGCCGCCGGCACAGATCCCTCACGGTGCTTCCGTAACTCATGCCGGCGTACATTCGGAATATGTCACTCACTTTCGGGAGTTGACGGGCTGAAATAAGAATGAACTTTAGTTAGACGACGTGTGCATCGGGCGAACGCTTGGCTGCAATGTAGAAGGTTGCGGGTTCGATTCCTGCTAGGTGCAAATATTTATGCTTAAAAATAAATATTTGTATCTGGTCTGGGCGTATTTCTATGTATAATATGTATGTATTTACAAAAGAAAAATAAATATAAGTAGTAGGTATATATCCGTTGTCTAGTCACCGTAACACAAGCTTAGCAGCTTACCACGGGGCTAGATGGCGCTGTGTGTTCGTCACATGATTTATTTATTAGAAACATTTTAAAGGAAAAATTCATCTTCAAAACTCCCTCGCGACGAGATTTGAACTCGCGTCTCTCCAATTCACCACAACTATTCCACATCACTGGAAAGTGATCCTGTAGATAGCGTCTCGATCGAGCCTTAGTCCAAAATAGTTGACATTGGAAATTTTAATATTTTTTAATTCGCCGCTCGAGATGGGAACTCGTGTGGCCTAGTTGGTTAAGGCGCTGCGGTACTAACGCAGAGACGCGAGTTCAAATCTCGTTGCGAGTGAATTTTCGAAGATGAATTTTCCTTTAAAATATTTTAGTAGATATGCCTTGAGCAATAAAAACAACTTATGAAATAAAAATGAACTTTACACACCTACTGCTCTACAAAGTTACTTTATTTGACCAAAAAGGTTAACGTAAAGCGACTCTTTATTCCCTAGGTGCATAAAGTGCTCATTATGCACCTAGGCATTTAGAACTAAGGTTCTGGTAGCATACGGCCATTTCGAACTGGCCACCTAGACATTAACACATAAAAAAAATAAAAACTGGGCTATTTTTTTCTATTTTCATGGACGGAAGGGTAAAGCAAAAAGTTTTGGTTAGTATAAAGCCCCAACTTTTTTTTTCATCAGCTAAGGCCGATGTGTGGTTTCGTCATTTTGATGTAACATTGTTAAATTTAATTAATATAGAGCTGTCAATATATTTCATATACGTTGCATTAATCTATTTTTATGTTGTTAGTTAAATGCTGATTTTTGTAGCCCTTTTATGGTCTCGCAGTAGATGTGTAAAGTAAAGTATTCACCTCGGTACTAAAGTCTGTCTTTATCTTGGGCGCTTGAATCCCACGCTTCACTCAGGACTCTAGGTACATAACTCCTTCGCTTCGCTCAGGAGTTAAGTTTTTAACACCCTCGCTGCGCTCGGGAGTTAACCCTCTAGAGTCCTTCGTACGCTTTGGATTCAATATGACGCCCGCTATATAAGACAGGACTTTAGTACCTCGGTGCATAAACTACTATTAGATTTAAAAAAAAACAAGAAAACTTGCAAGAAGAAACGAATCATCAAAAATTCCCCGTGACGGGGTTCGAACCCGTGCCGTTTGCTCGCCGGGCAAGTGCGCTTATCATTACGCCATGCGCCACAAGAGAACCCATGTGACACGATGAATTAATAGTTATTAAATGCATCTCCCCCGTTATCTATATTTACTACAATCCAAGGGTAATCCTAGTTGCGAGTTTTGGAGGGAACGCGTTGAGGAGTTGTGTTGCCAAATTTTCATTTCTTGTAAAACCTAGTTAAAATGCGTGTAAATTGTTTAATTTCGGGGACATATTAATCAATTTAGTTTCGTGAAGGTGTACTCCAGTGTAATGGAAGTAAAAGTCGATGAAAAACATGGACTTTAGCGTTGTCTCCAAAACTCCGTGAACAATCTTTGTAAAAAATGGCCATCGTTTTACAATGATTCCCTCGACTTGACTTTGATTATGATGACTTGACTGTTTCGATGCAAATAACTTGCGAATATTAATAATACTTGACACTGGCAACTGTCCAAATGGAAAAGCCATATTAAAGATGAAGAAGAAGAAGGGTAGTTGCATAGTTCGAGAGTAGATAGCGCTGTGTGATATTTACTTACGTGATCTCGCGCAGAATTCGACGCATTGTCGTTGCAACCCTGCACATCGCGTTAGCTGTCTTAACTTTGGTGTTGCACTGTACACCTAGAAAAAACACGACAAAATAAAAATCAATCTCAAAATAGAAAATCAATTTTGCTGTCTAGCATACGAGCACAAAAAAATGTCGTATGACAAAAAATCCGTTTAGTTTTCTCGTCGTTCGAAAAGTTTTTTGTAGAGTTAAGAATCACAATATTAAAAAAAATAGAGGGCAAAAATGATAAATGAATATGAACTAGAAAGAGAAAAAAGCTATTCGTTTTTTTATTTTTGCCCAAGTCGCTATTCACCGTTATTTCACGGTTGTTGTATGGGAGCCGCACTTAAATACTCGTATTTGTTAATTTTTGTTTTTAGTATTTTTTGTTATAGCGGCTACAAAAATACATAATCTATGAAAATTTCAACTGTCTAGCTATCATGGTTCTCGAGATACAGCCTGGTGACAGACAAACGGACGGACGAACAGCGAAGTCTCAGTAATATGGTCCCGTTTTTACCCTTTGGAGTCTTTTTTATAACTAGCAATGTATTGTATATTTGAACGCCCAGTATTGGCATAAGCACTTTAAATAAAAATATAATTTAAGTTTGGAAAAAGCGACATCTCCAGCTAGTGCGTTAATTAAAATTAACAAACTAGGACGCGATCATTGATGTAATTCAATGCGGTCAGATGGCGTTAACATGCCGTGTTGTAGTGAATGGAAAAGATGTTGAAGCGATAATTCGGCGTACGAGTCACCGCGTCGGTAGACTAAGAGGCCTAAGTCGCATTTCCCGGATTGGATTGAGATGCGTTGGTTCGAATCCCGCCTGACGTAGACCGTGCGCTGTGTTTTTGTGGATATATCTTTTCTTTAAAAAATAGTTCTATTTGTTATGTTCTCAAAATTGTAGGACGCGACTGATGTGAAATCCCTTCCAATTGAATAGTTTTCTTCGTAACCGGTATCAAATAGATCTTTAAACAATGTATCATGTTATTGTACATGACACAAGTGTCCCCTTCATTTCAAAAACAATAAAAAATAACTTTAAATACCACTATTATACAGACAAAGTTACCCCTGTTTTACAAAATAAATCAATTTTTCTTCTAAATCCTTGACCGCTTTATTTTCTTATAGGCATAATATTAGAAAATACAATACCTAGAACCTCTTCATCGCATTTTATAAAAATATTATTTTAATCTTCGTTAATGATTGCTTTTACGAGAAATTGTATACTTTTTCATGCAATTCCATCTCGCTCATTTATATGCAATCGGACAAGGACCGATAATTATCATCTATCGCCGCCTAAATATGTTATAAACGCATAACTTACAGCACAATATTGAAATATGGGCACGAGTGTGACTACACCGTAGTACACCAAGTTCTGTACGCAGGCGCGGACGAGGCTTATCTCGACGTCTGTTAGCCCGGCTATTTTGGAGATGTGGTTGAACCCGTCTATGTACGGTAGGATCTGAAACAATTCAAATTGACTAGGCTATAATTATAACAGTAGCATGCGTCGATTGCGACCTCAAGTCTCGCATTTCGGCAGCTTGAGCTAAGTGGCGAGTTGACTGGCGTCATTTGCGACTCTAAAATGCCGGTTACAACTGAAGGGTCTATAAACTTGAACATAACATAAACAGGTCTAAAAAAACATCATTTGGCCTGTACTTTTGTGTGATAGTTAAGCGTAGCCAGTGCTTGAGCGACATAAGCAGGAACTGCGTGTCACGGAGATGAAGATGCTGCACTGGGTGTGCGGAGTGACCGTATCTTAGCACTTGCAGCGATTGTTATTTTAAAGATAATCGTAACAATATTGTCAGCTCCACAGCGGCATTTCATATTTATTTCGCGTCAAGGGAATGGCATACCAATGTTTGAGACATATTTCTAATATTATAAACGCGAAAGTTCGTATGTATGTATGTGTGTATGTAAGGTTGTTACTCTTTCACGCAAAAACTACTGAACCGATTGCGATGAAACTTGGAATATAGTAGCTGGAAACCTGGAATAACACATAGGCTACTTTTTATTCCGATAGTCCCGCGGGAACAGGACTTACGTGGGTGAAACCGCGGGGCGCAGCTAGTCATATTATTATCTATTACTAGTCTAGACCCATATCTCCCATGCCTGTAAGGCTGGTTTACGCAGCTTCTAAACACGATTAGCGAGACATGGCACATCACATTTTGTCATCCGTGCTATACCAGATTAGAGATGATTTATATTAGTTAGACCGTCACCCGGCGATACGAGCTTCTTTGTCCATTGCTCGGCGAGCAGTGGACGGTCTATTGCAACCGAGTGGCGGCCGAGCAACAGACAACGAAGCTCGGACCCGGCACGTCCGGCAAACTGTCTAATATAAATAATCCATTAGTTAGTTTGATGTGACTGTGCAATCCAGCCTAAGAAAACTAACCTAACCTATCCAGTGAACCAATCCGACACAGTATAGTAAGCATCTGCAGTACTAGGTAGGTAATACTGCGATATTAATCTGTGACTAAGCGTGAAATGAGACTGTGGTTGAGCAACCGAAGGGCTTCAAGTCGTGTAACGGTATAGTAGGTACTAAGTACGTAGTCAATGGACCGTGATTCGGATGGAGAGTTTATTGTACATTCACTCATCATCATCATCATCCACCTGTTGCAGTCCACTGTTGGACACAGCCCTCTCCGATTGCACGCCACCTGGATCTATTTTCGGCTTCTCGCATCCAGTTTGTGCCAGGCGTCTTGCGCAAATCGTCCCTCAAACGTACCTGAGGACGTCCTACGCACTCTTACTTACAAAAGACGAATCTATATCGATCTTCTATATCTATACTTATAATAAAGGAAGAGAGGACATAAAGTCTACTTGGAACTCAATTTAAAAAAAAATTGTCTATAGGACTTAGGAAAAGTGGTAGAATCAAATTTTATAATTTTCAAAGTTCATGTCTGTTTGTTCCTTATACAATTAAAAACTTCTAATCCGATTGAAATCTGGCTTTCAATATTGGATAGTTCTATTTTCGAGGAACCTCGTGGTATACTTTACATCGAAATCCAATTAGTAGAACCCGAGTAATGCACTGTTTCTACGCAGACGAAGTCTGCTAGTATGAAACGAAGTCACGGTTAACAGCTGGTATGAAATAAATAAATGACTTCTAATAATCATAGCCCGACCCAAAATAAAGTTATTACATCGCCGAAATGTAGCGTAAATATTGACAAAGACAACATCAATAAAGCCTACAAAGTCTGATCGTCCGTCCGGTAGCAACACGGCCTCACGAAGTAACCTCGCCCAAACACTTCAACCAGTATAATACAAACACATTTGCCGATTAAGTGTATTGATACTCGGTTCTAAGGGCGTCTCAGTCGAATGGGAACTTGATATTGTACAATACTTGAAATCGTTGTTATCTCTGATAGCAGTCGTTAGGTCAAGTTAGAGGCCTTAGGGCGATCTGCTCTAACACACACCACTTCACGAAAAGACAAAGATCGTAAATCCATCTTCCTTCTTTAAGATGTAGCAAGCTTATCTAGAAGAAGGAAGATGAATAATGTGAGTAAAGAAAGTAAGTTCAAGGTAAATAAGTAAAGTATGTCAGGAATTTGTATTAATATTTTGAAATGCAACGTATATGCCAGTGGCTTTAAATTCCTCTTCACAGGACTGAATTGAATTTGAAACTATTCTATTCAATCCTAAATCACCCGAGGCTCAACGTTTTAAAAATAAAAAACAATTTATGCTTATTTTCTCTCTTTAATTTATTTAATTTTAGTTGGAAATGTGACAGTACGTACGTGTGTAATAAACATAATAATATTCAATTTTATTTTTTAAAATACTTAAAATTTCACCTGTTTTTGGCAAAATCATATACTTAGCTACTGATATTGTGTCGGTAGGGCGATTGTTTTGTCAGTTGTTTGAGACGGCCCTACAGTGACTGAATGTGGCTTGCTGCCATTTCAGGCTTTTAGCCTAAATGTATTTTATATTCTGCGCCTAAATTACAAGTTATGAGTAAATAGATTAGACCCCTGTCCGAATATTTATAATAGTACTAGCTGCGCCCCGCGGTTTCACCCGCAAAAGTGAAAACGCGTTATCACGGGCGCGGGCGGGCCGAGCGTTCTCGAGCGGTTGCACTTTTTCGTTCTAATGAACGCGCCGGGCTCGGGTTCTACTAATTGGATTTCGATGCAAAGTATACCACGACCTTCCTCGAAAATAGAACTATCCAATATTGGAATACAAGATTACAATCGGATAAGTACCTAGTTTTTAATTGTATAAGGAACCGACAGATAAACAGAGAAACAGACAGACAGACATGAATTTTATAAATTATATAATTTTGTTCTACTACTTTCTAAGCCCTCTAGACAACTTTTTTTTTTTTATTTACTTCCAAGTACAGACTTTTTGTCCTCTCTTTCTTTATTATAAGTTTAAATCTAAGTAGGTTAGTAATCGTAATTATTATGTATTGTGTGTTGTATAGTACGGTATGTGTAGTAGCTAAGTACTTAGGTAATTGATTGTGATTTGTGACTGTAAATAGAATAAATTATGATTTATGACTCAAGTAGGTGCGCCATTGTGATGGAAATCTACTCTTGTCGTAACCCTCTGCTACTTGAAACTTGATTTATTTATATAAAACGTCTCCAGCGGTAAGGCCGTCCTTTCTGCCACTCTAGGTTTAGGTGAATTTGTATTTTTACCCCCTTACGCTACGGCCAGAGCCCAGACTTGAAGGCGAAGATTCGTATTCATGTCATAGTAAAAGACAAACGGTACATAGTTTATGCAGCTGTTAACCAGCGTTTATAGGTCAACCCGGACTCAAAGCTCTATTTATATATGTTATAGCGTCCCCACCGTTCCCACCTTTCGGTATACCGGCAGGGGCCGCTGTACCCGAGCGTACACCCCTAAGGGCGACTTCAGGGATCGAATTTAAGAAAGATCTAGTCCCCAATGCTAGACTGGTTCTCATAAAGGAGAGTAGCCTCGTGCCCTAGGACACTACCTGGTTGTCCAGACAGGTACCGGAGCAATAAGGCCGCTCACCACCCGCGCCTCAAATGTCAAAATCCCAGAATGTACATATCCCTAAATGTGCAAATCCCAGTAAAACGGACACGTCCTGACAGGTAAGATTTCATAAGCATCTTGACAAGATAATGTTACAGTAAATAGTGGCCAGTCGAGGTATCTATACTATAGTTATTTACCAAGAGTCGGCCTTGCACTTCACTACACGTGTTAGTGCAATCTACGTGTCTAAACAACATGCACTTGCTACACTCATAAATCTTCGTTAAATGATAAGTAGGTACATAGGTTTACATTGTAATTAAATATCTATAAGTAAGTAAGCATTAGTCCGTAGGTAATGTACCAATCTTACTTCTTACTAATATTATAAATATCTTACTAATATTATAAACGCGAAAGTTTGTATGTATGTATGTGAGGTTGTTACTCTTTCACACAAAAACTACTGAACCGATTGCGATGAAACTTGCAATATAGGTAGCTGGGGACCTGGATTAACACATAGGCTACTTTTTATCCCGATATTCCCGCGGGAACGGGACTTACGTGGGTGAAACCGCGGGGCGCAGCTAGTACTAAATAAGTCTTTATTGGCCACTAGCAGTTCCTCTCGGGTAAACGCGGGAAAATTTGGGATAAAAAGTACCCTATTCAGATTTTCATCGCAACTGGTTCAGTAGTTTTCGCGTGGTTAAAACAGAAATATCCAAACACAGAATAATTTAAATATTATGTAGGTATTTAACAGCCGAAAACAGAAACACTAGGTACTCAAAATTGGAGGGTGAGTCGAACAATTAAGCAGGTCTTAAACCAGAAAAAAAACCCACTAAAGTTGAATTTAGAAGCTACTCAATTATTTAGGTAAAACTCAAATTTTAAAGGATGATTCTATATTCGGCCGTAAGTGGCATAGTAGGTACCTAATGTAAATGATAACAAGTAGGTAAGTAGTTAACATATTTAAATTTTCCACAGTCAATTAAAAATTAAAACTCGTCGAGGAAGCGATGCTAGAGCCCACCGCCGGCACCGGTTGTATTAACGCGAAGGTCATTTTATAATGTATTTTATGGACCCAACGGCCATGACGGTTCTAAAACGAAAAGGACTCACTCCTTAATTGTTCGAGTTATTCGACGCTGCCACAGAGCGCTCTTGGCTAGAGAATACTGCATAGTAATGCTGTTTTACTTCCACTTCCAACCTAACGAAATTCTTTGTAGCCCACATTACTTTTATCGCTGTGTGTTAGTAACTAAAAAAAAATATGCCAAGCGAATTCCGTCGGGTCATGCCCAATCGCTCCACAATTTTGTTTCCACTTGGCTCCAAAATAGATTTTATTCTACGCCCCACGTATATCCCTAGTCCTATGGGAATATCGGATTTAAAAGTAATAATGTTTTTTAAATGGATAAAAAAATGTCAAGTGAATTCCGTCGATTCATCGCCTTAACCTCCGAAAATCTGTTTCCGTTTGGCTCCATTAATATTCTACTTCAAAAATCTATCTACATAAAAAAAAATGTCAAGCGAATTCCGTTGGTTCATCGCCCTATCGCTCCGATAATTTGTTTCCATTTGGCTCCATTAATAGTCTACTTCAAAAATTTATCGTCATAAAAAAATCTAGCAGCGCTCGAGGTTTCACACGCGTTAGTCCCGATCCCGTGAGAATATCGGGATGAAATGTGTTATTCCGGTCTCCATTAGATCGCTGACATAAACATAATATTGGCTTTGATGATGACATTATCCAGGGAGGCAACAGTCGACTACTATTGACTGGAGAACGAGTATATATCCACTCCCTATAATAAATATTGTAGGACGTTGCTCATCGCCATCTAGCTTAAACTAAGCAACTAAGATTATACTATGGGTACTAGACAACGCACATGCTTCATATTATACTTTTTGATGCTATTAATATTCATACTTTACTATTTTATGTTTTACGTGCATATTACATACAGCATATTAAATAATATTCATGCACAAGTGTCTACACTGAAAAAAATAAATAACAAAAATGATTTAGTTAAATTACTTTTAACCAAAAATTGGTTAGTCACTACTAAAGTTGGTTTAAAATAATAAAAGTGGGTAATTAAGGAAACACAAAACAGGTTTTGTTATTTTTAGTTCGGTTGTGTGGAACTAAACTTTAAGTTATCGTTAACTAAAGTAATTTAAACAAACCCCAGTGGTTACATGTTACAAAATCAGTTAAATCAATTTAAAATATTTGAGTGTCTAAACGTTACCAAAACATTGATTTGCCATCAAACGATCGTTTTTGTTAAGCTATAGACAAAAGTTTTACAGCTAATCACCTGTGAAGTTTGACTATTTTTGACGAACATTTCGAACAATTTAGTCTATTTTTTGGCTGCATAGAACAAAACTCAATTTAACAGTTAACAACAAAGCCAGACTTTGATCTCGAACCAAATGTTATCTTATGGCAGTCATTTTTTGTTTAAACGAAACTGAACACATTTGTTTAAAACAGGTTGATTCCTGTTCGTTCATTTACATAGGTATAAGTTATCCATCGTGTTTGTAAAACTATTAAAGATTCGCGGACTAAAGGCATGGCCGAAGCTCAGCTCATCCTCTGGCAGATTATTTGCGTCAATGGGGACTGGAAATGTACATACCTACATTTCAAGGTAAATTTATTTTATTTTTGTGATATGTTACGTACTTTGATAACAAATTGTTAGATACTTACCTATTTACTTACTAATTGAAGTGTTTCGGACTGACAAAGGTATAGGATATGAAGGACCTGTTAGTAAAACATACTAAGTACCTGTGTATTTTTTTCCAGAACAATCCATAGATTTGGAAACCTTACAAATGTTATCCGAAAATGATGTTAAGGATCTCATACCCATAGTAGGCCATCGAGCCAAACTCAACACTCAAATCAAATTATTAAGATCTATAACAGGATTGCCATCAGTAACATACAGAAGTAATGAAGAAGAAAATACTACTATTTCGTTAGATATGGTAAAAAAACAATTGTAATGATACCTTTACCTTTAAAATTCTATTCATAACCTGTTTTTATACGATTTCTAATCAATTTTGGCTTTTTAGGTTTCTTCTAAAGAACTGATTTTACAAAGTGCTCCAGATCCAGGTGTGGCAATTGAATATGTGGTACAGCCATTAGATACAAACTTTGAGATAGATGCTGAGGAACCTGGACATAGTGAACATTCGCAAGCAGCCATTGACAGGTCTTGTGTAAGTTCATTTTAATTTATTTTAATTACCTCTTCGAGTACCTGTTTAATTTATAGTATTTTTATGTATAGTTGATTGCGCGGGCTCGCAAATTGTAGGAATAGAACCTACCGTTTTGTTATGATAATTGATTCCTTTTGACAATTGTATACCTAATTATTTCATGTCATTGTGAACCAGAAAAATCACTTAGTCTTGTCACTTGGGTTAATGTAAAAGAGACGAAATACGAGCCTGTTTTATGTTTATTAAAAATATATGTATACTGGGTGAACCATTTCGATGGACTTTCAGGGGGATATCCTAATCTAAAATGCTAAAAGAAATCGCGTCACCGATTTTGACAAAAACTAAAATGGCATCATTATATTTTTGAAAAATGTATTACCCTAGCCAGGAATCGAATAAACATCCTATATAATTGTACCGATTGATAGTGTTGCTGACAAAGATCAAATTCTGGAAACATAGTATGGTAAATCGACAGAAAAATCTCTTGATTTAACACACTGTTTCCTTCCAGGATTTGATCTCTATCAGCAACATTATCGATAGGTACAATAATTTAGGGTGTTTATTTTTTTACAAAATGACAAGGTTCGATTTCTGACAAGAGAAATACATTTTTCAAAAATCTAATAGTGCTATTTTAGTTTATGTCAAAATCGGGGACGCAATTCCTTTTAGCATTTTTCTCTATCTCTTATAGTTTAAGATATCCCCCTGACAGTCCATTGAAATGGTTCATCCTGTATATATTTTTAATAACCATAAAATTAACGTCAGCATGATCTTCAACATCATGAACGATGACAGTATATCGTCCCTTTTACATTAGCCCAAGTGACAAGACTAAGTGATTTTCCTGGCCCTTAGTGTGATGTTACTTTGATTTTAAATAAAAATAAATGTTGTATGTAACAACAGTGCATTTTATTTTTCAACCATATGATTAGCTACTAGTAACTAAACATGTGATACACACTACAAAACATTTTTGTTATTGTTATCACACTGTTTTGTTACCATTAACTTAAGTATAGGGTTATAAGTAAAACAAAAATCTAGTTACTCATCACAAAATTAGTTGGTTCAAATCAACAAAATTAATGGCAAATTGTAATCAAGCAAGTACAGCTAAAACAAGCAATCAGTTTTGTTAACATTAACCTAACAAATTATTTACATATAAAATAAGTATGTGGTTATAAGAAGACTAAGGATCTGGTTAGTCAATACAGAGCTAATTGATTAGTATTAACAAAACAGAGTGAGTTAAGTAACGATATGTTACCTAAAAAGTTAAGATAGAGGTAACTAAACTTAAGCTGAGATACAACTCAACTCGTTCGTTTAAATTAGACATCATTGCGATTAGATTATTACAAAACATACAGTTAAAAAATTTAACCGAATCAATTTGGTCATGTATTACCATAGTTTTGTAGTCACTTTTTTTATGTTACACATAAACGAAAGTTTGGTTGCACACAACAATATATTTTTTTCAGTGTAGTAGTCTGATAAGATTGCATCATCTGGCGAGATGAAAACCGAAAGTGGTCTATTTGCAAGTCGCTAGTCGTTAGAAATACCTACTCCTATTAATGTTTACAACATACGAGTCCACGTGGCGTGTTTGGCACTGAACTTGGATTCGATGTGGGAGCATAATCGTTCAATAATATTATTGGTACATAGACTTTCAAATGTTTGTGGTAAAATAGACCGGAGAAAACAAAGGTTAGTGGTTACAATGTAGTAAAGTAACTACCGTTTAAGACGTTTGTTCTATCACACCTCAGAGCAAAGTTATTTTTATCAACATTTACAACCATTTTTGACAAAAAAGAAAATCGTTTTGTTTTTGTTTTATATTGTTACCTAGCAGCGCCCGGTTTCACTCGTATAGTTTTCATTCTCGTAGGAATGCATTAAATAAAATAAAATAACAAGTATATTACTATGTGTTAATAAAGGTTGTTAAACGTGCCAAATTTATACCGAACAGTGGCGTGCCGTTTTTACTCGATTTCAAACACAAACATCCAATCATCTAAACTTTCGCATTTAAAATATTAGTGCGATATGTGAGCATGCTACATTTTAAACCTCATCGTATAAAAGGACAGTATAAAAATATTATCTATACATTACATACATAATAACATTCAAAGTACTTATAACAACGCACAGCGTCAATCGTTGACCCTAGAGAAACTAAATTTGGAGTGTTCTGTGTGATGAGTAGTAAGAGTTACACTAAGAAAGAATTTTTGGATGCAGGTGAAACCGCGAGTTACTACCTACTCTAAAGTAATTCAAACGGACATAATCCTTGGGGACAAAACCTCTAACATCTGATCTGCGTTGTTTGTTTAACACTCGAGTGGCAAACAATGAATATTTATACAATTATGTCCAACGAAGGCCGCTATTGACTAGGAAAGGCGACTGTTTTTCATTTAAATAATGTTTACGATTTATACAGAAACTGGTTTTATAATAACATCCATGCTTTATGTGGGCATTTTTCCCCGAGATAAAAAATAAGAGGATGTTTTGAGTTATTTAGGACTTGCATTTGAGTTTCTTCGAAGTCAACAGTCAACTACCTATGTCAAAAGCCAAAGTCAAAGTCAAAATAGTTTATTTCCTTTAGATTCTTGTACACCATTAAATGCACATGATCATTTGACTACGTCTTAGGTGTATTGATTTTAGTGTGGCTTCGGAACGCACCCTCCGATGAGAAGAAGCCACAAGAAACTAATGGGGGTTTTTTGTTTGGGTTGTTTGCCTAGAGAACACCTATTTACTGTAGAGTTCAAAACTTTGACATTGCAGTTAGAAGCTGGTTTTACAATAGCAATCCACACTTATGTAGGTAATAAGAAGAAAGAGAATGATGATTTACCAAACGGGTAAAGTTTGTTCCATTTCACATCGGAGCTAAATTAACACATTTTACAAAGTAAACAAGTCAGAGTTTGTCAAACGAATACCAACTTTATTGACGCGAGATAATATTTTTAACTTTTGTTTATCTAGGTGCTGAACGTTTTGTGTTTTCGACTAATATTGAGGTGAAATATTCGATTTTATCAATAACTAGCGATCTACCCCAGCCTTGAACCGATTATCTGCAGTAAATTAAACATTATTATTCATAACCATTTTGTATTCACACGACGTTAACGTAGTTACATTTTACCGGGTCTCAATCGCGTATTTATTGTTAATTATTTTCTTACGTCGGTGTTGACTTTGAAACTATTGTAACATAACATAGTCGTAAAGCGGTTGAACTGATTTGACTAAAATTTGGCACACTTGAAAACAAAAGAGATAACCTGTCTTCCAACGGGGACGAGAACCACTAGTCCTATACTAATATTATAGAGGAAAGATTTTTGTTTGTTTGTATCGAATAGGCTCCGAAACTAATGACTGATTTCAAAAATTCGTTCTACAGTAGAAAACTACATTGGCTACTTCTGATCCCGATATTGCGACGGGATCGAGACTCAGTACGGGGAAAACCGAACGGCGCTGCTAGTGCCAGTTATATTTTTGTTCATCGTATCGTCCGTATCTAAATTTCTGGATGATTGATTTGATGTTTACGAAATGCCGATACTTTTACTGTTTTAAACATCAGTCTCAATAAAGATTTACGAGATACTGTTTGACCTATATATTCCAGAACTTAACAATAAAATTCATTTCATGTGCCTGGATCGGATGACGGATAGAAAGGATCTTAGTGTAGGATAAAAATTTAAAATGTTTTCCGTCATCTTTAAGGACGCGACTCATGTGAAATCCTTTCCGATTGAATAGTTTTCTTCCTAACCGGTATCAAATAGATCTTCAAACAATGTTTAATGTTATTGTACATGATACAAGAAGTGTCCCCTTCATTTCAAAAACAATAAAAAAAACCTTTAAATACCACTATTATACGGGCAAAGTTACCCCTGTTTTACAAAATAAATCAATTTTTCTTCTAAATCCTTAACCGCTATATTTTCTTATAGGCATCATAATATTAGAAAATACAATACCTAGAACCCCTTCATCGCATTTTATAAAAATATTATTTTAATCTTCGTTAATTATTGATTTTACGAGAAATTGTAGATTTTTTCACGCAATTCCATCTCGCTCATTTATATGCAATCGGACAAGGACCGATGATTATCATCTATCGTCGCCTTAAGACACGAAGTATAGTTAATTCCCAATAGCTCCAAGACTTATGTAAATGATTTAAAAAAGTTAGGTAAGTAGGTTATTTTTAAGCATACATACTTTATATTATCTTCTTCATATCTATACCTACTATTTATACTTTTATATAATAACTAGCTGCGCTCCGCGGTTTCACCCGCGCAAGTCGCGATCCCGCGTTGTTCGAACGCCTACCTACCGCAATGCAAAAATTGCATCGGCATCATCAGTGCATCAGTACTTCCCTGGTCGTGATGATGATGATGATGATGATGCCACTCTCCATCACTTACCCTACCCCTGTGTCGATTTTTATTCACAAATAGTTATTACCCGCGTAAATCCTGATCCCGCGGGATTTTCGGGATCAAAAGTATCCTATGTTACTCTCCATCATTTAAACTATCCCTATGCAAATTTTTATTCAAATCGGTCGAGCCATTTGACCGTGAAGATGGAACAAACAAACAAACAAACAGACTTTCGGATTAAAAATATTAGTAAGATATTATAGTAAGATGTGATTTCTTAAATAATGGCCTTTTCCAGATTCAAGTAGCGAGTTCAGTTCAGACTCCGACACGGACCCTGAAGCTAGCTCCGGGAAGAAGACGAGTAAGAAGAGCAAGGAGAAGAAGGAAGATAAGAACGGACCTACCAACGGAGCTAGTAAGATGTTATATTTTATATTTATTGATAACTAGCTGCGCCCCGCGGTTTCACCCGCGTAAGTCCCGTTCCCGTTTCAGTTCCCGCGGGATTAAAAGTATCCTATGTCCTTCTCCTGGTTCTAAGCTACTTCCCCACCAATTTTCAGACAAATCGATTTAGCCGTTCTTGAGTTATAAATGGTGTAACTAACACGACTTTCTTTTATATAGATAGATACTAATAACATTATAAATGCGAAAGCCTGTTATATATTCACGCCTAAACCGCTGAAATGATATTGATGAATTTTGGTACCTATAGGACCTGTAGATACCAAAATTAACCTATAGTATAGGTAGAGATAGATGGGCCCTTGGAAGAGGACAAGACTACTTTTGATTCCGATATCTCAGCGGGATCAGGACTTATGCAGATAAAATTGCGGGGCACAGCTAGTTTAAATATAAATCTTCCTCAGATTTTATATCTCACAGAGTTTTATCCCATAAATCAGAAGACACGGAAGTCTGCTCGATTTTTGTAAATATATTAATCGCAAAGTGTCAAGAGGGATTATCTTCAGACAGCTTGGCGTAATATCTTTGCTAATCAAATGAAAAACATGATAACGTTAGTAACCACTTGAAAAATCAGTAAATCTTATCAATTTAAGTACTTATATAGTTATCTTGTAAATGGCCTAAAACTGTTAAATTTTCGAGGTAGGTCGTTGACATCCTTTTAGATGTAAAATTTTAATTTTGGCAGTACCCATATCGAAAAAGTTATTACATTGACCACAAAGTTTTTTTGTATTATCACTTTTAGCAGCTTTACATAATTAATAAACAAATAAAGTTATTTAGAAAATGTATTATTATGTAACTGTTCCAAATGTAAAAAATGCATGGGTTATTCCCAAAAGCTCCACAAAATCTTCCTTAATTAATTTTCAAGGTTTTTTCAGCCAATCGAAAAAAAAACATAAGTAGTTCGAGAGTTATTTACGCACTATAGAATACTATTGACCTTGAATAAACCAAGAGCTAGCTACAATACTGTATTATGTGTGGCACCGAAATAGTGAATTAATGAAAGATCAAAACAGCACATAAAAACTCAAGAGTGGCTCGAAGTGGGCGACCTTGTGAAGGGATTGGGGCGCCAGCGCATACATTAATATAGCACAAAACATTGTTTTGATCCACTAACATAATTTTCCTTGCGTAGGTATAGAAACGGCAAGACAAAGAAAACGTAAAAATACAAAACATACCGCATTTAGGTACCTATGTAGGTTTTAGTGATTTAAACTCATAATACCTACCCGTAACCATGGGAACTGGAAAGTCTCCGAAACGACATATTAGGAAGATCCGTTGATCAGTTTGTTTTACCAGGTTATGCCACTAAGCTCCAAGTAAAAGCGGACATTGCTCCGGTCCGGAATGGTTTTCGTTTTTAATAATACCTAATGTAGGGATACAACTTTACAGTCTAGTGCCCATTATTACATTAAATCGATGTTTTGCAAAATACGCCTGCAAAATTCAATTATCGAGGGCTGACTTTAATTATGCCATTTGAAATGTAATGAAAAAATGTTTGCAAAGTTATATAATTTGTTTTGATGGAGCAGTGTGCATAAATCATTAATACTTCAAAGTCCGCGAGGCGCAGGCGTTTATTTTATTTTAGTAATTCGAATCACAGACCAAGGCCTCGCGTCGCGTGCGCGTAGTGATGCGTTACGAATAATTTAACAATAATCGACTAATTGATCGAATTGGTTTGTTAATCGACCAATCGATTAAACGAAACTGTTTATCCTATACCTAGTACTAATATTATAAAGATGGAAGTTTGTGTGTATGTTTGCGCACAAACCGCTGAACGGATTGCGCTGGAACTCGATAGTAGGTAGCTGAAAACTGGGAATAACACTAGGATACTTTTTAATGATTCCGTGTGATCAGGACATATGCGCAGCTAATTTCTAATAAATATAAATAAATAATTGTCCTTATAAAATCTTTATAAAAATCAGTTAAATATTTCAGAGCGGAAGGAAAAGATATCGCCTACACAATAACTGTGTATTTAAGATATAAGCACAAAAACCCTTCTTGTAATAAAAACAGCAGCTTGTAAAGCGCCTTAGGAGATAAAAAATAATTATCTATTCATTTTATTATGCATATTTAATTCATTATACAACTTACGGCGCCAAAGCGACCTCTAAGCTCAATGATAAAATAATAAAAATACACAGTTTAAAACTGCAAACAGACAAGACAAACTTTGAATACCAAATATGGCACAGTTAATCAAATATTCAAACAAACTGGCTTAGCAACAGATTAGAGCAACAGTTGGTTTGGAGACAATTATACTTAACAAACGTGACCAAAAAACGTAACCAAAAGATAAATAATCTTAGGATTATTGATATTCATATTATTATGATTAACTAAGTAGTAAAGAAACCAGAAACGTCACGTTCTTTTAATGAATAATTACATAATAATATTTTTTTATAAAATGATAAAAACCAATTGATTATAACATGTAATAAAAAGTATTTTAAATTGACTAAATAAAAAGTGGAAAGTAATAAAATTAAGATTACTAATTATTTATTACCTTAGGATGAGAGATAAATTTAAAAATAAAGACAGCGGAAAGGCAAAGACTTAACTGTCCTGACTCTGAAAAAAGGTAACGATAACCCTTCATAAATAATTATCCATAACCCTGTACAGCTATTGCACGATCTTTATCAAACAAAAAAAACAACTATGTAAGATATTAAACGAAACTAAATAAAGCTTGATTTCGTTGTTTTTTGTGTTAGAGCAGGAAACGAGACTATAATTCAGGTTAACAAGTATTTATGTTTTCTAAATTAAGCATTTATCAGCCTACGCGGCGTGACTCCATGAATCGTGATGTCACCGCGGAAGGGGCTAACCATTTCTCATGTTTGTGTTTGACCTTCGTTTTAAAGAATTAGGTTAATCGTAGTGTTATGTAAAGGATCATAGAAAATACTTTGAATTAATAAAAGCAGGAACTTAAAATAATGACATGTAGACTATAGCTTTTACTTAGTCGTATGCGAAATACGTTCTGGTAGAACGGTTAGTAGAATATGCATCAAGAAGGAGAACAGTTTGAGCTACTCATTGACATTCTGCACTTTTTACTTTATTCGTGACAGATTTGTTTTAATGTATTGTTTTACTTATCTTCCACGAAAACTGTCATTTATTAAATGAAATATATATTTTTGCTTTAAAACTTATGAAATATGTTCTTAATTACATTAGAAATCAGTCCTCCACTAAACACACGCTTGTTTTACAGTAACTGAAGATACCAAACAACACTGCAAAGACATAATTATTAGCTTTAGCAGACACCGTAGAACACCTGCAGAGCTAAGCATGACCACGACAATTGTCCTTCGAGCCGGATAGCAAATATCCGAATTTGGATATATTTTGGATATCCAAACTTTTATAAATATGTGGTGCTAGTGATATTAGTAAAACGTCCTGTATTTTTTTTAAATTTATACGTAAGATAATAATAACATGGCAGAGAAAGCTAATCCACAAAAAATATAGTCAAATAAAGAACCAAAACCTCCTTTTCGAATTTGGTAGTGTCGAAACCATTTTCTATTCAATACTCAACTCAACCCACGCATAGAATATAAATTAACGAACAACAACATTGTATTCTACTAATTATTTAAAAAAAGTGAAAGTTTTTGTGTATCTTTGCTATTTCATGCAGAAACTAGGTACAAAATCAATTACGAGAAAACTCAGTAGCTGGACGATAACTGTAGTATGATCTACTTATAGATAATAATTGTTCTTTTACAATACTTAGTTTACTTTTTGGAGTATTGCAGGAAATGATAATTGGGAGCTTTAAGGGATAACCCTGTCAGCTCCACTGGCACCAAACAGAATTAGTTTTCAACTCTGGAGTTAAACGTAATTATGTCAAAGATATGCGCAAATACATCGTGTTTGTAAGCCCTTAGAGTTAACGCCCTTACATAGACGACGATTAACAGATGACTTAGTTATGTAACATTTGTTTGTGTCTGTCAACTTACATACTACATGTCATAGTCAAAAGACAGTTGATATAATAGTTTATGCATTATAAGATTTATAAGTAAAGGGGTAAATATTCTGCTTAATTAGGTTCGTAAATTATTAGAGATAGGTAGGTACTTGTATTTACAAATTCAATAAACTTGTTCAACACATAGCAACTGAAAATAAATCTGTGGTATGTTTCAGCTGGCTTGTAAACGGTGTCCGAAAATACCTACTTGGCTTTTGTGAGGTCGATGTACTCTTTATCACACTCGTTTGTTTGCTAGTTTCTCTTAGTGGATATTTACATTTATATATTTCATTTCAGTTTATTGTTATTGGTTTTATTTCTATTTCTATAATTATTTATTGAGGTTAAGTAAAAAATAGTATTAGGTAGAGTTAGGTACCTAAGTATTTCTCAATTAGTTCCAAGCTAAGTAAGAGCTTCTAGTTAGCTTGTTCCTAGTTGTGTGCAATAAACTGTGTTAAATATAGTCGTATTTAGTCAGCATTAGGTAGGTCTAAATCATGCTAGCTAAAAAGTTAGGTAGGCTGTTTACAACTGTCTTTCTGATGTCATAATAATATCTACTGTTAAGGTTAAGATCAATGGCTGTAGTGAAAGCGTCTTCCTCTATTGGTAAAACAGATACTTCATGTAGGCAGTTTTTTTTTGGTTAAAATACCAATGGAATTTATTAGGAACAAAATTGTAGACTAAGGTTTACACTTTATTCATACATTTTACACCTCAATGTTAAAAACAGGTTTCTAACTTTCTACCTATGTGTGTACTTATATATCTTATTTTTATAAACCAACATATTTTTATCAAAATTAAAAAAAATTAAATGGTAGTGGATACTTTGATAGGGAACTTAGGTTTTGTGTTAATTTTGTTAGGAAAAAATGTTTGACAGCTGTTTATTTATTCACCATTAGGCCTGTGAAAGCCTTGCGTATCGGAAGGTTACAACCAATGAGTTTTTACATATCTCTGGTTACAACAACAAAACAACATGGAATCTCACATCCATACAATGCACCAGTGCGTACCGGTTTAAACTGTTATAAGGGATTATAAAAAGCAAGAGAAGCCGAGTACTCACGCAAGCTCACGGTCATCGAACCTGGCGCGAATGTAATTAACTGCAATTGGAATATTTTATACTTTTTTTTTCACTTGTAATTGTTTTAATTGACGACCTCTGTAAATCGATCAATGAATACCAGCCTGTAACCAGGTAAGGTTAGTGGGTTCGTTTCCTTTCCAGGCCTGTCTTAAAATTTACAATGTCTTGTTGGTAATTAAACTTTTTATTTTGCCTAGTATACGATTTCTCATTTTAATTATTTTTCCCGGGTCTTATTCGCGTATTAATATTTTTAAATAGAGGACGACGCCCGCCGCAGCTCCTGTCCCCTCGCGACCATGATCATTGTAATATGATCGAAACGTCGAGGTAAGAGAATTTAAAAATAATAATTTGCGAATAAGACCCGGGAAAAATAATTATGAGTTCAAATCGTGTGAGTTTAAAATGTTGATTTGTTATTTTTCCAGCTCTTATTCGCATATTTTTATTTTTAACGTTTCGACTATAAGACGCGATAAGTATCAGCCCCAATAAGATACTATAAGCCCAAAAAACAGGTCCCACAACCGTGAGTTACTCGCTACAGCCTTTATTTAAATGACCTTTATTTTGTTGCCAATTTTACCTTCAAACCCTTTTAAGCCTTTGTCAACGTCGAAATCTTATTTACAATTTGTCATGAAAATAACCTTTTCGTTTAACTGTAACGAAGCTTAATTGTGAGGTAGCTCTCTGCAGCGACTATACACATCTATCTACATTCATAGATGGACGTTGCCAAAACTAAGCAAGGCAAGGATTGTAATGTAATGGGTTATGGGTGCCAGACAAAAGGATAGAACCGAGTCATAGTACTATAACAAATCCTTTGCCAGCTCTTGGTTTATTACCCTGTGGTAATTACCACAACGATCTAGAGAAGTAATTATTTAATTTTTTACTTTTTTGTCTATCGGTATGTATTACAATGATAATTTTTACCACTTTCTCGTCTTCTTATCCACTAGTTTAAATTTAGTATGTAACTGTAATTATCCTACTAATCTTTCTAATAATATAAATGTGAAAGTGTGTGTGTTTGGATATTTGTTACTCAATCACGCAAAAACTTCTGAACCGATTGTGATGAAACTTGGAATATAACTATATAACTTGGGATTTACACGGGTGAGACCGCGGGGCGCAGCTCATTAATATATTTTATTTATTTTAGTAAAGATAGAGTAGTAATAAGTAAGTAATAAGCATATAAGTATAGTATGGAGCATTTTATGGAGTGGAGTGGCACAACCCATTGATTGAGCACCTTTTAGATTCAAAATGAGTATGGGATTTTTCGAGTTTAGAAGCTGAAGTACGATCACCTAGGGAATTGCTTGCCACAATTCCCCCAAAGCCGTAATTTTCCCATGTGACCTTATAGCCTTAAATTTTGAACGTTTCTGTTTCCTGCCCGTTAAATAATAATACATTTTCGAATAACCTAATATCCTCTACGGACAGACCAAACCACCTACATTTCTAAGTAATCAAAATATCGTCTACCTACATTGTCTATATTTTAGCCAAAAGACATCGTAAAAAGTAATGGAAACGATACGTTTATCGGTTCGTTTACGATTTCCCTGTTTGGTTTTTTTTGACGTGATTAATAACGACTCGTAGTCTTCCTATTGTAAGGAAGGATGCTCAGATGAATAACTAAAGAAAGCTTGGATGAACTACTAAAGAAATATACTAGGTACACCCTGTGGTTTCCCCCGCGTAAGCCAGTTCCCGCGGAAACATCGGGATAAAAAGTAATCTATGTGTTATCGGTGCAATAGTTTTTGCGTGAAAGAGTAACAAAGTTACATACAAGGATACAAGGCATTACATACATACAAACTTTCGAGTTTATAATATTAGTAACATGTATGTAATTCCAAACACAATTTCAAAGACCCTTATTACACTCCTTGTTCAATTTATGGGATCCTTATTAAGAAATTGGAACATGTAATCTTAGTTAGAAAAATAAATCGGATCGGATTTATTTAATAGTCAACCGTCCGCTCTTTTGTCCTAAAAAACCGGTCAAGTGCGAAGAGTTCTGTATCAATAGCCCAAAAAAAACACGTTTGTTGTAAGTATGGGAGCCACAAATAAATACTTATTAAATTCTGTTTCTAGGATTTATTGCTATAGCGGCAACAAAAATACATTATGTGAAAATTTCAACTATTTAGTTTCACGGTTATATTACAGCCTGATAACCAGTGATCGGAGTAGGTAGATTGATTTTGGTACTTGTAAACGGAATTGTTCATAGAAAAATTAACGTGGATAAGCCTTTTTTCCGGAAAGCCATCCCGTTATTTCGAGGCTTAATCAAAGATGGTTTATGTTGGTAGATTACTACAGTTTGAATAACCATTGAAAGGAATCAACGGAATTTAAATAGTTTTTTGTTTTGCTGTGAATATTTTTTCAGTAGCTTTTTATTTTTATTTAATCGTAAGTAGATAAGTACATTCAAACTATAATAAAACTTTTGAATAAAGCATAATTTTATAGTATATACCGAAAAAGGCACGGAGGATTTAATATGAAAGTGAGTTATTGTTTTTATATTTAGAGGTCATTTACCTTAAAGGTCGAACCGCACTAGAGCTACACTGTAGTGGAGCGGCGCGGCAAAGTATTCTTTCTACTGTTTAGTGTGTTAGACGTGTAAAACAATCCGCTTGCAGTCATACTTTATTTTAGCCGGAAAGAACTAGATGGAGCCTGTCACACGTCATCGGATAATCTAATGCCTCTATAGGGTCAAAACTTGTTGTTGCCGCACATTGCTTTTAGTCGTAACATTAACAAAAAACAATTTATGTTATTCCTTGACAACAAAGGTAAAATAAAAACAATATATAGATAAAACTCACCATCGTTTATTTTAAATAATATAAGTACAAAAATATTTTATTAATTTTCACATTTTAATCATCTTCCGTCATTGTTTCATCATTTTCGTAATCTTCGACAGAATTGAAATAAATGACTATCAGTTTCTCTATATAAAATATGCATTTCTAATGGACACAGCATCAGAGCTACTTAAACAAGATATTACATCTTTAATTTTGTCTAAGTGCTGAGCATAGTAAGAAGCTGCCTCCAACCAAGTGCCTCATCTCGTTATTATTGGTTGTGGAGGTAGCGGCAAATCAGGATACCTTTCTTTTAAAATTTTAACTCTTGCTGGGGCTTTTAAAAATACTTTTTTGGAATTTGCAATTAAAATATCCACATCACTATATTCTAGCCTAATTTGCTCAGACACACGGTGCAGAGAGTGCGCCAAACATGTCACATGTTTCATTTCAGGTAAAAACGATTTTAGTTTTCGCCCAGCAGACAGCATGTATGATACGCTATCAGTACACAGAACAAGAACATTGTAAACTTTGACTTCAAAAGAATCTTCCCAAAAATTTTCTAAGCATTCTAGCACAAATTGCTTAATTGTATCCCCATTAACTTGAGTTAGCATTTTACATGCTATTAAATAAGGTCTGCTCAAGTTGCTAGGATGCAATGGTTTTATCAAAAAATGAACTATATACCGGCCTAAAAAGTAGGTGGTTTCATATAAGATATCCACAGCTTTTCGTTTTTATAGTTTTGTTGGATAGTTGTGATTTTCCATTTATACAACTTGTCCAAGTAAACTTTCCGTAACTGCGATTCATCGGGCAGTTTACGTTTAGTACAGACACAACAACAGCTACCACACATATATTTTCGGAAGAATTCTTGAAAGGCAGTATTTTTCATCTTAGACCAAGGAATATTGCACAGGATCAAAAATTTTACAAGGTCTAAATAAAAATCCGCTTGCGGACGCTTAAACCTTCCTTGGTGCACTGCGCCTTCGATATGTCTTCTAATATTGCCTTTGTTTAGAGTTTTTAAATGACTCTCACACTTTGTACAGTATATTGTACCACTAGCATGATCGTTAATTAGATTAGGATGATCAGCTATCCGTTTTTCTACAGTTTCAGAATTGACGTTTGCCATGTCCAAGCTGTGCTGAAGAGATGAAGCCGTATCGCGTATCTGACCTAAAAAAGATTTGATGACATTATTTTTTTACAAAATAGCCAATATTCTATGGGTTCCATTGTTATATGTACTAATTGTAACGCGATTGAAAAGAAGGTATTGATTTGACTGTTACGATCAAATCCTTTGCTAAATCTGATATCACAGTTCGGTCGGAGTCTACGTTCCTGATGATGGCTTTTTAAAGCCGAAACGCGTCGATTTCACGGTTGATGATTGGTGTCACTAATACTAACATAATATCTAATTTTAACATAATATCTAATTTCTGCCGCATGCAAGGAGCGGGAGGAGGGAGGTGTTCTTTGCACGCGGCAGACCGCATGATACGTAGTGATACTAGTCAGGTATCGGGACTAAAAACTAAATATTAATTTTTAATATAGTTGATATGGAGTTCCGAAAAGTAACGCCTAATACAATCAATTATCTTAAATCTGATATCGTCACGTTCCTGTATGGCTGAGCATATCAAATAGTAAATGACCTGTGTTTCACTATAACTTGAATACGTGATCTAAAGTTGTAGTTCTAAAACCCAAGTATCAATAAAGTATTGGGAGAAACTTAATTAAAACTAACAATAGAATAATTACTCTTTACAAAAATTGCACATAGCTTAGTCATACTCACTAAAGGTTTTAGGATATAAGAACTTATTGTATGAATAACAGCATAACCCTAATGGAATAGCTCATATTCCCATACCCATATTTCGTGCAATTGAATAAATGAAATGAAATGAAATAGTAAAAATGTTTGCATCCAAAAAAAGAGTACTTACCAGTATCTAGTGGTGTTAAAAATTCCAATACAAGAGTAAAATATCCAGGTCCGTATTTTTTACGCCAAGTCGTCGTTTGAGCAGATTCCAGAATTCAGTATACAAGCCAGGGTCAAGTAACAATTTCACAAAACAGTAACGAAGATGCGGATGCGCACTCTATGAACCGAAGTAAACGAGTGACATACATACAATCTGTACCTGGCGTGTTAACAGCCCGCCCATTGTTTTGATAACCGGTTAGTGCACCATCCACGTTCCTGTGCTCTGATTGGACGTTGGGCTATGTTGAGCGCGTACTCTTGCGATTCATATTTTTAAACAAAACAAAGACCGAGTAACATTTTTGTCAAGCTAAGGGTTGTTGTTGCTACACTTGTATTAATCGAGCTGCCTTCTATTCAATTATTTGGAACAAAAGATATTTTCCTAGAATAGATCATAGGATATCCACGGCAGGTGCGGACGGCTTCCTTTGAAAAAATGTCAAATAATAAATACGAGATTTACATAGGCAGAATGTAGGTAGGTAAGTATTTATTCATTTCAGTAGGTATAGCATTCTGCTAGTTTTTATATGACAGCTTTCAATTTTTGAATTCCGGGTTATAAAATTACAATTCCGGAATTTCAGAGGAATGTCCACATTAACATGTACGTTTCAGATCGTTGACCTCATTTCAATCTACCTACTCCGATCACTGCTGATAACAGACGGATGTACGTACAGTGCGCCCGCCGCGGAGTCTTAGGCTGAAATTGTCTTGAAGTATTTTGCTTAGCAAAGTCAAAGTACGGACTATAGATTATTATTATAGATATATTCATATCTATAATAATATAATTATAATTATTATTATATAATAATATATAAATATTATATATTATATATAATATATAATAATAATATAATTATAATTATTATTATAGATATATTTATTTCTATAATAATAATCTATTCACGGAGTCATAATAAAAGGAAACTAACGTATGACTAACCTGATTGGTGGTGAGGTCCCACTGGTCAGCCACGAAGGACTGTCTGCTGAAGAGGAAGACTGGGACCTGGTGGTCTTTGACGGGCGTAGGGTCGCTGTTGACTCGCACCACGGTCAGGTGAGTCGTGGTCGTGCCCACTGGTGGGAACAAGCAGGGGGTCATTATACAAGGTGTAACGGGTAAGCCCTTTTAAGCCGAAAGGCGGTTGTTTTAGACGTCTAGGCGAACAACTTTTGTTCTACAACTTTTGGAAATTCGAAGTAATTTTCGAAAATGTTAAGTTTAAAGTTTACATGAAAATCAGCTGTTTCTCAGAGTTCGAGGTCATTGACCTTATCGTGTCCTTTTAATTAGTTTAGTCGACAACAATCGAAACTACAATTGCGTTTATTTTCAGAAGCAGCTGTTTTTTCAGTAAACCATAACCAAAATTTAAAAAAAAAGTTCGAATTTTCAAAAGTCGTAGAACAAAACTTGTTCGCCTAGACGTCTAGAACAACCCCCTTTCGGCTTAAAAGGGCATGCCCGTTACATCTTGTATAGTGGTTTTATAGTTTTGATGTTGGTTTTTTTTTGTATCGAGATAGATAGGACTTTGGAGAAGGTCATAGGCTACCTTTCATCCCGATCCCGAATTCCGATCCCAAAATTAGGTTATGAAACCACGCACGGAACCTGCAAGCAACCCAGTTTTTATTCTAAAAAATGGAGTATTTCTCCGCAGTCGCGAGTAACAGCTAACGTTGCTATAAAGCGGATGCGGGCTTCAGATAAGAAAGGATTATTAAAAATTCGCACGAAACACGGCTAGTAACAAATATAGCATAAATCTATAGGTAAATTCAATCATAATATAACAAGTTATTAGTGAAATCACTCGAGATAATATCGGACAAAAACTACTGTAACATGTGGAACTTTCTAAATAAAAGCTATAGATAAATAATAACGATTTTCTCACGTAACTAGGTATATGCATGTGTAAAATTCTATAAATTTATTGTTACCAGTCGACACGAGGTTAAACCAGTTAGTATACACGTGCTGGGCAGATGCGGTCCGTTGCAATGCAACCCACCATCGTTTACCTACCTAATTAATTACAAGCAAATTAAACATGCTGTAATGTTTACTGGCACATTACAATACACACAGAGTTCCATCATACAAGCAAGTTCAAGATCTGTTGCCATGGCAACGGAGAAGCCTCATCAGTAGGGTTAGCATTCTTCTCGGTATTTCGGGACGTTTAAGCTGGGTATTAACTAGCGGACTGTACCCCTAGGGATCGTCTCCACGAGCGTTAGAATCGCGGTGATATTATCGTTGAACCACTTATTTCTATACAATCTCAATGAACGTGTCTCCACACGGCGATGTTACACTCATAGTGCACATAGATGCAGATTTCTAATTTTCAATCAATCCGGTAACCTAAAACGTTGTTAGCGCAAATAGCTGAATCTTCAAAATCAACACTGCGTCGTCGTTTATAGCATTTATAAAATATTACAGCGCCCGCGGTTTCACCCGCGTAAGTCCCGATCCCGTGGGAATATCGGGATAAAAAGAAGCCTATGTCTCTCCTCGATAATGTAGCTTTCTACCGGTAAAACGGGATAAAAAGTAGCCTATGTTACTCCTTAATAATCTAGCTTTCTATTGGAAAATATTTTTTTGAAATCGGTCCAGTAGTTTTGGAGCCTATTCATTAGAAACAAACAAACAAATAAATCTCTCAACTTTATAATATTAGTATAGATTCATTAACCGAGTTTTGAAATAGGAAAAGGTTGTCAATTTGACCGTATATTTCTTATTAAAACACTTTATTTATCCGGTTTTATCGCGTTTTTATTCATTATTTGACCCGAGCTTTCGCCAACTTTACAGTTGGCTTTTTCAAGGTTGACTGATATTCGTCGTATATTTCTTTTTATGGAATAACCTATGGTCACCCTACTGTTAAAGATGTTTACTGTGGCCAGAGTCAAAGTCATTAATGAGATAGTCAAACATTTGCTATCTCATTCATTATATCAAGCAACTGATAATGATATCCATAATCGCCAGTAGGTAGGAGCGAGATAACAGCTTGTCTGATCGTAATGATTTCATTTCTCTTTTTTTTACATTTTATTTTGATGAAAACTCTTGTCAAGGTGATTTTGTAGATTACAGCGAAAATAATCTTTTAACGTAGGATATTTTCCTCGAAAAACACAAATTAACTGTAATTTACTTACTAAGGAAAAAAACGTAATAAACAGGCTTTACTGTACGTACTTTCTGGTAAAGCCTTATTTTGAGTGTTTCATCGATAATATTTTACTCCTGGTTCTTGTATTAGAATTGTCAAAATTTTCAGATTCAGATTCATTTATTGCTTTCATGAGTATTACAGATGACACAATTAACATCGAAACTTAATTCAATCAAAAAAGTATAGAGAACGGTATTCTCCAAAGATATTTTTGATAAAAACTTAATAGGCGGAACCAGAATGAACCAGAATTCTGAATTTACCAGAATGTACAGCTAAGCTGGTTTACGTTTTGTCCTTAGAAAGTAAATTATTATTGAATTAAAAGTAAATTACATGGCGTTTTTCAAGGAAAATCTCAAGTTAAAATTTTGCTGATATCTTTAAATTCACCTCACTCATATTTAGTATGTTTTATTTTAGAAACAGTGCACACAAGTCGCAGGTCAGCCGTCTGGCGATAGCGTATCTCAAATTGTATGTACTTCTACTTATATATACCTATGCATATATACCTATGCCTACTATGTATTACATTATATTGTTATCGAGCACTCGACATGTGTTTCGGGCTTCGGCACAACTGATAACACGCACCTACCTATTTATTTATACATTTATGTAAGCCAAGCTTTATATTCAAATTTAATGTTCTTTATTATATATAATAAATCATTGATAAATATTGCACGACATTACACACAGTGCAATCTAGCCCCAAATTAAGCTCTAGGCTTGTACTATGGATACTAGACTAGCTTGTACTATGGATATAGACTAGACATACATTATTATACCTTTTTTTTGTAAATATTATACATGGAAAAACACCCAGACAAGATACAAATATTTATATTTGCACCCGACGGGAACGAACCCGCAGCCTTCTGCATTGAACCGAGCGTTCGCCCGACGCGCCACAGGGGCCGTCGATGCTAATATTATAAAGCTGAAGAGTTTGTTTGTTTAATTGTTTGTTTGAACGCGCTAATTTCAAGAACTATTGGTCCAACTTGAAACAATCTTTTCGTGTTTTATAGCCCATTTATTGAGCAAGGTTATGGTATATAACATCACGACCATTAGGAGCGGAGCATCCATGAAAAATGTTGCAAAAACGGAAAAAAATGCCGATTATTTCTCTTTGTACCATGCGTGCGAAGCGACGACGGGAACGGGACTTACGCGAGTGAAACCGCGAGCGCTGCTAGTTATTAATATTATTGTTGTTTTGGTGTAGAGAAGCCAATAATGAAAATTTAATTAATTTTAACAAATAAGGAAAGTACCTTGTTTGAAAATTATCAAAGGGATAGAGGGTTAGAACAAAAGTTCAACAACAAAAGTTACACTAGCTGTGCCCCGCGGTTTCAACCGCATAAATTCCTATCCCGTAACGTATGTGACGCATCACGTATGTCATACCAAGCGTTGCTTATTCAAAGCCTATACTTAATCTTATTTCAACCACTAAACTGTCCCTGTACCAAATTTCATTCAAATCGGTTTAATCAAAACAAAAAATCAAAAGTAGCTTAATACCTTCTTCGATAAATGAACTATCAACTTAGACTATCAAACACAAAAATATTTTTTCACATCAGACCAGCAGTTCCTGAGATTAGCGCGTTCAAACAAACAATCAAACTCTTCAGCTTTATAATATTAGAATAGATTTTATTCTAACTTTAATTATTGGTTTTCTATCAACAACGGTGTATTTATTAACAAAGAGTTTCAATTATTGGTCTTACATAAAGAATGTTTCAAACAAAGATGAAGAAAACCCCGGACAAGTGAGGTTTGGACTCGAGACAAAGGGTTGCGTACAATTAAGTATTAAATAAAAAACTCGATTAAAAAATACGCATAGAAACAACAAAAAAACTAAAAAGAAAAAAACAAGCCCAGTAATTTGAAATTACGCTAAGTAATAATAGTTTTGTAATCGACACACACGGAACACATAATAAATGAGTAAAAAATTACTCATTTATTATGTCGATTACAAAACTATTATTACTTAGCGTAATTTCAAATTACTGGGCTTGTTTTTTTCTTTTTAGTTTTTTCGTTGTTTCTATGCGTATTTTTTAATCGAGTTTTTTACGCAGTCGGGTTTTTTGTTTTTTATAAAAAAAAAAAAATATTTTACGCTTTTTAGTTATTTTCATTTATTGATGGTAGGTAAGTCTCGTCATCTATTCATTTCATTACGGGGTTATAATGTACTAGCTGCGCCTCGCGGTCTCACCCGCGTAAGTTCCGTTCCCGCGGGAATAATAAGTAGCCTATGTGTTAATCCAGGTCCCCCAGGTACCTATATTCCAAATTTCATCGCAATCGGTTCAGTAGTTTTTGCGTGAAAGAGTAACAACCTCACATACATACATACATACATCCTTACATACAAACTTTCGCGTTTATAATATTAGTAAGATTCTATTTCAGTTAGGGTTTAGTTATTTATTGTTTAAATTTATTATTATTCTTTTAACTTTTTTAGTACCTAAATGTTATTAGGCTTTTATTCAGTTGGTAGGTACAATTTATGTAAATATTTTTTTAGTTTATTTCAATAAATTTCTGTCACCTGTACCATCACGGCTTATACTTTGATAGTTCCAAGCGTAACTACGTAACAAAAATAAAAACTTGTTCGTTAGTAACAAAAAGCAAGAATACCTAATTGTAAATTAACTTTAAACCGTTATATTTCCTAAACGGTTCTTTAAAATGAAAAATGGCGAAAGAAACCTAATATTTATTTTTAAAAACCTATTCAACGATACCCATCTTGACATACTTTGGCGATTTTGGATTTTTTAATTTTGACAATATGGCGTCTGGTTGTGAGATAAGTTACTTTGGATTACTGTCATGTCTTTAGTCACACTCGCCAGATTAAGACGAATCGATTGACGTATGAATCATCAAAATCGGTCCACGCGTTTGGCCTCTAGAACGCCACATAGAAACATCCATACATACATACATACATAGACCGATAAACACATTACCCTCCTTTGCGTCGCGCAGTCGGGTAAAAAACACGGTTGTTGTTTGGGAGCACAATTTAGGCATTAATAATTATTATTTTTAGTCTTTATTGTCATAGCGGCAACTGAAATCCATCATTAAAAGAAGACCGTTCAAAATGGACCAGCTATGTTCCACAGATAACACATTTTGCACTTCAAACAACTTTTAATACGATTTTTATTCATTCCTAAAAGAAGAAATATGGATTGTTCAATGGGTTTACGTGATCTAATGCCACTGTGTTAGTATTTACGTTTTATTTCCGCTAAATCAAAAGATATTGTATGTTAAAGTTTTACAGTTAGGAGCACTACACTATTCTCCTAAGTTATAAATGATTGAACCGTCATTTTTTAGGCTTGGAGCTCTAACCTGAGAATTTTTAATATACAAAATATTTTAATCTAGCGGAAAATAAACGCCGTGGTTTTAGATCACGTAAATCAGTTGAATAATCCATATCTTGTGTTTTAGGAATGCCTTTAAAATTTTATTAATGTACCTCTACCCCCTAGGTCTGAGCTCTAAGGAAAAACGCCGATCTTCTTTCAACTGTCTTCTGGATTCATGAGATAAAGCCTGGTTACAGACAGATAGCGAGCCAACGGACAATGGAGTCTTGGTTCCTTTTTTATTCTTTGAATACGGAACCCTAAAAACTGAGAAAGTAGACAACAAAACAAACTTTACGTACTATTATTTGACTAGCTAGTAATAAACTTGGTAAAAAACCACTGAAGAGGGCGAAAAGATCTTCTTCGTAAAAATGATAAGAGAGGTTTCACTTATATGAAGAGTTCAAATTCGTATTTATTTTGATTCGAATTTGAAAGCCCATCTATACTAAATACTTTTTGAAATGATCCGTAATGATCAAATTGATTAAAAGACATGACGACTAGCTCCCTTACTTACTTCTTCTTCTTTAAAATGGCTTTTCCTTTCGGACATTTGCCAGTGTCAAGTATTATCAATAATTGCAGGTTATTTGCATCGAACGAAACAGTCAAGTCGTCATAGTTAAAGTCAAGTCAAGGGAATCATTGTAAAAAGGAGGTAATTTTTTACAATGTTTGTTCACGGAGCTTTGGAGAGAACACTAAGCTAAAGTCTATGATTTGCACCGATTTTCACTTTAATTTTCACTTGTACACCTTCACGAAACTAAATTGATTAATATGCCCCCGAAATTAAACAATTTACACGCATTTGAACTAAGTTTCACAAAAATGAAAATTTAGCAACACATCTCCTCAGCGCATTCCCGCCAAAACTCCTCCTTTACTTATAAAATATTATTTACACATGACTAAGTTATGTGACGTTTGTCTCTGTCTGTCAACTTTTAAACTTCATGTGACAGTAAAAGACAAACGATGCAAAAGTAGACTTTTAGTGGAGTCCTGAATTTTTATTTTTACTTTTACTATTGCTACTATTGCGTTTAAATTGTTTAATTTCGGCGGCATGTTATCAATTTAGTTACGCGAAGTTCAACGAGTGAAGTGAAAATAAAAATACCAGTGCCAAACACGAAATTAGCACGTTACAAACAAATGTTCTATGGGGTTGGAGAAAAATCGTCGCCATTTTTTCTGCAGCCGTCACGCATTGAAAATTATTTCAAACGATTACAGTTTATTAGTGGTAGTTCACTATTAGTACGAGAAACTGGCTAAATTGTCCTATATTGCTGACAGAAGCCATAACTAAGAAGAAGAAAGAAAGATGCAAAGATATGCAGCGCATTAATTAGCGTTTATAAGTAAGGGGGTAGAAGACTAACTATTGGAAAAGCCATTTAGCTTCCAAAGCCATTTCAAGTGGAGGACGTTTTGCTCCCAGGGTGTTCGATATTAAAGTCGATGTGAATACAAGAACATTCATCTTCCAAAACCAACTGATCCTAAATGGTTAAATCCCATAATTTGTGTAGTTACCGCGTTACAGTACCGACTAGTAAGGACCCCCATGATTGACGTCTCAATGAACAGTCTAATAACGCTGCCAATCATGATTACAGCTACCTGCCCCTCGATTATAAGAGTCAGCTGAGTTCCGCTCAGCTACCGACGTACCCAATCTGAGGAACTAACAGCTCGATTGTAGAGTGCGAGTTGCTGCCTAGCCAGTGGATAGATACTCGTAAACCAGTAGCTCCACTCAGCTTAGGGTTCTTATCACTGATAGCAGTCGTTAGGTCAAGTTAGAGGCCTTATGGCGACCTGATAAACTGTACCACTAAATGAGAAGAATACACACATAGTACACACACACCCCCACAGGAAAATGAGAAGAATACACACATAGTACATAAGTATTCGCACGTACCAGTTACTACAGTGCAAGTGCAAATAGCTGCACTTGCACTATAATAGTGACCACTATAGTAATTGAAGTAACTTGGAATATTGGTGTTATAATATTTATGTGTTATTTATGTATTTATTTATTTTGTATTTGTCTTACTTTAAATGTAAACTGATTGTATTGTTGTTGGTTGTGCAAATAAAAGTATTAATCTATCTATCTATTTATGCTGATATTCCCGCGGAACAGGACTTATGCGGGTGAAACCGTGTGGCGCAGCTAGTTAAATATGTTTAGCAAACAGTATAGAACATTGTGTTCAGTAAATCGCAGGCAAATCAAACCAAGGCTATTCGGTTATCGGTAATGTATTCACTATTAGAATGTGGTTCCTAATGTGGAATAGGAATTAGCTTCAATTAACTCTATTTCAATGCTTTGCTAGATTTAGAAGCCGGATTTACATGCCTCTAGTTTTTAGTGTTGCTGATATTTAGTGTGGTCTAACAGATAACAGCCAAAATGTTGTTTTTCAGGGTTCCCTCCCCAAAGGGTAAGATAACCGGCCAAGTGTGAGTCGGCTTCGGGAATGAAGGGTCCTGTGCTGTACCATTATCTATCACAAAACAAAATCAAGTGTATTGTATGGAAGCTCCACTTAAAGATTATTTTAAATTTGTTTTTATTATATGTTGTTACAGCGGCAACAGAAATACAACATCTAGGTGGATACAGGCTGGTAACAGACGGATAAAAAACCTAAGTAAATAAACAACAAGCATTTACGAACACTTTTTCAAAACCTTACCCTTAATTACTGATGTAGTACGGTAAAATTATAAATAACTACCTACGCTCCGAGGTTACACCCGCGTAAGTCCCGTTCCCGCGGGAATATCGGGATAAAAATGTAGCCTATGTGTTATTCCAGGTCTCCAGTTAACTTTATTCCAAGTTTCATCGTAATCGGTTCAGTAGTTTTTGCGTGAAAGAGTAACAAAGTCACATACCTACATATATACGAACTTTTGCGTTTATCATATTAGTAAGAAGTAAGATAAATACTTTAACAAAGACAACCTAAGGGACCGTCTCCACGAGCGTTAGAATCGCGGCGGTATTATCGTCGAGCCACTTATTTCTATACAATCTCTATGAACGTGTCTCCACACAGCGATATTAACGCGGCAGTGCGTTGTATAGAAATAAGATAATATCGCCGCGTTTCTAATGCTCGTGGAGACGGTCCATAAACGATTCCGACAATGGCCTTCAGTGTGATTTGTAGACGGACGGTACATAATGATGATCGCAAATCTGGACGCTTCATTTACGAGGTATCGGGTAGATAAAACTGACACATTCCTCCTTATTTATCGGTACACCTACGGCTTTAGTTATTTGGGTAGATCTCGATTGATTTGTCACTGTCACTCATTTTGTTGAAACAAAAAACAGGTGAAAAAGATTCTACGGCTCTACAAAGTCAATTTATTTGGCCAAAAAGGTCAACGTAAAGCGAGTCTTTAATCTATAGGTGCATAAAGTGCGTATTATAGCCTAAGGGTTAAAGTAATTTAAATTTTTAACGTTTTAATTCATGGAGGCTGTTGTCAAAGAGGAGAAATTGAGAATAATATTAGGGGTTAAAGTATGAAATTGCCGATTTGTACTGAAAATCTTAATTGTTTATTTTTTAAATTTTTAACAAATTTATTTAATCAAAATAGTTGCCATTATTATCTATACATTGCTGCCATCTAATGGGAAGGTTATTAATGCCTTTGCGATAGAACTCCGACGATCTAGACTGCACAAACTGTGTGAAAGCATTTTGTACTGCCTCCTGGGAAGAAAACTTCTTGTCACGTAGATAATTGTCCAAATCACGAAAAAAATGGTAGTCCGTTGGAGCAAGGTCTGGTGAATACGGAGGATGACGAATGGTTTCTAAGTGCAGTTCCTGAAGGGTCAAAATGGTTTCTCGTGCTGTGTGAGGTCTCGCGTTGTCGTGGAGCAATAATGGTGAAGATCGATTCATGAGTCGGGGCTGTTTTACTGCTAGTTTTGTCAACATGGTTCGGAGTTCGGCACAATAGACATCTGCCGTAATTGCTTGACCAGATCGAAGAAAACTATAGTGAATAACACCATGCTGAGACCACCAAACAGTTACCATTACCTTTTTATTGGTAAGTTTTGCTTTAGGACACTGTTGTGGCATTTGACCTGGGGTCAGCCATTGCATTTTTCTTTTCCGGTTATCATAAAGAATCCACTTTTCATCACATGTTACAATTCGATCCAATATTCCTTCATTTCTGTACCGGTTCAACAAGGCAACACAAGTTTCAACACGCGTTTCTTTCTGCAGATCAGTCAAATCATGAGGCACCCATTTTTCGTATTTTTTTATTTTATTGATTTGACGCAAGTGAGTCAATAAAGTGGGTAAGGTAACGTTAAACCATGCCGCTAATTCCTGGGTAGTTTGACTAGGATCGGCTTCCACTATCTCTCTTAATTCATCGTTATTCACCTGTGTGGGCGGTCTTCCTCGTGGCTCGTTCTTTAAGTCGAAATTTCCATCACGAAAGCGTTTAAACCAAAATCGCACGGTGCGTTCATTAGTAGACCCCTCTCCAAACGCAGCATTGATATTGCGGGCTGTTTCTGCCGCGTTAGTTCCGCGTCGGAACTCGTATTCAAAAATCACTCGAATTTTCGCAGTATCCATCTTTCTTGTCTAAATTGAATAACAAAAACAATTGAAAGTCGATATTCAAATGTTTCACATTTTTTAAAAAAAGAACATCACAGAAACCATTTGAAAAAAGTTTCATTCGAAAACCTCAAACCATGAAGATTCTATGTCAATTCAAAGAACCTATTGCAATAAAACGGCAATTTCATACTTTAACCCCTATTATTTTGAATGTTATTTGAATTGTCAATTATATTTTTGTTTCTGGTTTAGGGTGTTTTTGATGATAATGTATTAGATATTCGCCGTTTACTACTCAGTGTACTCGGTACACGGCGGCTTTTTTACTAATTTATTGCACTCGGTCGAATAATTCGGTAAATATACATGGGACGCGTGCTCGGTTAAAATAAAGTCTTAGAATTAGAAAATTAAAAAAAAAAGTGAAACCAAGCATATTTTATTTTCAGATTATAATATGACGTTTTGGTTTCTTGTATTTGACATTATTTCTTCAGAAAGATATGTCAAATCGTAGTCTACAATTAATAATCGCGATTCAGAGGGGAAGCGTTGTTTGCTTGGGACTGTGGGTCGAAGTGCCTTGGAGGATGACCTTTTTTATTGATTTTATTTTGTTAATTTATTTGCTGCCTAAACGACTTCCTATTATTTTGTAATTAATAAGTTATTGTTGTGTATCTAATGTAATTTGATTTTGTAATTTTATGTCTGAATGTTTAATTAATAAACGAGGTATAGAAATTATAAAAATTAAAAATGAAATGTAGCAATTTTAAAAGAAAGTTTAGGCTACTATTATGTATAATTTAACCAAGGCAAGCTTTGATGAAGGAATATAAGGCACGTTCACGTAGTCATGGTAGTCCTCGGCCGCGGGTAGTAACTTGGCCGAGTATACTGGACTCGGCAAATATTAAACCGAGTAATATTCGGTACTCGGTCACTCGGTTAAACAAGTAGTCGGCCCTAGCGCGGGCGCATCTCTTGTCAAAACTATCCTTTGTTTCCCTAATTCATCTTATCTTACTAATAAATATTATAAACGCGAAAATGTGTATACATGTATGTATGTATGTGAGGTTGTTACTCTTTCACGCAAAAACTACTGAACAGATTGCGATGACACTTGGAATATAGGTAGCTGGGGACCTGGATTAACACATAGGCTACTTTTTATCCCGATATTCCCGCGGGAAAGGGACTTACGCGGGTGAAACCGCGGAGCGCAGCTAGTATTATTATATATGTCTTAATTAACGACATCTTCAGAATGTTGTTGAGGCTGCCCAGGCATTGTAGTGCATCTGGTGTGTTCGCTGAAGCTCGCACTAATGGTTTTCACGCTATCATGCGAAAGAAAGCAGCATCCTCCTTCAAGCGTTTTAGGGCCAGCAGCAACAATATTATGAGGATGTTTGAGTCTAGATTTGATCACAAACACTGGACTATTGTAATGGTGGGTCAGGAAAGAGCCTTATTTGGCATCCAGTGAGGACATATTTATTTTGACGTGTGTTTTATATATTTTACACACCTACTGCTCTACAAAGTTACTTTATTTGACCAAAAAGGTCAACGTAAAGCGACTCTTTATTCCCTAGGTGCATAAAGTGCACATTATGCACCTAGGGCATAAAGTAATTTAAATTAGGAACTAAGGTTCTGGTAGCATACGGCCATTTCGAACTGGCCACCTAGACATAACACATAAAAAAAATAAAAACTGGACAAATTTTTTCTATTTTCATGGACGGAAGGGTAAAGCAAAAAGTTTTGGTTAGTATAAAGCCCTAACTTTTTTTTTTCATCAGCTAAGGCCGATGTGTGGTTTCGTCATTTTGATGTAACATTGTTAAATTTAATTAATATAAAGCTGTCAATATATTTCATATACGTTGCATTATTCTATTTTTTTGTTGTTAGTTAAATACTTATTTTTGTAGCCCTTTTATTGTCTCGCAGTAGATGTGTAAAGTAGAGTATTCACCTCGGTACTAAAGTCTGTCTTTATCTTGGGCGCTTGAATCCCACGCTTCACTCAGGACTCTAGGTACATAACTCCTTCGCTTCGCTCAGGAGTTAAGTTTTTAACACCCTCGCTGCGCTCGGGAGTTAACCCTCTAGAGTCCTTCGTACGCTTTGGATTCAATATGACGCCCGCTATATAAGACAGGACTTTAGTACCTCGGTGCATAAACTACTATTAATTTTAATTGAATATAAGTAATGTTTAGTTTAATTTTTATTGTAACATTATGGAATTTTAAGTTCTGAAATAAATGATTTAATAATATTAATCTAAATATCACGCTATATTCCTACCAGATACTATGTGGTTACCTAAATAACAGTTCATACTCACAGCAGCTAACATATTTATCGCTCAATATACCTACACATAACGAGTATAGAGAACCAAATTCGACTCTATTCTAATGTAATTCGAATTGGTTATTCAATAACTCGTCGCGGCGTTTATCTCAGCTTAGCAACACGGCCCAGCTATTTCTTGTTTGAATACCTACCTACATACATTATTTATTCAATTGTAAATGGTTTCTAGTCAGTGATTCGAGACGACACTTTTCTTGTGTGATGTTATGGTTTTATAGCAGTCTGCTGTTGCGTGAGGATGCGTTTTTATTAGAGGTAACGGGACAAAAAGTGCAGGACAACGCGCAGAGCGCAATCTAAGCAACTAGGCCTGTACTATGGAAACGAGACAACAGTAGGTACGTCTACCACTGCCATGCGCCACGGGAACTTACTATATCTCGATTTATGTCTTACTAGCTGCGCCCCGAAGTTTCAACCGCGTAAATTCCGTTCCCACGGGATTATCGGGATAAAAAGTAGCCTATGTGTTATTCCAGGTTTCCAGTTTTATATTAAAAACTTCATCGCAATCGGTTCAGTAGTTTTTGCGTGAAAGAGTAACAAAGTCACAAACATACCTACATGTATACAAACTTTCACGTTTATAATATTAGTAAGATTGTTTTTCTTGTATGTATAATGGTGTTGTTCACCTAGTTTAGAGTTTTCAAGTCGATATTAGGAAGAACTATCAAAGGAAACAACCTGGACTAACTGGACCTAAGCTGAAGCACGGAGAAGCTCGAGAAAGTGTTTTTTTTTTTGTAAAATTGTAAATCTTAATACTTAAATAGCTTCCAAATTTATGTACCTACGTTCTAGGAAGGACAGTAAATTAATGAAAGTAGATTTTAATACCTATCTCGAAACGTAAACATCACAAGTAGAAAATACAATAACAAAGTAATTATTAGCCGAGTTGACAAACAACTTTTATTTAATGACTAGCTTGGTAGATACGCACCGGTATCAACAACTTATTGTTTCTCAAAATAAAAGGGAAAATTCGTTTAAGTATATTTTTCTTTTATTTCTTATCAATAGCACTCTATCTACAGCTATTCTACTAACAACAAATATAATGAAAACACTTGCAATTTTCAAGTCATGATAATTATTATTGTTATAGAAATAAATTATGCCTTAAATCTTGCTTAGAGCGGTGTTGGTCTAGTAATAGATACTACGACTTTCATTCCGAAGGTCGTGGTTTCAAATCCCGGCCAAGCATCAATGTCTATTTCTTTCAGAAAAAATTATGTGCGCTATTAACATCGCTCTTACGATGAAGGAAAACATCGTGAGAAAACTCACAGCTTAAAATCACGCACAAAGGCCCAATAGTAGGGCTAATTGCGGAAACACACAGTTAAAACTTTAACTTTTAACTTAAATGCTGCTTAAATCACATTATATTATATCGAAACGGTCACTATAAATGTTAAAAGGTAAACGATTTCAAAACAATAAAAGTTATAATTTTTTTAGGAAATTTATAAACTTTCGTAGGATTTTAAACGGGAGATAAATTGTATTATTTTACGAACGCATTTTCGTATAAGCATTTATAAACTTACGACGTCTCGTAGTAAATTTATAAACTAACGGATTTCCATTCGTAGGATTCTAAACGGTTCGACCAATAACAAAAGAGATTTTAATTTTACGTTTCTTTAAGATACACTGCTCTCTGATTGGTCGATGTCGACAGGGGTACGTATTATAAATAAATAAATTAATCTGCAAAAAAAGGTGTGATGTATGGGAAAGGAGAAGGAACACGTGACTTGTTCAACCAATCAAAGCTCACTTATTATTTTACGCATGAGGTCGGTAAGTTTATAAATTTGCGAAAATGTAGTCTAAAAATAATACAATTTATCTTTCGTTTAGAATCCTACGAAAATTTATAAATTTCCTAGGAAATTTGGGAAAATTCATAAATTTCCAAGGAAATTTATAAACTTACTGCTCAACTTATTTCCGGTGACATATGCAAAATGCGGTAAAAAAATCCAATGATTTTGCAAAAGATTTTGGATAAATAAATTTGGGTTATTTATCCAGGTAGGTGTAGATATTTAATTCATCTAGTATAGCAGCAGCAATATGTCTACAAGTGTTTTCAATCTGGTATAATATGTTTAAATTGAGTGTAATTGGATAGATAAGCAGAGTTGAGAAGTGGGTCAAGCTATACTTATGTCATCTAATATTGTAGCCACATTCGGTGTCAATAGCGCGTAGCAGTAGCTATTAGTTGAGTAAATTCCTAATGACAATAAGAACCCAGATAACAAGCGATCTGTGGCCCGATTCTGTAAAAACATAGCATGCAAGCAGGCAGGATGCGTAGCATTGCATAAGTCGATTTGTTGCATGTGTAAAAATAAAAGCTTTCCATAACTTCCTTAATACTGATTGGCTGAGGGACAAGGGGAGCTATTGAAATAATTAAGTAGCCCTTAAATTTGAAGGCTACTTAAATAATAAAGTAGTAATTAAGTAATATAACATTTACAGAATACGAAATAACCTACATCTCCCGCGTGCATTGGGCACTTATCCTATAACTAAAATGTCTGAGCTCTGTTAAAAAAATAAGTCTTCATTTTTTATGAAAAATGCAAGGTTTTGCAAAATTGCTTTTGAGGTGCTAGTGCTTTTTCGCAAAATTAGTAGTAACTGTAACTGCTGAACTGTTTTGGGAAAAATTGAAGAGCTACGGCACAGGTGAGACATTTTAGTTGTAGAATAGATGATCTGGGAGTGTTCCGCGTGGGAGGACCGTCCAGATAGTTCGCTGCGGAAGTGAGCGAGCAGCGATTTATCTCTGTTAACTTGTGCATTCTATATCGGCCTAAAGACTGCCATCAGTGATGACAACCGGGGCCAACTGGTTGACGTGCCTTCCGAAGTATGGATTAAAGGTTTAAGTGTGGGTTAGCAATGTTATGCTAAATTAGCAATGCTAACTTAGCAATATTTCTAGGCATATCACAATTTACGCTAAATTTTAGGGCCCGGAAAACGGTATGCGTTTGAGATAAAAGACGTATGCTGCGTGAGTGTGTGTCGCAACTTTTTTTAGAAACTGCTGAACCGATTTTAAATGGTTTTTTGCTATGATATTGATTTATCGATTCATTCTTCATTTATTATTGTATAGATAAAAAACGATTGATCTATTACTTCTGTATTTATTGTATACAATACACCAAAAAGGAAATGACCAAAACAATAAAAAGAAAATCATAATTTATCTAGACACAATACGCCTATTCGCTTAAAGCGATCTCTTCCAGGCAGCCTTCGAATGTATAAGAAGATAAGGAAGCTGGAAGGTAGGGTATTTATATTGCAGATTGATGACGGGAAAATTTCTAAGGGTACTTCGGAATTGCCGTCCTCCGTATGCAAGATTGTATAATATACCATTGAAGTTGAGGGGAATAGTTGATGAATTATCAATGAGTTTGTGATGATAGTTTTTCTTACCAGTAACGGTGCACATTCGCTTGCTGTTGATATCCTGCATGACTTGTCTCATCAGCAGGCTCAGAGCCTTCGCGTCGCCAGATATAGACTGCTTCGACAGCCATTCCGTTTCTAATTCCATAGACAACTGCAACAATTGTGTCTTTTTATTGACTCGTCAGTACTCCGATAAATTGGCCGGTGCAGCCACCAAACAAGACGGATTGGATCTTGATCCACTGTCGTCATATTTCGTCTAGATAAGCGTGTTACATCTTAGATCATATCATGACTTTCCACCAGGTGGCTGAACCCTATGCGGTGGAGAGTTAACTATTTGGTCCCAAATCTATTTGCCGAGGCAGTAATTCAGAGACCGACATAAATCGACGACGTTGGAAATGTTTCCGTTTCGGTCCCTATAACCGCAAGGTTGGGAGGACCGTAACGTAAAGGCAGAGTACAAAGAGGGAGCAGTATGGAAACTGCACACACACACATGCACTCTCGTCGTGACGCGGCACTCCCCTTAGGGACCGTCTCCACGAGCGTTAGAATTGCGGCGATATTATCTTATTATTTCTATACAACGCACCGCTAGTGCCGCGTTAAAATCGTGTGGAAACACGTTCATCGATATTGTATAGAAATATGTGGCTCAACGATAATATCGCCGCGATTCTAACGCATGTTTGTGTGCATGTTTGCACGCCGTTTTCGAGCATTTGTAGTACGTAGTTTTCATACTGCTGTGCCGCAGGCCTCAGCCTTCTTCTTCTTAAATATTGGCTTTTCCATTCAGACATTTGCCAGTGTCAAGTATTATCAATATTTGCAAGTTATTTGCATTGAACGAAACAGTCAAGTCGTCATAGTTAAAGTCAAGTCGAGGGAATCATTGTAAAAGGGGGCCATTTTTTACAATGTTTGTTCACGGAGCTTTGGAGACAACACTAAAGGTAAAACTTTAACATACATTACTAATTAAATAAGATTTTATAGTGATTTCCGTTAAAATAGTAGGTTACAACCGCTCCCATTTTAATTTACATTTCCATTTGTGTTCTTGCACTTTACAGATTCATGTATTCAATGACATTCAAATGGGACTTTATTGTATGTATGGATCTTGATTCACTGAATTAATTGAAATTCTAAGTAGGTAGGTACATATTACCTACCACAGTCCCTGAAAACAAGGGTGTTCAACCAATGTGTGCTTCCGACAATGACGTACGCTTGCGAAACCTGGCCGCTGACCGTCAAACTAATCCGTAGATTGAAAGTCACACAAAGAGCTATGGAACGCATCATGTTAGGAATATCACTACGCGACAAAGTGCGCAACACTATAAACAGGAATCGCACCAAAGTGATAGATGTGGGATACCGCGTCGCTAAGCTAAAGTGGTCGTGGGCCGGACATGTGTGCCGAAGGGATGACGGAAGGTGGAGCAGAGACGTTCTAGAGTGGAGACCGAGAGTAGGAAAGAGAAGCGTGGGCAGACCACCTGCCAGATGGTCCGACGATTTAAAAACTCATGCCGGTGCAGCGTGGTCCAGGAAAACTAGCGATAGAAGGGCGTGGAGAGATATTGGAGAGGCATATGCCCAGCAGTGGGCAAATACATGCTGCTGAAGAAGAAGAAGATGGTACTTATTATAGGTTTACCCGTGGTTTATTAACGCCCTTGGCGCCAGACAAGACAAAACCTTGTGATTTTTAGGGTTAGAGGTGAAGTCGTCCCCCTCGAAACTGGGACCAGGGACCACTTGTACCCTTTCGAATGCCTCTTTTTTTCTCTCTGAGAAAGCAAGAACATAATAGCGTCTTGGGACTGTATCCTTTTTGATGCCATGGTAGGGTGTGAGCATGCTATCTAAATGCTCATTTAGATCTCTTATCGTAACGCGTATGAGTAAGGTTTTCATTCTTCTTTTTCTTTATTTGCCCACTACAGGACATATGCCTCTCCAACATGTCTCCACATTTTCCTGTCAACGGTATTTTTGGACCATCTGCCGTGATCCAAATAGGTAATAGTAATAAATGTGAAAGTTTTGTCCGTAAAACTAAGTAAACAAATATATGTTTGCTGCTCCTTCAAGCATAAACTACTTACCCGATTGCGATGAAACGTATCGCATGACATGAAGATAGTTTAGACTACTTAATAAAACACAAATTTTACCGGGTTGTACTCGTGTATTATTAAATAACGGCATTATTACTAAAGTTCGAGCTTTCACTAACTTTACAGTTAGCTTTTCAAGGTTGACAGGTTGTTGGTTAATTAGATCTTGTGTTTTTTATGCAAAATCGCGAAAACCTAAGACAAAATTACATAGACTACTTTTTAACGTAACACTCGTCGTACACGAAGAAGAGGTTGAAGTGCTTCTTGTTGTCCCTATGTACTGGGAACGTACTCTGATTGTATGTACTGTATAGTATAGTTACCAGGTATTCAGTGAGTTTCTTGACGAGCGGCTCCAAATGGACGGTGCGTGCCCACGCGTCGCACACGAAGCAGAGGTTGAAGTAGAACGCGTTCCGAGCGTACTTCTTGTTGTCTATCCGTACTGGGAACCCGAGGATCTTGGAGCCGAGAAGAGTCCTGTGTAATAATTTAATTAAATTACAATTAGGTTTTTTGCAGGACTAGATGTGATGGGTACTTTACGCTACTTTGCGTGTAAATATGCAATTTTTATTAGGCCGTTCGTTTATTATTTCAATACATTAAGAAAGTTAAGTGATTGGTCCACAATGATTGCCCTAGATATGTGATATGTGCCCTAGACTAGACAGCGATAAATAGAAGGAAGGTAGAGTAAAAATATATAACTAGAATATACTTTCTCACGTAGAACTAAAAAGTGTTCCGCTACATTGAGCATGCTGTCCCTTTCTAGTGAATAACACTATTAGAAAGGGACAGAACGCTACATTGTTATAGTTCGACGTGAGCATTCTTACTCTTGTAATATAACTTCTTTGGGTAGAGTAGAGTATGTGATGATAACACCATACCTACCTAATTGAAGTATACGTACGGACGTTAGTATAAATAAGGTACCTATTTGACTGTATTTCTCAGTCAATTGTCACGCTCGCTGTCTATACCTAACAAGCTTTATGCACACGTACTACAGTTTACTCACGTAAATATTGTTAAATATATTTAGGTAGGTATAAAGCGCCTAAGGTTACTTGAGACTTTGATTCAATAAAGAAGTTTGCATACAGGTGTTAACTTTAAAGTAGGTGCAGCTATATCCATCTACATAACTAGGTATTTAACTTAGTACATGCACGAGGGTAGTTCTAAATAGGTTTTTGTAGAGATATAGGTAGGTACCTACTAGTTATTTGAGTATAGATAGGTACTTGTACTATTATCATCATACATAACGTCAATCGACGTTGAATCGTTGAGATCAATCTCAACCTAAAACATAAAATGTAGGTAGGTATTTAGTGTTGTATGTATGCTAATCCAATGATGGATAAATGATGAATTGATGATAGAGGCACAGAATATTGGCAGGATCGGTAGGTTTGTAGGTAACTAGGTACTTACTTATTAATGTAATTAAATAAATATTGCACGGCATTACACACAGCGCTATCTAGCCCCAAACTAAGCATTAGACTTTTACTATGGGCACTAACAACGATTATACTACATAATATACTTTTGTTTTGTAAATACATACATAATATGATAACTACATAGAAAATACCCAGAACAGAACCAAAAATAAACATTTATGGTCAGCAGAAATATTTGTCCCCGGTGGGAATCGAACCCGCAACCTTCTGCGTTGCAGTCGGAGCTTCGCCCGCCGTCAAATGTTGATGTAGGTGTACCACAAACGAGAACTTAGTTAAGTACCTAAGTAACACAGGTACCAACAGTGTTTACTGTTATTATTATTATTATAGCGGTAGGTAGGTAATAGTAGCATAGATCGTGTGTGCTTGCGCCTAATATCCAACCTACATAGTATAAGATAGTACTCACACAGTGAGAGTGCACCTCTGCAGTTGCACTTTCGGTATAATGTAATGGCTGACCGTGTCGAAGATATCTTTCGATATGTGGTTCTCCGGAACCTGACATGTGATCTTCGGACCTGCAGTCGGGTGGAATTCACATAAAAATATACATCGAATCGGACCCTCCTGCCCGCAACCTTCATAGTATTTATCATCCATTTTCATCGAAACAGCACTTTATCACTAAAACATGATCACTTTAATTTATGTGGAAACAATACACAAACTGTTTTGGCTAAACGCGACACACTAACACGATTTCCCGTAAACAAAGAAGCTCACGAAGAACGATATGTCATTCCAATACCTCGCCTAAAATCAGACTGAATGTTTTTTTTAAATCAAGCGGATTATTTATTTCTTATCGGTTGTGAACCGATTATGGCCATTAGGAAATTAGCCAGTGTCATGTATTTTAATATATCATGCAAGTTATTTGCATCGAAACAGTCAAGTCGTCATAGTTAAAGTCAAGTCTAGGGAATCATTTGTAAACACGGCGGCCATTTACAAACAATCTTCACGGAGCCTTGGAGACAACACTAAGTCAATGTTTTGCACCGATTTTCACTTTCATTCCACTTGTACACCTTCACGAAACTAAATTGATTAATATGCCCCCGAAATTAAACAATTTGCACGCATATGAACTAGGTTTCACAAAAATGAAAATTTAGCACCACATCTCCTCAACGAGTTCCCGCCAAGACTCCATCAAGCGGATTAAAAAATTACGTAATTTGACATTTCCGCAACTTGACATTGACCGAACAATAAGACTTATTTTCTTCTCGTTCTTGAAAATGACAATTTAAGATTCAGCCAGTGTCAAATTTTTTATAATACTAATAATTATTTATTTGCAAATAATAGCGCAGCAGTGTTAGACTAACAAATTGGTAAATACCCCGATTTTCATTCCGAGAGTTGTGGGTTCAAATCGACCGTTGCGCAATTGTCTTTCACAAAAAAATGTGTGATCTAATCGTCAGTAATCAATCAATCATTCATTTATTATACTCACTCAGTGATTATTTTATTATCTATTTTCATTATTTCGTTCGTTGTTTACATTCATTGCAAATTACATTTTTACCCTTATTAAAATGGAAAAACAATCATTTAAGTTGCTAATAGCAGCAACTGGTAGTGTAGCGGCTCTTAAAATACCTATTTTAGTAAAAACTGTGTTAGAAATCAATAAAGAATCGAGATACAATTTTGAGGTTAGTTTCTTATCGGTCAGAAGACAATATCAAGGACTTTTCAACATTTTCTTTCTTTCACTTTTTACACTGAAATTCTGTTCAATTCCTTGTGAATTTCTAAACTTAAGACACTTACTGCTTATCTATGAAGGCTTCAAAACAACTCATTTCCGTAATGTCCATTTTGCAATGTTTACATTTTTACTTTTGCTAGTTAGTTTTGCTCGCAACTCATCTACTCAGCTTGGTGTCACATAAAACAAGCTCAGCTGTCCTGCATTCACTGATGCACAAAACCAAGCGCCAAGATCAAACTTAAAAAAAAATCATAATTCCAGATCCGCCTAGTACTAACAAAATATGCTAAACACTTCTTCGACCTGAAAGAGCTGCCCTCCACAGTGCAAGTGTATGACGACGAAGCAGAATGGAAGGCCTGGAACGGCCGAGGGGATCCGGTGTTGCATATAGAGCTGGGGAAATGGGCAGATATGATGGTCATAGCCCCACTTGATGCTAACTCTATGGCTAAGATGACTCAGGTAGGTAAATTATGAAAATCCCAAGTCTTTCTTAAAGCTCCATTTAACACCCTCTCTGGCGTCAAGTGTCGGGTGAATTTCCGACTGCAATGCAGAAGGTTACAGCTTCATTTCTGATGGGGACGCCTAGTTACTTAGTTGAGGGCTAGATGGCGATAGTACAATTTATAGTATTGAATTTAACCAATTGATTGACCCCTAGGTGGTTTAATCTTATGTAATCCTAACTAATATTATAATCGTGAAAGTTTGTATGAATGAATGTCTGTAGTGACTTAGTTACTCTTTCACGCAAAAACTACTAAACCAATTGTGAAACTTGGAATATATGTAGTAGGATAGTGGGAACAACCCATAGGCTACTTTTTATCCCTACGCAGACACTTTATCCCTTACGCAGGTGAAACCGTGGGGCGCAGCTAGTTATTTATAAAATGTAAGGCTTTGGTCGCAGCTTTTCACCACAACCTAAGCTGTATCACTAAGTGAACATGTCAGACTGCATTGTATGTACTAAAATCATCTAAATCCATGTTTATGACAATTAACATTTATTGTTTAACATCTAAGACTTCCTTAAAACCTTACCAAACATCCAGGGTATATGTGACAATCTACTGACTTGCACGACCAGAGCATGGGACATGAACAAGCCGCTACTCGTCTGCCCTGCCATGAACACCAGAATGTGGGAACATCCTGTTACAGCCAAACAAGTAAGTAGCGAATATTCTTAAGGCTACTAGAACTACTGTTGTGCAATATTTATTATTATTATTGTCAAGGGAGTGCTCCCTTGTGGTTAAGTGTCAAAAAACTAGTAAAAATCACATTTATAATTAGATATATTTATATAATACTAGTTGATTAGCAACTAGTATTATATAAATATACCATATTATTTTACTGATAGTACTCAGTGTGATAAATAAAATTATAAGCCACATATTGTTTAGTAGTTGTTGGGTATATTAGCGTTTGTGTAATAAACATCCTACTTACTGTACTTTTAATATTTAAAACCTATAATTTTTTTGTTATACGTTTTAAATATTAAGCTGTGTTAGAACTTTATGCTTTCTGTTATTAGAACTTTCCAAAAAAAGGTATTTTGCTTTTTAATTTTCAACTTACGTTGTTTCATCCAGGTGTCAACACTAGAAGAATGGGGCCACACACAGATCCCTCCGATCAGTAAAACGCTGATATGTGGAGACACCGGCGTCGGAGCCATGGCCGAAGTCGAAACTATTGTGAATCGTATTAAAGATTTTGCGGATAACTTAGTAGGAAATATGCGTAGGGGAGCGGTGTTGGTCTAGTGGTAGATACCCCGACTTTCATTCCGAAGGTCGTGGTTTAAAATCCCAGTCGCGCACCAATGTGTTTTTCTTTAAGAATTATTTATGTGCGCTATTATTATCGCTCTTACGATGAAGTAAAACAACGTGAGAAAACCCACGGCTTAAAATCACGCACAAAGGCCCAATAGTAGCTAATAGCGGAAACACACAAGTTAAAGCTTTAAAACTTTTTATGGGTAAATTGCTGTTCAAAACATTGTGATATGGACAGGGTGGATTTTACCACAAGACATTGGGCCAGCCGGGATTAGTGGCAGTGGGTAGCATACAAGCACAAGAAGCATTTTGTTGATTCAGTCTTCAATCTCTTTTTGTCGTTGTTTCAGAAAAAGAGACGGAACTCATGTTCTTTTGGTACACTGCTGACCAGCTAGGCTAGCATGACAGCACAAGAAACATTTTGTCGAATCGACATAAAGGTAAACGAACCAGAATCTTAAGGGGCCGTAGTAGGCCAGAACTAATGTTTCTAGGGTGAATTACTACAAAAGTTATTTGAAATAAAAGTTTTTGAAACCATATTTATTAAAGTCGAGGATATTTACTAACACGTGAATGTAGTGAAAACACGATTCCTGAAAATTTACTCGATAGAAAAAAAAACCAAACTTCCCTCTAAATTGTACAAATAAGTGATATTACTCAGTCAATTTTGTACGAAAACTAATAAAACTTTATATAAGAGCTGAACTTAGCTCAATACAGGCAGTAAAAGTTTTGAATTTCAAGATTAACGTTTAGTTATCTTGAAACTAGCCATTGTTTGATTTTACGCAATAAAATTTTGCATAGTCGCATCTTACGTCCTCCTTACACATCTGAAATTCGCTAGCTTCATCCCTGTCACGCTATTAGGGTTACATAGGCCCTTAATGTCGATTCGATAAAATGTTTCTCCTGCAGTCGTGCTATGAGATTATTTATTTATTATTATTATTTATTGAAGTTTCTTGTAAATAAATAAAAAGTCATAAATTTTTAATGTAAATGTTGTTTATTGCATCACTGAATACTGTGTCTTAACTACATGCGATATCAAACCGTTTAGTTACAATTTTATTATTTAAAATTATAATATCAAAGGTATGCTTAAGGTAATATATATACGTACGTACATACAAAACAAATTATAAACTTTTGCTAACAATTTAATTTCAGTTACAAACATGTAATTGTCATGTTCATTGGTCGCCTGGAAGGGATCGCCCTTAGGTGATAAGGCCGCCCATTATTCCACACTAGTTTTAAGTTATTATCTTTGTAATATTTATTTAATTTATATTTCTGGTGCAATAAAGTGTTTAATCATTTATTCATTCTTGTAACAAATCAACAATACATCAACCTTAAAGGGCGATTTTTGGCCAACTTTTGACTGTCTTTTCATTTATAATTTTATAGATTTTTTAAACCGGCCAGGCGTCTCTTGATACAATTTTATAGTACAACTATACCGCGTGGTTATAACCACGCGTAGAAGGAATAAAATCCAATGTATCTTAAGTTATAAATCACAGCAAAAAAAACATGAGTTTCTTGTGCTTTTTCACGTTAGAGGTCGCTTTTAAAAGGCAGACTAAATTGTTGACGATTCAAAACTATCATGTGATATCGTGAAATATATTTAAACTATGTCCCGTTACTTCGCCCGTAACCCATATATCTAAAATAGGTAAAATGATTATCTCACTCAATTTTACAAAAGGCATTATTATTGTCCACATTTCTTTCTAACATTTTACATATTTTTTAGTTGTTTAAGATTATATTGTTGATTGATTGTTGATTGCTTTATTGTACTTACCAAAAACGCAAATAACAACGAACTAGACATAGAAAAACTTAAAAACTGAAGTGGCACAATGGGCGGCCTTATCGCCTATGGGCGATCGATTATATTGTTTTGAAGTGTTAAACCATTATTCTTGGAGAATTTAACATGGAAAAGATGTCGCTATGGAGAATAAATATTTGTTAAAGTATAAATTCTTTGAACATATTAAGTCGATGAAACTAAATTTCGTAAGTCTGATTGGATTTACGCAAAACCAATGCAACAAAAACATGTCTGTAACTGAAAGAAAAAAAACATCGAAAAAACTTCAAAACGTAACTTCACACAATAATAATTACGATTATTATGTTTTCATTTTATTTTTGCGCAATAATTAATTAACCCTGTAATTATAAATATTGAAACAATATCTTAAATCAAGTCTAATCTTAAAGGACTAAAGTAAATTACGATAACAAGCGATTGTGCGGGAAGCACCTTAACTTTAAGCTCAGAACACACACACACAGGATGGGCGCTCCTCAACCTAAGGCTAATTAATAGAAACTCAAAAATTCCAACAATTAACATTCAAATCCTTACCATTTGTTAACGTAGTTATATATTACCGGGTCTTAGGGCGACTTGCATAAAAAAATTTAAAAACATATTTAACTAAATCAATTTTAAAATTATTTATGGGAAATCGAACATTGGACTCTATTTCATTAAGTGGACGATTGATAATATGTTGCCACACATTGACAGTTCTTGCAATTCTGACAGATTTTAAACACGTTTAACAGCTTAAACATGTTTAGGAACCGTTATGCAAGCCGGCCTTAATAGCGTATTATTATTTACTACTAGCGTCCCGTGATTTCACCACTTAAGTCTCGATCTCGTGGAATTTCGAAAAGTCCTTTCTTAGTGGACACATGACAAAGAACACACTGTCCGTATGCCATGTTCCTGTTGATATGTAGGTAGTTGTTATTTGAGTCATTCACTCAGTCCAACCTTTAGAAATAGTACTACAGAGTACTATTTCTGATCCCAGTCTGTCATTTTTTCACTTTAGTTTTCGTCGGTTAGTTAGATAAGGACAGACTGGAACCAACTGGGTTCAACAGGACCGTCTTGATATATCAAAGCAAAACCTACCTTAACCTTACGAGAACATGATTGATATTGGTATTCAAAACGTTGTCAAGTGCACAGTCTTCTAGGAGGGAAGACGACGATGTGATATGTCGCTGGTCAAACCATCAGTCAGGATTTAGAATTTTATATGGATAGTTTTTTTTACGTCGACGTTTCGACAATGTAGCAATAGTATTGGTTGCGAACATTTATCGTCCCCAGAAACTCTCCAGTATGTGTGTTCTGTGCTTTATTATTTACTTGTGTACTTATGTAATTTGTTTAAGAATGAACTCGAATCTGTTGGGAATATACAGGCACAAGAGCGGTAGGACGCACTAAAGCTGATTGCAGGTTCAAATCCTGATCAAAACTCTTTTATTTTATTGTGGAATATTGTTCGTCTGTTGTTTTAAAGCTAAGCGTCTACCTACCGGCATCGGACGGATCGCATCAAACGTATGAATTTTCCACAATGCGTCCAACTGATCGGCAACGATCGCATTTGCCGACGCAACTACCGACCGAAATAAAGCAATCGTATGACGTCATCGGCACGAAGCAACGGGGTGTCGGCATTGCCGATGAGCAGATTCGTGCGATTCGTACGATGCGGATTGGTGGACGAACTTGTGTTTCACTTTCTATAAATACATCATCCGTTTGATGCAATGCGTCCGATGCCGGTAGGTGGACGCTTAGCTTAAACAAAAATCAGTTGACCGGTTATGTTAGTTGGTAACCGTTGTTCGAAGTGGAACATAGTATCTCAGAAATACATACGCCATTTTGAAACAAAACAGTTTTTTATTTACGGTTGTAGATATACTTTATAATTAAAAAATCAAATAATCCCACGAGTTTTGGCGGGAATGCGTTAAGGAGATGTGTTGCTAAATTTTCATTTTTGTGAAACTTAGTTCAAATGCGTGTAAAATGTTTAATTTCGGGGGCATATTAATCAATTTAGTTTCGTGAAGGTGTACAAGTGTAAATAAAAGTGAAAATCGGTCTAAAACATGTACTTTAGCTTAGTGTTGTCTCCAAAGCTCCGTGAACAAACATTGTAAAAAATGGCCCCCTTTTTACAGTGATTCCCTCGACTTGACTTTAACTATGATGACTTGACTGTTTTGTTCAATGCAAATAACTTGCAAATATCGATAAAACTTGACACTGGCAAATGTCCGAAAGGAAAAGCCATTTTTAAAGAAGAAGAAGAAATAATCCCACAGATAATCATTTATTTTCGAACAAATTACAAGTACCTACCTAGTGCGTATACTTAAATAATAATTTATTTATTTTAAAATTAAAGAAACCGATCGAAATCCGAATACAAATCCAAATTTTTAAACTCTTAACACGTTTCAATCTCAAGCAACTTGATTACATAGATACATAATATAAGTATACGATATTTACATAGTAATATAACGTCTAAAAATTTGAAGCATTCGGTACAGTAACTTATATACAATTCTTAAAAGAAAACTATACATAAAGATGAGCTTCGAAATCAGATCGATTAATCAAAATAAAAGAACCGTTATATTTTTTCTAATTAAAAAAAACCAGATCAAATTATTATATTTTTAAAATATAAATAAAATTTACATCGATAGATCTAATTATGAAAGCTAGTGAATGTGAAAGGAATATAAAATTATTACCCGACTGCTGCCCGGGTTTATATCGAAAAAGTCCTGATCAAAAATATCAGGATAAAAAGTAGCCTATCTGTTATTCCTCGATATAGTCTGGGTAAATACTAAGATTCGTCGCAATCGATTCAGTAGTTTTTACGTGAAAAGGCAACAAACATACAGATATTTTAATATTTTTCATAGACCAAAGTAAATTTTTAGACACTACATCGCACATTTCTTAGTTTGTTTCTCAAAATCGTAAATGCAAATTTTGGACTATCAATAATTATTATTATTCAAATATAAAAATGCTACTAATAAAATGCTTATATTCCTCTAAACATCGTTACACAAATGTATAAACAGGATACATTATATTTAAGGTCACATTTGCTATAACTGTGTTATATTATTATCAAAAATTCGAGTACAAAAGCAGTGTAAAACTGTGCGTTTTTCTTTTCTAAATAAAGGCCATTTTTCCTAACGGCACTAAAAGTACCCCAATATGCGGCTTTGTTACACTTACGGCCTATACCAGAACCTCTCCTACTTGAGACCTTACCTTGGCTGAAATTACTTTAATTTCTTCTATGGTTTTCGGGATTTTGCATAATAAAACAAAATTAAAATTGTTTTTTTTTTTTAAATTGAAATTACTTTGTTTAAATTTAGCTAATTGTCGCAAAAAACCGATATAAAGGTCTACATAACTTACGTTTCACTTAGGAAAACTTCTGGTTGCGTGTCGTTGGAGAAAAATCTCCCAGGGCAGTATACTTAAACCTACAAAAAAGCTTAGCTTTCGTTTAGAAATTAAAAACGTGTAAATTGTTCATAGCAAAATACTGTCGCGTGTCATGGAATGAATTTAGGCGTATCAAACTTTATTTACATAAACTGCAATGAGAATGCAGTATACGCAAAAATATTACAGAGAATAGTGCGAGTTCTTGCGAGCACGTTTACAAGGGCGCCTCTAGCGGATCTATGATGGAACAATTAAGTGCTGTAGATTTAGGCTAATGTCAATTGTAATACGGCAAGCATTTAAAAACATAAATAAATAAATATTATAAAACATTGCACATAATGCCATCTAGCAGAAAGCAAAGTAACTAAGCTTGTGTTATGCTGACTAGATAACTGATAGAATATTAATTATATACTTTGTACATCTATACATAAACGAACATACACTTTTTTTATTTGAAGTCGCTTTAAAAGTTAACCCCAAAAAGTGCTCAACAACTCGCACTAAACACCGAATAAAAAAAATGAGGCACATCGTTTAAACGACGGTTTCGTTCTGTTTATCGAACATAGCTCGCGTGTATTTACTTATCACATCATACGTGGACTTAATCAGTTCACATCGCTCTTCGACTTCACAATCAGAGGGCGCCACTTTATACATCGACGATTTCGACTTACGAACATCAACTGGGGCATCTAGATCGTCGATATTGTATACTGAGATAGGTTTCCTAGGTACCATTTCTAAGTCTTTTCGTTTCTTTTTGTTTCGATCGCATTGTGCGTTGATAGCGTCGACTGCAGCTTGCACGGGTGACACAGGAGAGTCCAGTATTTGACTGGAGTTAGACTCGGATCATACATCTAGTTCCTCCAACCCCCGGGAGAGGCGATGGGAATTGATCCTGCGTCTGTGGGAACGTCTTACCGCGTCCGCTCGCCGGTACGGTTCACTCCGCAGCCCGTGTAGAATGTCTTCCAAGGCGCCATTGTAAACTTCGTCTTGGTGAAGGAGTTTCTTTTCGCCGACGGCTTGGGACTTCGTTTTTAGTTCGTTGATTACAGCTTCCTGTTGATGGAAGAGAAAAAGTTATTATATGTTGTTAGTGGGTATTTTAAAGTAAAGATGTGGTACGAAAACATATATAAGCTTTAAAGACAAAACAACACCGAATTGAGAACTACTAAAAACTAGCTGCGCCCTGCGATTTCACCCGCGTTACTCCAGTTATCGCAGGAATATCGGGATAAAAAGTAGCCTATGAATTCCCGGTATCCAGCTTGCTATATTCCAAGTTTCACTGCAATCGGTTCAGTAGTTTTTGCATGAAAGAGTAACAAAGCCACATACATACATACAAACTTTTGCGTTTATAATATTAGTAAAACATTTATTCGGTTGATTAATGCTAATTAAAACGCAAACGCTGGCATAAATAAGAAGTGATATGGCGTCCCTTTCTATACAATTTTAGCGTATACTTTTATATACATATACGTGAAAGTTTGCGTTTGCTAAATGAACGGAATCGTACTAGGAGTATACCAATCAGTGTTCTAACAAAAAATATAAATGACGGCTAGTTTATCAAATAGCGTAAAAACAATACTGTGTATAGTAATGACTAGGCTAGTATACATTGTAAAATGTGATATGTAAATAAACATTCCCTGATTCTTCCATGCAAGTGCAGCATTGAAACAAAAACATATGTATAACTATATTAATTAATTACATTCACGTTAAAATGAAATTACGCAGTCATACCTAAAGCTAAAAAAACTTGTTTATTAATATTGGTTATACTGTTCTTACATACATTTTTATTAATTATTTATTAGTATACAATACGATATCAATGCTATCCTTATTAGATTAGTTACAAAACTAAAACAAAAAGGGGAAAATACAGTACCCAAATCGCATGCTTTAAAAACACTAGAATAGAACCTAGAATATAAATATGAATTTAACATTTTGAAACTTTCTATAATTTTTGTACAACCATAAATACCATTATGAACAGTAAGAAGTCGTTAAAAATTCTACTGTTCATAATGATAAAGATCGTTTTTTTTGGAATACCTATACCCGGAGGTTGCAGAAAATCGAGAAAGGTGGAAAGAGATGGGGGAGGCCTTTGCCCAGCAGTGGGACAGCGCAGGCTAATTAAAAAAAACCTATAGGAATCGGGAGCACAGTGGGACAAAGGCAAGAAGAAGAAATAAGTAAATGTACGATCAGCATCAAAACCCGATGACCACATTTAGATATATGTCATAATGACGTCATAATGAAGAATGTTAATAGATATGCCAAATCGATTGAAAGTTACAGTTACAGTAAAGCTTGTATGTATACATATTTACTAGTTTTTGTTGTAGTCAAAAATACCTATTAGTTTTGATTTTACAGGCATTTAAACTTACGATAAATATTGAGTCCCGCTAACAGTAACATGACGTCATTTACAACGTTCCAAGTTTTTTTAATTATGTGTGGTTCTTTAAAGTAGCCTGGGTATTTCTTATTTAAAATTTACGAAAAACAAGCGACAAAAGGACGATAATACAACGAGCAAGGATCATGGTAGGAAGATATATGTATAGCGATTTGAAAATCTGATTGCTGTCATCAACTTTTGATGCTGACTTACAAGTCCGTTTTTATAATAAAATACTATTTACACTAACTATTATACACCTAATTAAAAGCCCTGCATGCTCTAATTTACTATCGAAATACCCTCAATGTATTTCGATAGTAGGGTGTCGTCATTAACCCCCAAACTTCTATAAGGTAAGGCCATCTAACGCCGATTGCAATAAACTACTCTCAAATCACTCGATATTTGTAGCCTACGTGATGGTAAAGACACTTTGGTTATATAGACGGTGTGTCATGCTGGTCGCGTGAGGTTACGTGGGGGGGGGAACCCGTCCGGTCATGCGTCCAAACTTCTATATTAGTCACTCGAGAGGAGGGGACAATTGCGAATTAATTATTTAGACATCTGTTATTTTTTGTAAATACAATTACTTTTTTTAAGCCGATGATCAAAACAAAGTATGTACGCCAGAGTGTACGCAAAATTGCGGACGTGTTCGCATTTTACATTTTCTTAGTTCATAAAGTATAATTATAACCGCGTGTACTTTAACTTGTGCGCCCCGTAACAGCCCCTTCACCTGGATTTATCCAGGTATTGAGGCCAAATCACGTCACGACGTAAATGCGTCACGTCGGTTACGTTAGATGTTTGTGGGTGTATTAAAATTGGTAGATTTTATTTTATACACTGAAATTTAAATCTCTCAATAAAATGGAACAAAACTAGCTGATTTCGTCATCTGTTCTAAAGGGTTTCGTAGTCAAACAAGAAACCCTTAATTAGGCACTATCATTTAGACTCTGAACAGTTAAAACTAAAGACTTGCAGTTTATGTTTCTAAACTATAGGTTCAAAGTAGAAATTGGAATTAAAACACATGTTAATACTACATAGGTACTACAATACTTCTAATGTAACAATTGTCCCCTACACCCTACACACACTCTCACACCGTGTTAGTACGAACCACACGCACACAAGTGTAGAGGCCCCGTCAACAAGTGGTGGACTTACTGCGGACCTAGCCTCTAGGCCAGGCCAGACCAGTCTAGGCGACCTAGGCCTGGTCTAGGCCGTGTCTCAATTGAGTCAAGTGTTGCTGCAAGAGGCCAGCGCTGACTGCCGCGTAGTTAAACCTCTGTGAGATAATGCATGGTGTTACCATCACCTTGGTTTTTGCTTTTGACATGTATGTATATGGCAGTAAAGAGAATAGGTAAAGTTTCTATTTACATGTTAATGTTATTAAGGATTTATTTACATGGTATTGCCATAAACATTTTTTTTTTTAGATAATTCCTTCACCACGGTGTCGTGTCGTCAAATAGCAAAATTTCTAATAATACTGACCATCACCTATGAATAATAAACTTAGGGATAATTATTATTGTTTTATGAAACATTTTGACATTCTCAATAATCGTGAACTGATCTGAAAAGACCTCTAAACCTTAGGCGTTGAAAAATTCATAAAGTTATAAATACTATGCGATTAAAACCGAAGGATGAGTTTAATTTTGTTCCAAATAATAATAGAAAGTGTAATTAAATACGCGAGTGAAACTGTGAGAAACAGTATAATAAGTAGAAGTAAATATCTCACCTTGCATTTTATATTTGAAAATGTTTAGAAATAAGACTGTACGAAAGTGGAATGTCAAAATATTTAGCCAATTTAATTAAAAAAAAGAACACATTAGTACGATTAAATAATGAATTTGTAAAACAATCGTGCGTCTGAGCAGCACTAAAGGTCACACCAGACTCGTGACGTCACGCGGGCACGCACGGCACCGTATGCATATTTAGATGCGTCCATTGCATAAACGCGTTTAGATTTCACCCCACACATTGTTCAGCCTAATTTATATTAAGAAACTAGTGCCTTGCATTATAGATTCAATTTCACAAAACCAGTTCCGCAGCAGTTACTGGAACCAATTTTATACAAGGTGTAACGGGTAAGCCCTTTTAATCCGAAAGGGGGTTGTTCTAGACGTTTAGGCGAACAACTTTTGTTCTACGACTTTTGGAAATTCGAAGTACTTTTCGAAAAATTTAGGTGTAAAGTTTACTTGAAGATCAGCTGTTTTTTAGATTTCGAGGTCATTGACTTTTTGTTGTCCTTTCTTTTAGTTTGGTCTACTACAATCAAACCTACAATAAGAAAATATTTTCAAAAGCAGCTGTTTCTTCAGTGAAACAAAACCTCAAAATTTTCAAAAAAAGTACGAATTTTCAAAAGTCGTAGAACAAAAGTTGTTCGCCTAGACGTCTAGAACAACCGCCTTTCGGCTTAAAAGGGCTTGGCCGTTACATCTTGTATAACACATAAATAGTACCGCTGCATTTTTGTGAACATGACTATAAATTGCATGCCATTAATTTCGTAATGTGAATCCCGCTTTAGGCTAGCAAGACAGTACGAGAAATGTTTCGTCGAATCGACATAAAGGTGCCGCCTCTTTCTATCAAACGACGAGAAAAAATTACGGGCACACTATGTCGATTCGACAAAATGTTTCTCATGCTGCCATGCTAGCCTAGCTGGCACCCTCTCGCCTGGTGTGACCCGCGCCGTGCGTCTGCGCAGCACTAACGATGCATCGATCTACATACGCCATTCCACGTCAAGCTCGGCTGTTATCAAGCTCAAACATCGCGTATTTACACAACACCAAATGCAACAAGGCATACTATACAATGGCTTTCGACGATAGCAATGTAGTGTTCGTAATCTCAAGAAGATCTCAAGGAACAGCAAGATTTTAAAGGGTATCCTTTTAAATCTGGATACAGTTTTAATGTTTGAAAACTAAGTAAATTGTGTGTTAAAGCCAGTTTTAAACATTGCAACTGTACCCAGCCAGCGTGCCATAGACAAAGAATACATTGAGACGTCGCCGTTCAAGGCGAAGCGTCTCTATGTATTCTTTGACCGTTTCCAAAAACTATTTTGTGAAGTAAAGTAATGGAAAAATCACGACAACTCGAGGATTGCCGAGAGAGCAGCTGTTGGATTAATTTCAACTTTAGACGCTTCTATAAGGTTACATAATTATTTTGTGTAGTCGGTCCTCATTAAGTGACAATATGTGTCTTGTGTATGGACTGACCTGTTGTTTCTTCTGCATCAGTTTCGCCTGCTTGGGGTCCTGTGTGTCAGCTTGAGCCGCGGCCTGCTCCAGCCGCCGCCGCTGCTCGTTCTCCGTGTCCGCTTGCTGGAACACCACACACCATCACATGTATTTCGTGATTTGTTTTTATTGGCTCAAGGCATATTTAAAGGAAAAATTAACCTTAAAAAATTCAGTCGCGGCTAGTTTTGAACTCGCGTCCCTGGATCAATACTCCAGTGCCTCAACCACTCGGCCACATGTGTCGAGTACAACAAAACAACACAAAGAACAAAAGTTGTTCGCCTAGACGTCTAAAATAATTCTCTTTCGGCTTAAATGGTCATCCTCGTTATACATTGTATAGTGATTGTTTGCGGCATTGCGGCTAATAACTGGTATTAGAGCGCTTACCTTAAACGCCCTCGTGAACCGCACGAGCAGCGAGAAGAAGGCGTTGGCGTCGCACCCGCGCGGCGCCTCGCCGAAGTACTCCACACACGACGCGAACGAGTCCTGAGGGAACACGGGTATATTTCAACTTACATTCGCAATTATAAGACCACATAATGGCCCGCCAAGGATTAGTGATTATATTCTTTTTGCGCCAAGGCACTTAAGAATTGGTCCGCCTATCGATCGGCAGATGTTTATTCCAGTCTGTTGAACGTTTCCAGGTTTTAAAAAAAAATCCAGCTATTTTTTAATTTTTTTGAAGTAATGCTTGCGTGTTGAATATCCTGAAAATATTTTGCTTGAAAATTATGTCAACCTAAGTATTTTAGACACTTTAAGCCGCGTTTTCATTAGGAACTAGTATCGCGAAAGTTATAGTCATATTTGCAAAAAAAATGAGTAGCACCAGCGATTTTTTGATAAAACTAAGTGTCGAGCAACTTTCTTGTGAAGTTGACTATAACTTTCGCGACACTACTTTCTTAGTGAAAACACGGCTTTAGACAAGTTAGACCTTCAGGACTTTTTGACAAATACGTTGTTGGTATCGTTCGTAAGAAATCTTTAAAATCACATTGCATAAAAATAAAATTATCTACGAAAACATCATAATGGTTTTGCGTCATATAGCGTGGCGATGCGTCGTCACGGCCTGTACGTTTTACCTTCGCCTCAGATGTTTCACATCAAAAATTATCCTCTAAAAAGAGTAGTGGGCCAGGGAACGCTTAAACAATTTAGCGAAATAAAATATCAAATTTATGGTATTTAAATAACAAAGCGATAGCGGCAGCGTCGTCTTTGTCGACGATAGCAGCGACTGAGAGAATAAAGAAATGCGCGAGCTCGGAGGTAAGCAAGGTAGGTATACCTAACAGAACTGCGGAGTCGGTAAATTCATCTTTAGAGATGCGCGGGCGTGCGAACGAAAACGTTTCAACGTTATAGTGGACTAGCTGCGCCCCGAAGTTTCACCCGCGCAAGTCCGGTTCCCGCGGGAATATCGGGATAAAAAGTAGCCTATGTGTTATTCCCGGTATCCAGCTTACCTATATTCCTCGGTTCAGTAGTTTTTGCGTGATTGAGTAACAAACATCGAAACACACACACTTTGACATCTCTTATATACAGGGTGTGGCTTAATGAGTGGATAATAGGGTACCTGCGGGTAGGGGCCATTGTGGCGGTTCAGAAAAATATTTGTTATGCTCAGTAAAAGTGCCTCGGTTTTCGAGATATTCGACATTTTCGAAATTTAAGAAATATTTCACCCTTCGTCACTATTTTTGGCGCGAAGACTGCAAATGAATTTTTTTTTTCTATCTGTTTTTTGGATAGTATTCTTGGATAGATGTGCTATCGAATGGAAACTATTATTTTTATACCACAAGCACAGTTATGTTTTTAAAATAAGATTTCACTAAAATTTTACTTGCTTTCGTTTGTTTTCCTGACCTTTACCTTTCTGTGGTGTAAAAAAAATGTATGGTCACTTGAATGCCAAATTTAAAAAAAATTAGCCTATTTCATCGAGATTCTGAAATGGTATATTACATATCATTGTCACAACTTGATTCAAAATTAATTCCTACCAAACTTATCAAGGCGTAATTTAAAGAAATATTTTTAACTATTATTAGCAATAATTGTCTACTGTTCGCAGAACTACTAATAATTCTTGGAACAGATTGGTTCCCGGCCCAGCGACAATCGACACTATGTCTTTCTTGCTCTTTCATGCTATGAGTGAAAGAGAACTATCGTTTTGCGTAACGCATTTTTATGATTTTCGAGTCAGTGTGCTATCATACTACTCCCGTACAACAACGTGTTATCCTGTTTTGGATTGATACTCGTCGATTTTGTGCAGTGATTTCGGACTTTGTTTTGCCTAGCGATTTGGACGTCTTAATTTTGTGAACCTAACGATTTTGTGCTGTGATCTCGGACTTGATTTGCTTTGTAACTTGGATTTTTTGGTATTGCATATTGATTGCAATGCCTCAGCTATACACTGCGTCTGAATATGCGCAAATGCATTTAATCTACGGCGAGTGTGGTGGTAACGCCAATCGAGCAGCAGCACTGTATCGGGAAAGATTTCCCAATGCACGCCATCCCGATTATCGTGTGTTTATTCGCGTACACAATGCTTACATGGAAGGTCGAATTCCTGGAAGTGGTATCGGTGGCACGAGTTCTGGGAGACCACAAGTACATAATGAAGAGGACGTACTTGATGAAATTGCTGCTGATCCTACCACATCTGTGCGCGTAATAGCCTCTAATACTGGCATGTCAGCAAGAACAGTGCACCGAATTTTAAAAAGAGAAAAATTACATCCTTTTCACTACCAGCGCGTGCAATGTTTGCAGCCAAGAGATTACCCTGCACGAGTTGCATTTTGCCAAACAATGCTGAGAAAAATGAACGCTGATCCCGATTTCTTCGATAAAATTTTGTGGAGCGACGAATCCACGAGCAAAAAAGATGGGTATTTTAATATGCACAATCTGCACAGTTGGCAGCGTACAAACCCTCATTTGGCCAGAGAAGACAGTTCCCAGTACCAGTTCAAAATTAATTTATGGACTGGAATTCTAAATGGCAAAATAATCGGACCATTCGAATTGTCTGGAACATTGACTGCAGAAACGTATTTACATTTTTTACGGCACGAACTTCCACTTTTATTAGAAGATGTTTCATTAGAAGATAGAAGAAGAATGTGGCTGCAGCACGATGGTTGCCCCGCTCATTACGCCCGAAATGTTCGACAATACCTCGATGAAACATATCGTCGACGATGGATCGGTCGTTTGGGGACAATTTTGTGGCCACCTCGTTCACCAGACCTCAACCCATTGGACTTTTTTTACTGGGGATGCCTTAAAGAAAAGGTTTATAAAGACCCAATCAATACAGTGGACCAGCTACGGGAGCGTGTGCGATTAGCTGCTCAGAAAATCACAGAGCAAAGAATTGCGAACAGGATTAAAAGATCTTTTATCAAAAGGTGCAGAGCATGCATCAGAGCACGTGGTGGCCTTTTCGAACACCTTTTGTGATAGTAAATTTAATAAATGAAATGCATTTAAAATTTATTGTTTCGTTTTATTTCATTACCGAATTTTAAACTAACGTTTTTAGGTATTTTAAGCAATGAAGTAAATTTTAGTACTATTTGTAATTTTATAATAATTAGCTCTACCCATTTTAATAGGAATTACTTTTGAATCAACTTGTGGAAATACCATGTAATATACCAATTCGGAATCTCGATGAAATAGGCTAATTTTTTTAAAATTTGGCATTCAAGTGACCATACATTTTTTTTACACCACAGAAGGGTAAAGGTCAGGAAAACAAACGAAAGCAAGTAAAATTTTAGTGAAATCTTATTTTAAAAACATAACTGTGCTTGTGTTATAAAAATAATAGTTTCCATTCGATAGCACATCTTTCCAAAAATACTATCCAAAAAACAGATAGAAAAAAAAATTCATTTGCAGTCTTCGCGCCAAAAATAGTGACGAAGGGTGAAATATTTCTTAAATTTCGAAAATGTCGAATATCTCGAAAACCGAGGCACTTTTACTGAGCATAACAAATATTTTTCTGAACCGCCACAATGGCCCCTACCCGCAGGTACCCTATTATCCACTCATTACGCCACACCCTGTATAAAAGAAAGTCGTGTTAGTTACACCATTTATAACTCAAGAACGGCTGAACCGATTTGGCTGAAAATTGGTAAGGAGGTAGCTTAGAACCAGGAGAAGGACATAGGATACTTTTAATCCCCGCGGGAACGGGAACGGGAACGGGACTTACGCGGGTGAAACCGCGGGGCGCAACTAGTTTATAATATTAGTAGGATAAGTAAGAAAGTAAGACGTACCTGTGCGTGTTTGGTCTCATGCCGCAGGCGGCGCAGCTTGTCCCCCGCGTTGGCGAGGAAGTCGCGCAGCACGTGGTGCGCCACGCGCGCCTCGCACTCGCGCCGCGCCGTCTCCATCCCGCGCTCCAGCTCCACCACGTCGTGCACCACGTTCTCCAGCGACACTGTCGACACAGTGGGAAACGGTACGGTAAAGTAGGGTACGGTACGGTATGGTACGGTACGATACGGTAAAGTACGGTACGGCAAAGTACGGTACGGTACGGTAAAGTCCGGTACGGTAAAGTAGGGTACAGTACGGTAAAGTACGGTACGGCAAAGTCCGGTACGGTAAAGTAGGGCACGGTACGGTATGGTACGGTAAAGTACGGTACGAAACGGTAAAGTACGGTACGGCAAAGTAGGGAACGGTACGGTATGGTAAGGTACGGTAATGTAATGTACCGTACGGTACGCCAAAGTACGGTACGGTAAAGTACGGTGAAGTACTGTACGGTACGGTACGAAAAAGTGCGGTACGGTACGGTAAAGTACGGTAACGAGGTGTTTTCTATAATTGGTAACTAACAGAACGAACACCTAGAGCGGTGTCGGTCTAATCCCGACCAATACCTTTTTTTTTTTAAAGAAAAAAATATGTGCGCTATTTAACATCGCTCTTACGGTGAAGGAAAACAACACAATATCCACGGCTTAAAATCACCCACAAAGGCCTAATAGTAGAGATGTAATAGGACTAAATGCGGAAGTGGTAAAACCGAATGGAGAATCAAGGGTCATATTTGGGATCTTTGTGCGAAATCATGTCAGTTTTTCAATGCTTAATTCTTAGTCGACTTCTAAATTTAGAAAAATTGGCCATAGGTGTGATAGTAGTCCACCGCTAGCCTATACTAATGTTATAAAAATTATATGTTCGAACTCACCCTGTGCTGCTTTATCAATATACAACAACTCCGTATCAAAGTTCATCAGTTCCGGGAAATTCTGTCTAATAGTAGCAACAATATAATGCAGTAAAGACATCCTCTTATCCGTCGACTTTGTATCCATTAACGTATCCAAAGACTGCAGCTTAAACCCATAAGCCGGACCTCTTTTACTGCTATTTAAATAATTTCCAAACGCCAGAATTATCTCCAAGACATTCCTTAGCTTTTGGGATGACTTTACTGATGAAGATCCTGATATAATAGCGTGAATTTGAGGAGTTATTAAGTGGATGTTGTCGAAGAAATTTCCCATGTAATTCATTATTGACAACTTTGATGATATACGTTCGACTTTGGCTAGTTGCATCAGGAATTTGTCTTCTTCAGTGAGAAGGTTGATGTTTTTCTTCTCCGCCAAGTATTCTTTGTAAGCTTTTTGCTCGGCCTCAGTCGGCACCATTCGTTGGAGGATTTCGACGTTTTCTAGCGGAAGGAGTTTGAGGTCTAGATTGTTAATGGCAGCTATGACTTTCTCGACTGGCGTGTCTAGTTTTCGTCTTGATATTGCTAGAAAAGAAACACAAAGATGACTTTTAAGATCGTCTGTAGGATACATTTAAAATTTGATAGTTTGTGATTTATATATGTTAGCACAAAATTTGGAAAAGTGCCATTAAATGGGCTGGCAGCCAGGCAGACTTAAATGCGATACCGCGAATGGTGGGCCCATACTAAGCGTTTCACTTCATCATTTATCTTTGTACCGCGAGAGATTGGAATCCGTTGACGCATGACGAGTACAATTTGGGGATCTTAAAATCGCAAATCGCACCTTTTGGGTCAGCTAAATGCTTTATTTTAGACTGCATTGACATCTACTATCCCAAACCAGAAACAAACACTAGTTATAGGACTACGATCTGTCTATAACTGATCCCATACCATAACGTAATACCTACCGAAAGGTAAGTGGGACGAAAAGCAAAAGCATAATAGATCAGTTTGAAGGAAAGTTACCATCAGGTGTGATATTCGTCACACGATGGCCTTTACACTGTAAAAAGAAAGAAATGCCAAGGTGTAAAGATCCCATACCAATGTTTCTGAGCCTGGTATGCTCCAGTAGCGAGGTGGTGTCCGGCTTCCGGAACCGCTTGCTGGGGAAGGAGGCCAGGTCCAGGTCTGGTCGCTCGGAGGCGGCCCCCACTCCCCCCACACGGAACTTCTCCTCGAACTCCGCGAAGTTGATCCGCCTTCGAGGACGCTCCTCGTCCAACTCGTTGAATATTGTACCTCGCACCTGGAAACAGGGACGAATGAAAGTCACTGATCGGCAACACTTAAACACTTTAAAGTTTAGCCTGTACTCAGTGTAAAAAGCAAATTCATCGTGAAAATTGACGAAGTCCAGGTTCGCCAACTCTTCGGAGGACACCCCGGCAAGTCAATAAACGCTCAAACATTATTTATTTATTGGGACATCCAACAGCTATTACGAAAATTCTTAGCTACGATACAAGAAAATAGAACCCATTATAGGATATCACTAAATATTCAGGAAAATTTTGAAGGAGTTTTCTTATTAATGCCGAAGACTCACCTGATTAGGTTTCAGCGCGATCCAATTGAGCGTAGGCAGTTTATACTTCGTATCGACTTTCCTCTTGATGGTCATCGCATCCGTGTGATGCGGGGCGGGCATGAGGCCTGGTGCGGGCGGGGCGGGCGGCGGCAGCGGGGCGGGGGGAGGCGGCGGCGGGACGGGAAGGCGGGGCGGGGGCGGCGCGGGCGGGGCGGGCGCGGGCGGCGGCGGCGGGGGAGGGGCGGGCTTCGAGTGGGGGGTGTCGCCGTTGGGAAGCGGAGGGGAGATGTGACCGTTCGTGGAGCCGGTGCCGTTGCCGTTGCAGAGTGCGTGAGAGGAGATCGCACCCACTGGAATTAAGTATGGAATTTCAATTACACCCTACACTCGACTTCTTCTTCGTCGTGTCAATGGTATTTGTTGCTTCTCCGAGGTCAAATTCATGAGGACCAGAAATAGGCCACTATTAGCCAATTAGATTATTGCAGTCAGAACCCGGGGGCAGATATTCGGCGGGTGGACTAAAGTCGGCAGGGAAAATGTGACGGCTTTGAAGACACGGTGTGTCTTTAACTGATGCCGGATGGTGCTCTTGAGAGTGGCCTAAAAAGCCTGCAGGTGGCTGTTATGGATGCTGTTGCGTTCAGGAAACGGTTCTGATTCTTTAAACGGGGCTGCGTTGCCTAGACCTGTAGGTAGGTATAAGATACTCACTAGAGGCACCTCTGGGAAGCGACTTGGTGAGCGACTCCAGTTCCTGCACCTTGGACTCCAGCATCGACTGTCTGTTGCGGGAGTCTTGCTGCGCGCGACGCAGTGTAGATACCTAAGGATTTAAGTTCATATGAATAATGGTTATAAGGTTCTTTATTGTTTACCATGAGCTGCACGTATTCATTTATCACTTATGTTGTTTATGTCAGTCTATGGATTATGACTTAACGCCACATGTACACCAATCTTTATCATGAATAAATAATTGAATTGAATGGCCTACTTTCAAACGACGCGGATGGTCCAAAGTTATGGACTCTTGCTTCCAAAACGTTAACTCCTACTGTGCAAAATTCCACACTTAAACGGTGGTTCGCAACCTAATTTTTCGGTAGCCGTTCAACGGCCGACGTTCCAAGGTCTTTCCAGACGTCTTGTTCACGGGTAGACTGAGATGTAATGAGAGAGTGAAAGAGACAAATGTACGAACCTCTTCGACGACCTGTCTCCGCGCCTGGTCGAGTTGGTCCCGTTCCTGCCTCACTTGTGCCAGTTCCGACTCCAATGTTGCTAGTTTCGCTATCGCTTCCCTTTCGAATGCTGCAAGCCTTTCGTGCGCCTGGAGAACAGATAACACAGAATTTAAGACTATTGTTTCTATTGGAATCAATCTTTTGGTTTCAATCGCATTTTTTTCGGCGCTCGACGCTTTAATGTTTTACAGTACAAATGCTCTAAAATAGCAGTGCATACACTGCTCTGCATCATGCATGCTAAATAGCAGCGAGTGGTAGCAAAGACCACGAGAAACATTTTCTCGATCGATAAAAAAACCATCTCTGTTTCTCGTCGTTTACTACCTTACTGGCCCAGCTTAGATCTTCACTGCACGCCATTTCCACCCATAAGCAAAAATATTACGAACTAGTGTCATGCATTAAAGAGTCAATTTCTCAAAAGCGGTCTCGCAGCAGTTACTGGAATCAACTCTATCAAATTAGAAAGTACCGCTGTGTTTATGGAACATTTTTGTGAAAATGACTCTAAAATGAATGCCAATACTTTCGTAACGTAAGCCTTGCTTTAGACTCGTTGTTCAAGCTGGTATAGACAGACTTACATGTCCCAACTCCTCTTCAAGTTCGTTGACTTTCTCCAGGGCGGCTGTTTTGGTCTCGGAGTCCTCCATGAGAGCGGCCACGTCGAACACGTTATCCAAATATGCTGATATTTGTACCTGGAAATCCATAATAGTTGATTGAATGTTCCATGAATTTTGGCCCAAAATAATAATTTATCCTATGCAGTAAATACGATAAGTCCCACAGTCTTAAATTGCAGACTTATCCTAATATTTTAAAAGTAAAGTTCGCCAATATGTTTTTTGGCTAAAACTGCTGAATCGATTGCGATGAAACTCGGCATGTAACTGGTGATCTGAAATAACACACAGGCTACATTTTATTCCGGTATTCACACGGCAAAAGATACTAGAAAAAGGACCTCTCCATGTTGACTTCGACCCATGTTTGCATTCAAAGGCTCCATAACCATCCTCCTTCCTTCTGATAAAACGACTTGTAAAATTTTATTTTACAAATAAATCAGTATTTCTGATTTATTAGTTATTTAGTGGCTGCAACGGTCTCCGTATCGTACACACTTTCTACAGAATTTTAATTTTGTCGTATTACCTGCAGATCATCGCTCTCACAAAGCCGCAGCCTCTCCAAGTAGTCATCAAGTTTGAGTGCTGTGAATTCGTACTGCAAATGGACTCTGAAGTTCATATCTTCTACTGAGTGGACTATTATGTTTACGAATTGCATGCACGCCACCTGGAAAATAAAGATTAAAATGAATACATAGAATATAATAAAGGTTGTTTTGTGTGTCCATTGCAATCCGAATCAATAGTAAGACGTAAATGTTGTATTTTTTAATGGTTCTGTACTTCGTACCCAAAGGGTCATAAGGCGGCATCAGCGGCATCAATTTTCAGAAATACGACATCTGTGAAATCGCGATTCATGTGATGCAGCCTGGTGACAGACAGACAACGGTAAAAGCATCCTGTTTTTTATCCTTTGGGTACGGTACTCTAAAAAAAGAATCTTCTTTAAGCTTGAAGAGCAGGCAAATTACTTTCACCAAAAACTTACCATAAACTCAATATGAAAGTTATCATAGTTCATGAAGTAATCCATCAACGTATGAAACCTCCTTGGCTCCTGGACCACCTCCTTGAAGTTATCGAACGCTGACAGTATGATCTGGTGGCCTCCCTTCACGAGGCAGATGGCAGCCAGCAGTTCTAGCACTAAGGCCTTAGTTCGGAGCGAGTGGTGGACTAGCGAGAGAGCGATGCTGTTGATAGCTTCTCGATGTTGGATTACCATGTTGAAGCCGTACTATAAATGAAAGGAAAGTAAATAAATAAGTTAGAAAAGTGAGTACCTATGTTAGTTTTGATCGGTAATTTTTGTGGCCAAAAATCATTATCTCCAGTTCCTGTGTGCTTTGAATGGCACATCAACCAGTTGTCTGGTTGTTATCTCAGATAGCAGTCGTTAGGTCAAGTTGAAGACCTTAGGACCTCTAATAATAGGTGAGCCATACGCTACGTGAAAAGAAGAATTTAGAAAATCATTCGTCTTTTACTGTATTACTGGACCTAATATTATATTATTATGGTCTAATCACTATTACTAATTGTTTGCTTGGCCTGGGATTTAATGTCTAACACCAGAGCAATCTGGTGCCATTTAATTCTAGGACAACAGAGATTAAACGTAAACGTTGATGTCAAGCTACGTCTCTGTTTAGAAAGTGTTCAGGAATACCACCCAGTATACGCCTGTAGAAATATTAACCTTATTGTTCATAATAGCCCGCATACACATAATGCAGACGTGTATATCGTCAGTGGAAGCGCCCATGTTAAGCCTGGCGGCATGTCTCGTTCGTCGCCTGGCTACGGCTGGACTGGCGCCGAGTTCCGCTTCTCCATCAGCAGACTTAGCTCGTCGTCGCCAGGTGGCGCTGAGCGTGCAACGATCGTCGGTTGGACCACTGCATTCTGATGTCGTTGTGTTTACTGGAAGATGCGGAAAGAACAAATTAAAAACGAAGTGGAGAAAAGTAGTTTCGGAGACAATTGATGTCGATTATACAGATTGATATCTGGAATAGCAGCGATCAAGTTGGGTGGGCACCTAACTTGATTTCGCAGTAGGCTATTCCTGATCCTCATTTGCTCAGGGAGCAGAAGGCAGAAATGTAACAGTCGTATTTACAAACAACCCAATATATGGCTTAAGCTTTGTCTTGCTTTTGTGACACTAACCATGACTAGTGAGCAGAGGTCAGGAAAGTCTTCGAAACGTATGGTTTTTGAGAATTTGCTTAATATAACAAAAGCCATATGATTAAAACCGGAAATTTGACTGTTTTACATTACCTTGGTTAATCCCATCACTGGACTGACTCCTCGCCAACGCTATCCGCTGCTCGTGCCTCATCATGCTAAGCCTGAAGCTGAGGTAATCAATCAACACATCTAGACCTTGGTTCTGTTCGTTTAAGAACTCTCGTACCCATCTGGAAATACGGGAAACCACGTTGATAACTTTGATTGGAGGTTTCTGCCGCGATTGGCCCGTGTATGTCATATCATGATATCACTAAGCAGAGTCTACAGGCGTATTTCTATCTCAACTTATGATCAACAAGTCACAATAAATTTAAAGTTAAAATTTGACAATTATCGATAAAAAATTTGGAGAAAACCGTTTTCCATAGATTTTTGTGTCAATAAAGTTAAATTTGAGAATTTAAATTCCTAATGAAATTCATGTTTGCAAGATTACAATCTAGACATGAGTCTGTATATACTCGTAGAAACTTACTCTATGTGGTTGGTCCGCAGCGATATTTCGAGATCTCGGAGGACTTGTGTCGATGTGGAATCACCCACCATTTTTCGTTTCTGAAATAAACAGAAAATAAAATTATTTAACAGAAAATCTTTACATATAAGATTTAAAGTCCTGACTTATTGGCTGAACTTAGGGTTGCCAACACTTTTTTCCATAAATATAGTAATTGCGGCTAAAAAATAAAGTACATCCAGAAAAAATATAGTATTTTTGCCGACCGATTGGAAAAGATAAAAAAAACAACAAAAATTTAATGGTGTTTGTGTAGATTAAGTCAAAAAAAACCCGACAAACTTTTTGTATTAAACCTATTTATTTTATTAAATTGATGTTTGCTTCTCTCCAATACACATATTTTTATTAGAGTGTAATCAAGATGCGTTTACACAAAGCCAGCTTATTAAAAATAACTTTGAAAAAATGCGTATGTTAAAAATATAGTATTTTTGCGTACTATGTTTTTTAAAAAGTATCTAGTACGTAGACCTGAAATATAGTACAATACTATATAATATAGTACGGTTGGCAACCCTAGCTGAACTAGATCATACAGGCAAAATCGCTGGTCTTAGAAACATGAAAATCAGGAGAATATGTTCTATATGATATGCAGGTATTCACTAATTAGTGTTTTTGGAGATCCCGCGGGATTAGAACTTTCGCGGGGTTAAAACGCGGGTCACAGCTACCTAGTCAATACTAATGTTATATAGAGTTTGTTTGTACCGAATAGGAATCGTAACTATTCGACCGATTTCAAATAGAACGCTATACTATCGAGGAGTAACATAGGCTACTTTTGATCCTGATATTTCCACGGGATCGGGACTTACGCGGGTGAAAACGCAGGCCACATCTATGTCTTCTATAAACCCTATACTACGAGAAAGCTCGTGGCATTCTCTTATGTTTATCTCAATCGTGATAGCCCTTAAGGACGTTCCCGACTCATAAGCACTCCGTATTTTCCTTATCTCTAACTAATGAAGTCAAACACATGGCGACTATCCGTGGCGATAGCCAAATGCCACTAGTTGATCACGAAGCGAGGAGAAAGTTCCCTAGATGGGTAAACTCATAAACAGGCAGATAAGAGTCGAGCATGCCTTATGAGTTGGGCAAATATACGCCCTGTGGAGTCAGGAGCCGATCTACATGTATGTTGTTTGGTATAAGATGTGAGATGTCAGATTTTGAAGTATGTTACAGATAACAGCCCTGTGTCGTATTTAGAGTCGGCTCTTTTGATTGATTGATATTACTTGATATTAAATGACAAATCCTACTAAGATTACGAATGTGAAAGTTTATGTGTAAGTAATTAAGTTTTGATTAAGTATGATCGTTAATCCTTCACGCAAAAACTACTAAACCGATTGAGATTATTTTATTTGTTTGTTTGTTTTTTTATGTGTTTGGCATTATTTAAGTTGTATATAATTATTATAATTTAGTATGTTGTGTTTATTGTACCTACTGTGTAAGTTGTGTGCCTGTCTGAATAAACGTATTTTCTTTCTTTCTTTCTTTCTTAGATTTATTATATCCCTCTAATATTATATATGCGAGAGTTTAGATGTTCGTCCGTTTGGTTTTAATCATGCAACAACTACTGAACGGATTGCGAGGAAACTTTGGCTATTTTTATAACGATAATACCCCGGGATCGGGACTTATGTGGGTGAAACCGTGGGGCGCTGCTGGTGAGCAATATTTTAATATTATTTGTTGTTTTGTAATTGTATAACAACCAAAGTTTTACATATTATAACCAATTGTACTGATACGCAACATGTCACGTACGAGGATAACCACACCCTACAATAAATTTATTGTACCGTTGCAAAATAGTTTTATAATTACATCATTTATTAAAACAGAAAACAGACGCGATAAACAAACAGTCTCGATTTAACCTCCATTTGAATCAACATTTATTTCAAAAGGTCATATAAAAAAACCAGCCAAGTGCGAATCGGACTAGCGCACGAAAGAATCCGTGCCTTTGTCACAAAAAAATTACCCCCACTTTGCCCCCATTTAAATATTTATTTTATTCTATATTTCGGATTTGCTGATATTATGGCGATAATAGAAATACATAATCTATGAAAACTGTCTAGTTATCACGGTTCATAAAATACTACAACCAGGTGACAGACGGACAGCGGAGTCCTCAGTAATATTTACTGTTATAGCAACAATAGGTAGGTACATCATCTGTGCCAAATTGTAATCTAGCTCTAACGGTTTATGAGATACTACAGCCTAGAGACAGACAGTAAGTCTTAGTAATAGGATTCCGTTTTTATCCTGTGCATACGGAATCCTATAAAGCTGGTAACTTAGGCCAAGGTTCCGTTCAAACACGACATCATCGTATGAGTCAGAAATTATCGTTCCACTATAGTTCGAGAGCACGGTCCGACCTCTACTGATGTTTGACCCTTTGCCCGTGGATCGGCCCAAATAGTTTTAATTAAAAAATATCTTGTATTCAAGTTAAAGCGTGTTGTTTAATTTAGACTTTGCTTCATCATTTCCATTTTGTGTACCTAGAGTGGTGTGTTAGAGTCGCCCTAAAAACTCTAACATTATTATTTCTTTATTCACCGACAATCAGCAGGAAGACGATGATGATGCCACTCTACATCACTTTCCCTACCCATGTGTGGATTTTCATACACTTTTGTCACGATTTGTTAAATATTTATCACCCGCGTAAATCTCGACCCCGCAGGATTATCGAGAAGATGTGTTGTGTTACTCTCCATCACTTAAACTATCCCTATGCAAATTTTCATCCAAATCGGTCGAACCGTTTGACCGTGAAGAGGGAACAAACAAATAAACTACTTTCAGATTTATAATATTAGTAAGGATAATTAGAATTACTAATATTATAAATCTGAACCTTATGAGTTAAATCTTCACCCTCATAGTTAAATCCTCACCTGAACGTAGTTCCCGATTGTATTTGCTCTCGAGACCCTGGGTCTGCTAAAATTTGCAAAATTCAAATCTCTTTGTGGTATTTTTTTTTGCAGAAGTCATCTTTAGTGAAATCACAACTCTACTAGTTTTCAATATTTCGTATACTAGACAATAAAATTATGTTCGTTCATTCTAAAATTAACAACTGTATTATGACGGATGTGTTGGAAACGAACTACTAACGTCTTTAGTCTTCTAAAAAAGCATTCGGATAAGTACAGAAGAGGCGTGAAATCCATCCTCATTCAGATTCCACTCACGCCAAAAGAAACACCTTAACCCCTGAGCAATCGCTCAGAAACCGAATACCTGTCCAAACTGAGCATCTCAAAGTGGTGACAGTAAAACCGGTCAAGAGTGAGTCCAACTCGCGAAGGTTCCGTACGTACCTACATTATGCCGCCATAATAATCAAAAGACGTTTGTTGTATGAGCCCAGCTTAGATACGATAAACTAGATGGCGCTGTGTGATGTTCACAGAATTTATGTAATTTATTTTAGACTAGCTGCGCCCCGCGGTTTTACCCGCGTAAGTCCCTTTCCTGCGGGAATATCGGGTTAAAAAGTAACCTTTTTGTTATTCTCGGTATCCAGCTACCTACCTATATTCCAAGTTTCACCGCAATCGGTTGAGTAGTTTTTGCGTGAAAGACTAACAGTCAGATACATATATACAAACTTTCGCGTTTATAATATTAGTAAGATATTTGTTATTCTGTATATTTTTGACGGTATTTATAGTAATAGCAGCATTAGAAATACACCATCTCTGCGAAAATTTCAACTGTCTAGCTATCACGGATCATGAGTTACATACAGGCGACAAAAAGACAGAAAGACAGTGGAGTCTTAGTGAAAGGGTACCGTTTTTACCCTTTAGGTACGGAACCATAAAAAAAGATGTGACGCAAACGTGCGCCCGCGCCGGCCGGAGACGTTGAGCCCGAGATTACGCGTGTTATACGATGTTATGAAACACTTTCTCACGATTGTCTTTCATACGAGTAACATTGACATTTATAAGAGGAAATTAAAACAGTTCCAACGATTGTTTGTTGGTGGTAAGTACTCGCAGTGACATTACAGTTTTTATTATGGCGCGAACACATAGCCGGTTATGTTTGTTTTCTAAACATTTTCCATGAGAAAATATTGTTCTATTTTAATGCTGTGGAATTACCTATTTGGAGCCCTCAGGCTGAGAAGGACAACTTCCTAAATGGACAACTCCCGAAAAGGACAACTTCCTAAAAGGACAACTAGGACTTAAAAAAATTTTGTGAAAAAAGAAGTTAGAAAATTTCAAGTAACAATTTTGTGTGATTGGCACAAAAAATAAGACAGACTGTCAACTAACTAGTTTCTTTGCAGAAGTGATAGAGCTCTTCGATATCTTCATTTTGGATGACAGCTGTCAAACTTAAAACGTCGATATCTCGGAAACTATTATTATTTCTTATCGGTTGTGAACCGATTATGGCCATTAGGAAAATAGCCAGTGTCATGTATTCTAATATATTATGCATGTTATTTGCATCGAAACAGTCAAGTCGTCATAGTTAACGTCAAGTCTAGGGAATCATTTGTAAACACGGCGGCCATTTACAAACAATCTTCACGGAGCCTTGGAGACAACACTAAGTCAATGTTTTGCACCGATTTTCACTTTCATTCCACTTGTACACCTTCACGAAACTAAATTGATTAATATGCCCCCGAAATTAAACAATTTGCACGCATATGAACTAGGTTTCACAAAAATGAAAATTTAGCACCACATCTCCTCAACGAATTCCCGCCAAGACTCCGGAAACTATTGACCTTAGAGTTTTAAGTTTGACAGCTGTCATTCAAAATGAAGGATTTTGGATCGGATTCGAAATCGCGATCGGATTTCATACTACTAACGCCATCTAGTAGGTGCTGTGGGCGACCGCCACACCTACAAGTTGTAAAAGTAGGTACACCGAAGGAGCTGGTAAATTATACATTTTTGTTAAACTTTTAGCGGCCCCAGTTATATGAGTACTAACCGAAAATTAGTCTGAAAGTTTGTGAGTGTGTTGGTGTGATGATGGTGTATGGGTGTGTGTATTTTCAATATTTGCCGGTTACTAATACTGCGAAAAATCTACATTAATTAGATCATCAACGATAATTAAATCAAAACTCATTATTCATTATCGATTTTTTAAATTATACATAATGTTGTTTATCTGCTAATTATGGTTAACGAGTCAATGTTATTAGAGTAAGTAAATATAGTTATATAAATACTAACAGTGATCCCGTGGGAAAATCGATAGAAAGTAGCTAATGTGTTATTCAAGGTCTTTAGTCATCTAAATACAGAGTTTCATCGCAATCGGTTAAGTGGTTTCTGCGTGAAGGAGCAAGAAACATACCCATAGGTCTGTCAAAGTGTCGAACATCCCGAGTGCTACCATGTACACTCTCGCACTCGGCCTGTCTCGGGGTGTCTCGGTGAGAGTGTACAGCCGTCACTAGTTTCTTCCTTTGACAGACCCTGGTGTGTCAGTGTTCATTATCGTTTAATCGCATAATGCCTTATTCGCGAAATGGCTAATTCTAAAAAGGCTAATTCGTAAAATGGTTAATTCATAAAAAGACTAATTCGTGAAATGGTCAATTCTGAAAAGGACTAATTCGATCACTAGAACTCTACAGTCTCTAAGCTCCTTAACAGAGACAGCCCAACAGGCGATTACACGACAGTAAAACGTGTGTTTACTACACTATAACATCATTTTTATAGCCGTTTACGCCGTGTTAAGTTTTAATATTCTCTTGAAAATCTATGTCGTGCACGTAAAACTGTTTACTTACACGAACAGTAGTAAAATGTTAATGAGAATGTGTATCTGTATATCCAAGGAAAGTATCGCTTTATCACAAGCCATGAAGGGTAATTCTCAATATAAGACGTGATCCATTTCATAGCTATTCAGAAACCGGGCCAGTAAAAGACAGCAAATCTTAGAATTTTGAAAAATTTCAAAACAAAACTGCGAGTGAAACTGCGGGGCGCTCGCTGCTAGTCAAAAATAAATAAACTATATTGGAATCAGAAAATAGGTATATGAGTTATATATTTTACCTTGCGAAACTAGCAGGCATATCAAACATACCGATCAAATTGGTAATTGCAAAGTGTTTAATTTTTTTACCGTTTATGTCGGCTCCAGTTGGGTGGTTTAAATCGAACTGCCTATTTGATTTGTTTCATTTATGTTTTTGCTCGCAAATAAATAATAAGTATTGGCCGTATTGGGGGACTTTAATCGCGTGTGAACCTTCTAGGTTAGCAGCAGCGTGCTTCATCTTAGATTATTGCCCTTATAATTTGGAGATTTGGATTAAAATCAGTAGTTAGTTATTCTAAATACATCCTTATGACATCTCCGGTTTAGTTGGTTTAACACTTTTTTCTTTGGTCCTAGAGGGGTATTCAGAGTGTCGATTTTCGGTTTCGACCTGAAGCTCTCTGAATGCCCCTACTGATCTACTGAGCTAAGAGGGGTGGTAAAGCTCCTATTCCAACTGCAGAGCCATGAATTCCATGAATCAATACCAAGACGTTGCTGGCGCTCGCGGTATATGAATCATCTGGATTAGATGTTATTATTATTAAGAGCCTAAACTGTCCCACTGCAGGGTAAAGGCAGTGCCCTGCAGTGGCACTGCCTTCCTTCCATTTGTCGCGGTCAAGGATTATTGTGGAGGAATCACTTTTGAAGGAGTTGAGGTCATCCCGCCATCGTCGTTTGGTTTACCGTGTGGTCGTGTCCCAGTGAAGAACTGACCGGTCGCAATTATGACCCAACGTTTTGGATTGTATATAAAAGGCTAGTTCGTTGACAAATGCCAATATAGTTTATTATTAATATTCTTATTACCATAAATGTCATCCAAGCGAGGTATGAGGATACAGTTCGCGATGTTCTCAAACGATGAGGTCATCAATGAATGCACGCCGTGGCGGTGGCACCGAACCGCGTGGGTAGGACTCACACCTAACATTCTTGAGTGAACTGCCTGTTCGGAGTTTAGACGTGACATGCCAGGGCTTGGCTGGTATCAGATTGGGTTTGGTCTAGGTCTAGATTAAGTTTCTTATCTTCGGCTTGTACCAAGCTTGATGGGAGCTTTCTCTACGATCGGTTAATTAGAAAATAAACGTTGTTTACCTTTTACACTTTATAATTCGAACTCATTTCAAGTTTTTAGTATTAAAGCAATCTTTTATTTCTTTCTTTATATACCTAAACGTACCGCTTTTCACTCGCGTTAGTCTAAAATTTCGAAAAACTTTTTATTATTAGGATACCTAATAAAAAAAAGTTTTAAAAATGATAATAGACACAGTCTCCAAATTTTATACTCCTAGGACCAGTTGTTTGGGCTCTGCTTAGATATATAGTTAAGTCAGTAAATCATATAATCAGTCAGGACTTTGAATTTTATAAATGTATATTTAGGGATATTCAAAGTCCTACTTCTATCAAATCATATTTAGAGGGTAATAATAATTAATACATGAAAATAAATTACTTTGCTTTCTTTGCCACTCACTTATTAAAAGCTTGCTCCAATCGTAACTGACAATACGGATATTTCAGAATCTCCAAAAAAAGGCAGGATAAACAAATATGTCTCACATAACCCGAGAATTTATGGCCGCATAAATATGACATTAATATACTGCTGGTGATAATTAGTTGAAAAAACACAAATAATCGAGATACTATAAGCAGGTATTTCTTTATTCTCATTTGTAATGCAAAACATCCACACCTTGTTATGCTATGTCGGACTTAATACATTATTTAGTCTATGATGTTACGAAAAGATTTTATCAGTCACATTATAATGAATTTGAATTCGTTACATCCTACTTTGTCTCTAACATTTAAGTCATTCTAATTGCCGTACTCAAGAGACATTTAATGTTTGATTAAGCTATCACTGAGTAAAGATTTTCTATGTAAAATCTTGAATTAATGACGAGTATCGGAGTCAAAACTAGCCTATGTTACTCCTCGATAATGTAACTTTTTATTGCTGAAAGAATGTAGAATCCAGTGGTTTCGGAGACTATTCATAACAAACAAACAAATAAATATTTTCTGTTTATACTATTAAGATATAGATATATTATGTAGATTCTTGAGCTATTATTTCACCACACCGCCTAAACCTCAACACAACACACGAACAACAAATCTGTCAAGCAAATCGTCCAATAGATTTTCAATTACTATTTCCTGCCCATGTCGGTACCCAACAGACCAACATTATACAGTTAGGAACATTGCACCGTCGCGTCTAAGTTGGTCAGTTGAACAAATCGGAGGTGTTTCGGAGCCCCAGGCTATATCGCAGCCCCATAGTTCACCCGCTTAGACCGTTATGTCCTGAGACAATAGACTATAGAGCGGGTACTTTCTCAAAGGCAATGTTCCAAGATGAAACTCTAAGATTTCGCTAATTGGATTATGGATGAAAACGACGTCAATTTCAGATAATAAAATTTGCTGGTTTGCTGTTATTGCCAAACAGCAAGACAGGTTTTAATAAAAAGGGTTTGAATGATAAATTCAGATAATATACAGAGGTACTTTACTGGGGTAGAGAAAAGAGTGTAGAGGTAGCCTACACCTCTTCTCCACTTATTTGGTCAACAACTACGCCTAGAATATGACCACTTATTTACAGTAAATATGGCGTTATGATTGCATTCAAACTGATTGTTACAAAAAGTTTCATTTTATACTACTTCAGTAAAGTAAAGTATTAGATTCCAGATTCTGTGTATGCATTTTGTAGATAGGGTATCATAAGTATTAAAGTTAGGGTATCATCTAGACCTAATGTATAGTCCCAGAGACTATGCATAAAATGATACTCTTACAGATTTTGTGTATAAATCTTCTCGACAAGTATGCAACTTAGACCACATGACCTACCATCTGGTGAGATAGTAGTGAAACGGTCAGCTTTTCTCCAACCACAATGTCTAGGCTTACACTACCAAAATATCCAACTCACCCTATGACTCCTAGACGCCTTGGGATCGAGGTACGTCCTGAGTTTGTTGAGGTAGTGAGCCGGAGAATCTTTCGCCTGCACCATGTCCTGGTCGCAGATGATCTCCCACTTCTTCTCGAGGTCGTAGCTGCGGAGTAGCTTCGCCTTGTCAGGAGGTAGGTCCATTGACGCCTGTAAGTGAGAAACATCGGGGTATTAGATGGATTAGACAATATAGTGCCTTACAACTAAACGGTGAGATTTGTAGAGTTGGTGCTTTTCTTACTGAACAGCTGAACCTTTGAATAGACAAGAAGTTAAGGCAGGTAAAAGTTAGGGGGTTATTGATTTTGGACCTTCATAGGATCTGGTGGCATTTTGTCATTGACAGTCATTTATATCTATCTAATGTAGGCGAATTGTGGATGATATTTCTTAATGCGTGAAACATAATAGGTACTTCATCAACTTTTATCCCGTGATAGGAAATTTCAACACCGTAAACCGAAGGGTTCTAATCCTAATAATGAATGAAATGTCAAGCTATCAGTCCCTAGAATCAGTATAGCCTTTTGTCGTGAAGAAACCGCACTTAACCTATGATACGTGACCTTAACCCACCGGCAGCCACCGCAAGGCCTCTGAACCAGAGTTAATGAAGTAGCTTACACTAATTAGTATTTGGGTTAATATCAACCGCTTAACATTTAGACGACCTTTGGGTCTAGCTTATAGATTAGTTAATTTGAGTAGTTTGTTGACCTTTGTGGCTCGAGAACGTACGGTTGCCTGCAACGCAGATCATGGCGTGTTTGATTCTTGCCATAGAATTATGTGCGCGAATTTGCTTTTATTAAGCTACTTAGAGACCGTCTCCACGAGCGTTGGAATCGCGGGGATATTATCTTATTTATATACAACGCACCGCTGCGTTAACATCGCCGTGTGTAGGTAGACACGTTCATAGAAATTGTATTGAAATAAGTGGCTCGATGATAATATCGCCGCGATAAGAACGTTCGTGGAGACGGTCCCTTAGAAACGAATTCAATATTACCACTGCAGAAGTGTTCTAGTTCTACCATTGTGATGTATAATATATAACCGATGCTTTGCCGATGTATTATAGTATTATTAACTTGAAAAGAAAACATAGTGTTACCACGCAAGTAATGAAATAAAATAAATCTTTATTCGAAGTTTAATCCTTATGGCACAGGTGTTGTAATAAAAGTTATTAAATAAGGACGCCATAAACGTTTCGAATACAAACTTGACTCCTTACATAAAATGTTGGAATTGAAACAGGTGGGAGCTTATTAGCATTGAGTAAAGATGTTTAATATCTACCTACATATATCTCAGTTAATATACAGTAGATGATACATCAGATTTTGTAAATAAGATAGGCTGCATTTGACCTTACATCACCTAATAGGAAGCGAAGATGCTTCAGCATGCTTGCCTTGAAGAAACCTATTCACTCTAGACTTGAAGACTTCAAATTAAGTTGTACTTTCCCTAAGTTTTTCTCTTCACTATAATCAAAGCCTTTGCAAAGATACTAATGTTGTCTCTATTCTAATCTAATTTAAATTTCATTGGTTCGAACTAAGCTTTATATTACGTCATTTGAGCTTTCACAAATAAAACATGGTCTATTTCTGGAGTACCTATAAATCCAAATATAGATATTAACTAACTGTGCTTCGTCGCTTTTCTCACTCGATCTGTTATTGAATAATTGGATAAAAAAAAATGATCCAGGTCTACAGGTTTGTATCAACTTAGCTTTTTGTTATAAGTATGACGAAGTGCGAATATGACCAAACGCGAATATGACCAAATACGACTAACCCGTCTTGGGCCACCCCTGAAAAATAATACTGTCACGTAATCATACTGCCTTTAAACCACATATAGAATTCGAGATAATTATCCGAGCGCTAGCAAGACCTAATAAATCGATGCATACATACAAAGTCACGCACACCCTTCGATATCCAAACATCTTCTATAACAAACTTCATTAAACTAACGCTTATCGGCCCATGGAAAGTAAAGTCATCTCTCATGATCTGAACATGAGTTAACAACATTATGTGGCAAACTACCGAACACAGTTTATGATTGCAAATTGATCCTTATTCATATGGTAGTTAGGGGAAAGGAGTGGTAATTGGGAAGGTTGCAGTGGCACCCGCATTAGCATAGATGGTATGAGCTCAATTAAGAAATGCTTCGGAAAGTGATCCCACGTGATTTTGATTTGCATGTGGAAGAATGTACTTATAATACAAAGTAGTGATCCCAAGATGTTCTTACTCAAATTAAAAATATACGTAACGAATCCCTCTTTATAAGGTTCCATATACTCAAAGAGTAAATCAAGACCTCCCAATCCGCCAGTCAGTCTGTCTATCTCTTTGTCTGTCACCAAGCTGTATCTTATGAACCGTGATAGCTAGTTTAAAGTGAGTAGAAAACCTGCCCTATCCATCTAGTGATATGCCATGCATGATAAATTCTTCCGTCAACAAATTCATTAAAATCAATTCAGTCAGAGTTTAGATTAGATTCAATAAAATTTTATTATACCAAAAATTAACAGGTTTTACAGGTTTAGGCACTTACAGGTTACAGGATGTTTAAGCGTAACCGACAGTCAGAAAGAGTTACATTCGTATTTATAATATTAGTAAGGAAATAAGGATTCTATGAGGTTCCAACTTCATCACCACCATAATTGCAAATCTCTACCAACCAATAAACCTATTAAGCAAGTCACTGCTGTATAATGAAGTTGAACGACCGATGTTGGAAGTAAGTTTCATTAGAGTTAATGGAGCCTCTATCGACTCATTAGATCATCGTTATTATTGCCTGGTTACAGAATAGAAAATAAACCTGTATGGCATGTAACGGTTTTAAAAGGATCCTGAACGACTGGCAAAAACACGAATATGAGCGTAAGGTATACCTTAACGGCTCCTGTAAAGAGTTATTGATCGAATAGTAACAAATAACATTCCAGGGATTGTTAAGGACGTTGATCATTTCAAATGCATCACTGATTAAACGTTTTTAATACTTCCCTCTTCCCACTGTTTGGGATCGGGCCTCCCTATGGTTTGCCAGTAAGACGCCCTGGACTACGTTGCTTCTTTTTCAAAACCAATGTTGGATTTTCTTTCGAACTGGTCAAACCGTTATACCAACGTAAAAAGGGGTTAAACACACCAAATGAAATGACTTCCGCTTTTATATTAATACTGAAGATCATGAAAAAATAACTGCGACTTCACCACCTTAAGTCCCGATCTCGCGGGAATATGGGGACCAAAAGTAGCCTATGTCCAATATTTCGCGTATCTCTATACTGAAAGGTCATCAAGATCAGTTCATCGATTTAGATGTGAAGACGTAACAGGCAGACAGAGTAACTTTCGCATTTATAATATAAGTAAGGATTGGCGTACATGAAGGCCTTTAACCCTAAACCGACATGACAGCTAATTGAACCGATCAATGTCCAGGACCGTTCATAATAACATTTTCTACTTTCTAATTACAGGTGTAAACTCACTTAACATAGGTAACTGATTTCGCGTTACTTGGGCTAAGTTAATTTCTTAATAGATGTACCAGTCATAGGCAAAACGCTATTACAGGTTATGAAGCCTTTAACAGCGTCTTCACACTTGGATGGAGGTCTTAGAGGACTTGGATGGCCACGCATGATCTCTTGGAATGTCCAGCATTGGCAAAGATTCGACTTGGTACTGTTGGGGACGTAAAAAGCCTGTCACATTTTTTTTTTCAAAAAAAAAAGGCACATCTAGTGCCAAATTTATGGAAAGGCTGAGGTGGTTCTTCCACTGACAAAAGAGCAGTCAAGTATAAAAGACCCAATTTGAGAAGGTCTATAACTAAAAACAAGTCGGTAACGAACCTTACCTCTCAGGACCAATTCGCAACTGGTCCTAAAGAACAAGTGATGTCAGTCGCATCGTTGATAGACGGACCGGTCTATTTCCTGTATCGATGAGACAAAGAGTAGACATGTAAGCGACGTGGTTTGACATAAATTCCTAGACAGAACAATGGTATAGAAATCAACTAATATTTTAAATGGAATAGTAACTTCATTGAGGCTCACTTCCTGACGCAATAGTACTTATGGGAAATTCACACGACGCAAATATTCAGTATGTAAAAAAATCGAGAACGGAAAATCGTCTTTCAACTGGCTTTCTAAACTGTCAAAATTGCAGGCGTATTCAATTGTCTTACAGAGGATCTTACACTATGTTTGAACACTAACGAAAACGTCTTAAATTATGAAATATAAGGGGTTGGGTGGAATGGCTAGAAATTCCATAGAAATTAGAATATCAAAATCGGTCCATAAAATAAATAAAAAAATGTGAGGGGTGGACAACCCTTTCCCTACCGGTATGAAAATTATTATCCTATTTTCAGACCTACTGAACATGCATATAAAATTTCAGATAAATCGGTCCAGCCGTTTCGGAGGAGTATAGTAACTAACACTGTGACACGAGAATTTTATTCTAAGTAAAGCATCTAATAAAATAACTTATTGCCAATCAAATAACTAACAGGTAAAAGGAACCATTAAAGCCTGATGGTTAAGTTAAAGGTACAATTCATTGTAAGTATCCAATAAAAGCAAATGGAGTAGGTATAGACTATATACTATTATCTATACTGTGGTATAGCGTCAAATGGCACTGATGGAGTCAACGATCATGTAGACTTACTCAAAGAACAAGCGCTGTTACGAACAAATAAAAGATACTGCGGACCAAAGCGTGATCAAAGTCCTTTCCCAAAAATCTGGTCTATTGTTCTTCGATCAACTGTTTAATAGTACGATTGATCAGACTTTTCCAATGTTCTGGTGTTTTAGAGAATACAATTCTGTATTTTCCTCTTGATCGTGTTGTCAAAAAATAATACTTTTAGCGCCACAATTGACGCCGCCGAAATCTTAGTAACATTATAAACGCGAAAGTTTGAATGACTTTGTTACTCTTTCATGCACAAACAACTACTGAACCGATTGCAATAAAACTGGAACCAAGGACCGTAATACGAAACAACTTCGGCCGAAACTTCGGAGCCGTAACCCTGGACCAGGAATAACACATAGACTCGATATAGATAAAAGATTTTATCCCGATATTCCTGCGGGAACAGGAGTTACGTGGGTGAAATCTAGTGGTATAACGAACAAAGTGTGCAACCAAAGGGTACATTTTCCTTTAAGACACAGGCCAGCCTACTCACGTTTCTGTCAGCACAGCGACCACCTTCGAATGCACTTCACCAGGTCAGGTACCTACAGGGTGTCATAAAGTTTACGATCCAAGTAACGACGAGGGCGGTCGCCAGCTCGGATTGAACACCATTGTCGTATACAACGCAAGTGCTTATGGTAATTGGACTGTGGTGTCGATTTATGTACAGCGGTGTCTTTTGACAATGTTCTTTGTTATGTAGCGCTTGACTGAACTTGATAGTTCAGTCAAGATCGATAGAGTCGTAGATAATATTTTCACCTTAATATTTTGCATGAATATTTAGCATGCACTGTGCGTGACATTGTAATAAAATAATGAACACGCCGTATATCGTATGCTGTTATTCTGTTTTATACAAGTATGTATACATCTATATAAATATTAAGAGTTCGACTGATTGACTGAGAGCTTCACAGCATTTTATTATTTTGACAATTTATATTATTTACACAAAATAATAATGAAGCTGCTGGTAAATTGGTTTTCTGACCAAATAATAATTGGTTGGTTGGTAATAATAATTGGTTTTCTGATATTTGCAGGTCTGTATTAATAATAATAGGGGTTAAAGTATGAAATTGCCGTTTTATTGCAATAGGTTCTTTGAATTGACATAAAATCTTCATGGTTTGAGGTTTTCGAATGAAACTTTTTTCAAATGGTTTCTGTGATGTTCTTTTTTTAAAAAATGTGAAACATCTGAATATCGACTTTCAATTGTTTTTGTTATTCAATTTAGACAAGAAAGATGGATACTGCGAAAATTCGAGTGATTTTTGAATACGAGTTCCGACGCGGAACTAACGCGGCAGAAACAGCCCGCAATATCAATGCTGCGTTTGGAGAGGGGTCTACTAATGAACGCACCGTGCGATTTTGGTTTAAACGCTTTCGTGATGGAAATTTCGACTTAAAGAACGAGCCACGAGGAAGACCGCCCACACAGGTGAATAACGATGAATTAAGAGAGATAGTGGAAGCCGATCCTAGTCAAACTACCCAGGAATTAGCGGCATGGTTTAACGTTACCTTACCCACTTTATTGACTCACTTGCGTCAAATCAATAAAATAAAAAAATACGAAAAATGGGTGCCTCATGATTTGACTGATCTGCAGAAAGAAACGCGTGTTGAAACTTGTGTTGCCTTGTTGAACCGGTACAGAAATGAAGGAATATTGGATCGAATTGTAACATGTGATGAAAAGTGGATTCTTTATGATAACCGGAAAAGAAAAATGCAATGGCTGACCCCAGGTCAAATGCCACAACAGTGTCCTAAAGCAAAACTTACCAATAAAAAGGTAATGGTAACTGTTTGGTGGTCTCAGCATGGTGTTATTCACTATAGTTTTCTTCGATCTGGTCAAGCAATTACGGCAGATGTCTATTGTGCCGAACTCCGAACCATGTTGACAAAACTAGCAGTAAAACAGCCCCGACTCATGAATCGATCTTCACCATTATTGCTCCACGACAACGCGAGACCTCACACAGCACGAGAAACCATTTTGACCCTTCAGGAACTGCACTTAGAAACCATTCGTCATCCTCCGTATTCACCAGACCTTGCTCCAACGGACTACCATTTTTTACGTGATTTGGACAATTATCTACGTGACAAGAAGTTTTCTTCCCAGGAGGCAGTACAAAATGCTTTCACACAGTTTGTGCAGTCTAGATCGTCGGAGTTCTATCGCAAAGGCATTAATAACCTTCCCATTAGATGGCAGCAATGTATAGATAATAATGGCAACTATTTTGATTAAATAAATTTGTTAAAAATTTAAAAAATAAACAATTAAGATTTTCAGTACAAATCGGCAATTTCATACTTTAACCCCTAATATTAATTCTGTGAACATCACACAGTGCCATCTAGACCCAAGGTAAGCTACTAAACATATGTTACAGTGAATAGACAACGGATAGATACATATATTTATTTTTGGATGAGGATAGGGGGATAAAAGCGCCAAACAAATAATACTAAACGACATATAAGTAAAGTTAACTGATGACAAGTTAACAAAAATGGTAACAACACTAAAATAAAACCCTCTATTGAGGCTGAGTCACAGCGCTTTGTATTTTTAGTTTTAAACGGATGTGAATGAATCCGTTTGGTAAACTAAAAATATAATAGGTACCTACAAACTTACTATATTTAGGGAATAGTGCTGGTTAGAAGTGAATAGGTGTTATTGCCGATATCGATATTTTTTAAAACGTTGCGCGTCGTTTGTTCTTTTTTACTGTTGACATATTTTTTACTCGTTTATATTTATTTAGTAGTGTTGTGTCGTAAATCGTATTTTTAGGATATTTTCGATGTCTCTCTAAAAAAAGACGATTTTTGCATAGATATGCTATTCGTTGCTTATTCTAGTCTAGTCGAATCGAACCTAGTAGAATCTTACTAATATTATAAACGCGAAAGTTTGTATGTATGTATATGACTTTGTTACTTTTTCACGCAAAAACTACTAAACCGATTGCGATGAAACTTGGAATATTTGGTAGCTGGATACCGGGAATAACACATTGGCTACTTTTTACGGACCCGATCCGCGACGGCCCGCGGGGCGCAGCTAGTAAAAGACCATTTATGCATAAAATTGCTCTTCGTTGCTTATTCCAGTTTGGTCGAATCAAGCATTAGTAGAATAAGTAATGAACTTAAATCTAAATCATATGGGTTAACCTGAGTAGTAAAAAAGTCAGTTTTTACTATTTAGTATTTACTCTATATAGGAAGTACTTAATATCAAGCAGAGTGGAAACACATGTAACTGAGTCCGAAGCTAAAGCACATCCTATTTGGTAAGGAAAGTGTTAGGTTTCCGCAATGTACCGTAATGCGGTAACTTAGCCCCAACAACTGAGGCATATTGAATATTTAAGTGGATTCTTAAAGGGTATATAAGACCTAAGCTGAAAATCACTGTCGCATTTATCGAAAATTGTTGATCATTTTCTGATGCAATGTTTTAGAATATTTATGTTCAAAGCGTTTGTAGGTGACATTGTTTCCTATATTTTGGTGTAGTTTTAAAACAAAACGTTTGATTGTTTTCTTTGATAGATTTCTTGTAGGCAAGCATATTTTACCTCGACGTCGCTTTCATTCAGGTGAGATATGGTAAAATGCTAGTTAAAACCATTTAAAAACAATGATCATTGTCATCTAAAAAAGCTTCAAACGATATTCAATATTCAAAAACATTGAGTCAGAAAATAATCAACAATTTATTTTATTTATTTCACAAAATCCACAGCTCTATACTAGGTATTACAAAAAAATAAAATGAATCTTACAGCCACTAAAGGATTTACATTGTTTATATTAAAAATATTTGAATCGACTGACGCGAGTTGTAACATCAATGACTATACATTAATTTAATATAAAGAAATTAAAACTACCAAAGTGAAAAACCAGGAGATCAAGTAGATTTAAATAAACTAAGTAGGTACATTTACTTTTAGGTAGTGTGTAGGTAGAATTTCGGAATTTTCGATGAATCCGACAGGGATTTTCAGTATAGGTGTTATATACCCCTTAAGATACTACAGCAATCCCCAGCTATATTTTGGATCTTAGATTTTAAAACAGAGATTTATCCATTGTTTTTCAGTTCAGTAACTTTGCAGTTTTACCCGCGTAAGTGCCATTCGTTCTTTATAATAACATTATAAAATTTGGTTTTTTTTTGTGAGGAATCAACTGTCTCCTATATTACAGGTGATCCTAGTTTAGGAGACAGGGACTCCATGTCTTATTTGAGTCTACATTGTTATGTGTGAACCATTTCCCTTATTTACCTTTACTATAGCATATAAGAATAAGTTATTAAAATTACCTTACACTGCTTAAGATAAGTTCAGGGAATCCTCCACCTTTGTTATGACAAATTGTAGAAATTATGAAATAAAGTTTATTATTATTATTATTCCCGCGGCAATATCGGGATAAAAAGTATCCAGATCGCTAACTACCTGGATACCTAGTTTCATTGTAATCGGTATAGAAGTTTTTGGGTGACACGCATTCAAACTTTCGCAGGACTTTCGCATTTATAACATAAGTGTGATTTCATTCATTCCAATAAATTAACTAGATGATGACGACTTCATCATTGTTTGTGTATATAAAAACTATAAGTACAATCATCACCGTTTGAAGAAGGACAACTGATCTGACAAAACATAAAAGGTATTTGCGATTCTTACGATTGTGAGGGAGTGAGTCATCCTCAATGAAACATCACGCGGCGTGAATTGTAATGGGATTCGTAATATATTACGTTGGAGATTTAACTATTCAACGTAGGGCTATGTTATCATCATCATGCTTGTTTTTACTCACAGCCAGTAGAATCTCTTTATTTATTTACTTCAGTACGTAATTGAAAATATTTTGTTTATAATTTCTTACGCGTATTGTTCGAGGTATTAAAATAAATATTTTTCAAGGAGAAATTGCATTTTCAAGAATCCTTCCGTGGTATGATTTGAACCTGTGCCTCTCCCTTGTCTCCTTTTCTCCGTGAACAATATTTATATATTATGTTTTTCTAAAATTCCAGGCTTCTGCCACATAGACTAGTAGCAGAGAAGTCATCTGCAGGTCGTGGGTTCGAATCTCATCGAGTGCTTTTAATGGTAGATAGTCATATACTGAAATTTTATAAGTGCAAGTTACGAGCTTCGGTACGCTGTAAACATCTGTTAAAGTATGCTAATGAGGGTCGAATGCGACAACCGTTTTCATAAGTCAATTTCCTAGGTCATTTGAAAACGGTCCTAGGACTTACCACGGTCCGTAAACATGGAATAACATTCGCTAATCCGAGTTGGTTCCCGTGGCCTCTGACTGCTTAACTCCTCTAAGGCTGAAAACTGTAGTGCGTACTTTGGCTTTGCACAGACTGAGCTTAGCAAAAACAAAGCATAAACTTTAAATTTGAATTTATAGTCGAAATTCATTTTGTAAAGAACTTCATGGTTATAACAGAGAAGCAAAGTTCAGGTCTTAATTTTGATTAGTTTACATTCTAAATATGAAAAAATTTGACTTTCCTAAGCAAAACTTTGGATAGTTGCGAAGATCGCTTTTATATATTAAATACTAAAAATTGTCTAAGTCAAAGTCTTTGCTTAGCAAAGTCAAAGTAAGTATAGGCCGTACTTTGACTTTGCTAAGCAAAAATTTCAGCCGAAGAGGAGGGCCTTGCCCGACAGTGAAGACAGGACTAAATTATCGGGCTAACAAGAAAGAAATAAGGCCCGAATAGCAGGGTTTTTACCCAGCATTTAGCTAAAATTTCTGTCATAGCATACCTCTAGCTAACGAACTTAAACCTTTCAATTGTTATCCAATGGGTGAAATGATCAACAATCATTGATTGTAGATTGCAATCTAGGAAGTTCACGAGAGGCAATGACATCGATGACCGGTTCTCTTTGACCGGCATCTGAACTAAGTACGACCTACCGACTTGTAACTTAGATTGTTGGTGGTTACTTCGTGACCGTAATATTGATTAATTGCGTTACTGGTGTGTGTGGCTGAACTGGCTAATGTTCATTCATACAGAGACCGTATTCCCGTATTTAATTAACAAAAATTCAACACCGTTCCAATATCATCGCAGTCAATTTTCAATCTCAAATTTGACTGCGATGATATTGAAATGATATTTTCGTTAATTTCGTTATAGGATTACGGCCTTAGATTAACAGTAGGTACAATCATCTTGATTCATTACCTTATGTTTATACACCCTACCATGGTTTCTTATTCATCCAAAGGTTGTCTGGAATCTCTTCCAGACAACTTTAAGTGATAAGGCCGCCCTTTGTTCCACTTAGTTTGATATTCATGTTGTTTGTTTTTTTATAATATTTTTCATGGTGTAAAGAAATAATCAATCAATCATTGACTTTTTCTATATCATTTATTTAGAATATATCGCTTTCTATACATTTTAAGTCAATTAAGTTTCAATTGTAGCGTACAATTAAAAGTTATAGTTTAATTTAGAGCATATAATTGTTTGCAATTGAACCTAATGATGTTGAAATAATCTTTTTGACAATTCTATTACTAGAATAACCTCCCAACATGATTTATACCGTTTTTCGTAAAAGTCCACAAGTTAAAAAAAAAAACAAAATTGACATATTTTATCTGAGTATCTCAACCAATTCCAGGTTCAGAGGACTCCAAAAATTCCACTTTCTTCACACAGGCGAACAGAGTGGAATCAAGTCAGCACTAATGCTGTTATATTACAAATCATTAGATTACAAATCACTAATGGCCCCTAACGTAGAGATTTAGTAAACAAACAATCACCCGCTCGTCTACTACGTTATACGTTTTAGATAGACTAAACATGGGAGAGATCGTGTCATACCGTCGGGTCGGAGTTTTGGAGTCGAGAGGTTAAGCACTCACTCACTGAGGATTGTAAGTACAAGAGCTTTTTGCAAAAGATAAACTAAAGTCAGCGAACTATTTCGCGTGATCAATCAATTTGATAACTTTATTTAGTTTTATCGTAATTTGATTTTTAATAATCAAGGCACTGGAACGCACGCTTGGTCTAGTTCGTTATGACGCTCGGGGAACTGACTGGCAAACTGACGCAAGTTCGAGCCTCGCCGCAAGTGAAATGTTGAAGATGTTTTTTTTTTTTAATATTTCTAACTCAACTCATACCAGCTTTCTTATTTTTATATTTTTATACCGATAGCCTTTATTCAGAAACTAGTTATTTAAAAAGGACTATAGCAGTGTCCCGCATAAATTTACATCTGTGTAAGGGATCCCGCAGGATTATCCAAAATCCCTTTCTTAGGCTGAAAAATCTATAGTCCGTACTTTGACTTTGCTAAGCAAAATTTTTGACTTCTTTTTACACGACTGCCAAAGGAAGTGTTATTGATATTTATAAAGCGAATCTTCGTAACTATCCAAAGTTTCTGCTCAGTAAAGCCGAAGTTTTTCTAATTTAGAATGTAAACCAATCAAAAATAATGACCTAAACTTTGCTTCTCTATCATGTCATGACTGTAAAGTCTGTATTAAAGTATGAGTCTATAAAGTCTAAATTAATTTCGACTATAAATTCCAAAAAAATTAATGCTTAGCTTTTGCTTAGCTCACTCTGAGCAAAGTCCAAGTACGCACTATAGATTCCAGCCTTAGTGGATACCTACAGTTCACAAAAAGCACACAGTCTAGTCACCGCCTCACATGAACACACACTAATTAAAGTCTAAACCCATCTATCATCCAATTTAGCATCTTCATTAGAACTCAGTTCCCCTAAGCTTTATGGCACCGACAATGGAAATAACTTAGAGTTATTAAAGTTACAGTAATACGTCGGAACTATTTGATTGACTACCAACAATAAGTCAACAATAAGCACTGGGAAAGTATTCTTCTTTAACTGTACCTTTGGATACCTATTTAGTACTCCATATAAATGTAGTCGACAGTTACCTCCCTGAATAAATACATTTATATTTAAACTTTTCGCGGGTCAAAATTGCGTGATTTTAACTTTATAATCTGCTTACCTCGACATTTCGATTCGTATTACAATGACCTTGGTCTCGAGGGGAGGGGGGGGGGGGGGGGAGTTAAGACTCGGGAAAATGTGTAAACATTTATATTTATTTCACACTAGCTGCGCCCCGTGGTTTCACCGGCGTAAGTCCCGTTCCCGCAGGATTATCGGAATTAAAATGCGTGATACTAATATTATAAACGCGAAAGTTTGTATGTATGTGACTTTCTTAATCAATCACACAAAAATTACTGAACCGATTGCGATGAAACTGTAATATAGGTAGCTGCAGACCTGGAATAACACATAGGCTATCCAATTCCCGAGGGAACGGGGCTTACGCGGGTAAAATCGCTGGGCGCAACAAGTATTTATATATTTCTTGATAATCAGCTTATTGAGCTCGCTCGACCTAATGCTGATTGATTTCCTCCATCTACACAATAAGTAAGGGAACATCAAAAGGAAATCTCACTCTAATCTTGACATTTTATTTCGATCTACTGTGATGAAATATCCTATAAATACTAAGAGAATAAAACACCGGCCAAGTGCGTGTTGAGACTCGCAAAGGGTTCCGTATACCATGACGAGAAAAATCAAGTTTGTTGAATGGGGGTCCCATTTCAATATAATAGGGGTTAAAGTATGAAATTGCCGTTTTATTGCAATAGGTTCTTTGAATTGACATAGAATCTTTATGGTTTGAGGTTTTCGAATGAAACTTTTTTCAAATGGTTTCTGTGATGTTCTTTTTTTAAAAAATGTGAAACATTTGAATATCGACTTTCAATTGTTTTTGTTATTCAATTTAGACAAGAAAGATGGATACTGCGAAAATTCGAGTGATTTTTGAATACGAGTTCCGACGCGGAACTAACGCGGCAGAAACAGCCCGCAATATCAATGCTGCGTTTGGAGAGGGGTCTACTAATGAACGCACCGTGCGATTTTGGTTTAAACGCTTTCGTGATGGAAATTTCGACTTAAAGAACGAGCCACGAGGAAGACCGCCCACACAGGTGAATAACGATGAATTAAGAGAGATAGTTGAAGCCGATCCTAGTCAAACTACCCAGGAATTAGCGGCATGGTTTAACGTTACCTTACCCACTTTATTGACTCACTTGCGTCAAATCAATTAAATAAAAATATACGAAAAATGGGTGCCTCATGATTTGACTGATCTGCAGCAAGAAACGCGTGTTGAAACTTGTGTTGCCTTGTTGAACTGGTACAGAAATGAAGGAATATTGGATCGAATTGTAACATGTGATGAAAAGTGGATTCTTTATGATAACCGGAAAAGAAAAATGCAATGGCTGACCCCAGGTCAAATGCCACAACAGTGTCCTAAAGCAAAACTTACCATTAAAAAGGTAATGGTAACTGTTTGGTGGTCTCAGCATGGTGTTATTCACTATAGTTTTCTTCGATCTGGTCAAGCAATTACGGCAGATGTCTATTGTGCCGAACTCCGAACCATGTTGACAAAACTAGTAGTAAAACAGCCCCGACTCATGAATCGATCTTTACCATTATTGCTCCACGACAACGCGAGACCTCACACAGCACGAGAAACCATTTTGACCCTTCAGGAACTGCACTTAGAAACCATTCGTCATCCTCCGTATTCACCAGACCTTGCTCCAACGGACTACCATTTTTTTCGTGATTTGGACAATTATCTACGTGACAAGAAGTTTTCTTCCCAGGAGGCAGTACAAAATGCTTTCACACAGTTTGTGCAGTCTAGATCGTCGGAGTTCTATCGCAAAGGCATTAATAACCTTCCCATTAGATGGCAGCAATGTATAGATAATAATGGCAACTATTTTGATTAAATAAATTTGTTAAAAATTTAAAAAATAAACAATTAAGATTTTCAGTACAAATCGGCAATTTCATACTTTAACCCCTAATATTTTTCTGTTATTAGTATGTATTTATTTTATTCATGATTTTTAAACGACCGAGCCTTCGCCAACTTTACAGTTGGATTAAAAAGTTTTTTAGAATGTTAAAATAGACGAATTACATCTCAGTCAACCTTGAAAAAGCCAACTGTAAAGTTGGCGAAAGCTCGGTCGTTTAAAAATAATTAATAAAACGCGATTAAACCCGGTAAATAAAGTGTTTTATTATGCAAAATCGCGAAAACAATTAGTAAGTATTTGTTGTTATGAAATTCATCTTCTATAAGAATTTTAACTGTCTGGCTATCACAGTATTCAAAGCATGAGACACATCCTAGTGGTAACTTACTTTTTACCCGACTGCGCGACGCAAAGGAGGGTAATTAAACTTATAGTATACGTGTTTGACTATATGCGTGTGATCCCTTATACCATTTCCGTTTATCATTCATTATTTTTAGAACTATGGGTCTACAGCGGAATTCTAATAAAAACGATAGCCTGGTAACAGACAGACAGTAAAGTCTTAGTACAAGGGTCCCGTTTAACAGTTTGTGTACGGAATCCTAAAAAAAACTTTGCCAAAAGAAAAGAAACCATAAACACAAGAAAGAAAACAATATTCTGTAAAACAAATTACATTACGTGAGGACCGTGAATATTTTATTTCACATCGTAACGTAAACATGAAATCGAAATGTTTACGGTAAAGTACCGTGAATCGTTAGTACCTATACGGATTCATATCGATAAAAACAACCGTGTACAACACTAGTCGATCTCATGATTCAAGCTCGTAAAAGTATACAAACGGGCGGTAAGTACCTACCTACATAAATATAGACAGTGACCTTCATATTATATGAATCAAAGCACTGAGTATCCGATGAAAAGCTTACGGATTTAAGGGTAGGTAAAGATAGATAAGATACACAACTCATAGACCTATAAGTTAGTTCGCAGGGAAACACTTTAGGAAGCAGTGAGTGGAAAGGAAAGCTCAGGCTGAGCTTAGCAAAAACTAAGCATAAACTTTGAATTAGAATTTATAGTCGAAATGCATTTTGTAATGTACGAAAACAATAAAAAAAACAGAGAAGCAAAATTCAGGTACCTAATAATTTTTGATTTGTTAAATTTGAAAAACTTCGACACTAAGCAAAAACTTTGGATAGTTGCGAAGATCGCTTTATAAATACCAAAAAATGTCTAAAGTCAAAGTTTTTGCTTAGCAAAGTCAAAGTACGGACTATAGCCTTAGATCAAACTAAATACGTCAGAAGAGTAGAGTAAATTAATAATTAAACTTTTCATGCTTTGCTTTTTTTGAGTCCAAGATGCAAGGAAATAAAAGTAAATTTTACCCGCGTAAGTCCGCAGGTTCGGAAATATCAGGATGCGTTATACATAATAAACCATCTTATTGAATCACTGTATCTACCATTGCGTAGTTTTGAAGATCTAAGCAAGCATACATACGAACAGACAGACAGACGGACAGCGGGAGTCGACTTTGTTTTAGTTAGACCATATAATGACTTGGCTCGTTTTCCGCTGTGGATTTATGCTAAGAAATCACTGCTACCGAAAGACCAGTCTTCTTACGAAGTAATTTATAGGTCTACTAGCTGTGCCCCGCGGTTTCACCCGCGTAAGTGCCGATCTCGCGGGAATATCGGGCTAAAAATAAGCCAATATTTCAATTTTCAATCCAGCATAACAAATTTCATCGCAATCGGTTCGGTGGTTTTAGCATGATTGTCACACAAACAGGCAACTAAACTTCGCATTTATAAGATTAGTAGAATGTTTTATAAGTACTGTAAATTATTCGTAATAGGCGAAACGTGACTCTTTACCTCGAATTACAGAAATATTGTTCGTAGAAGGAAGACTTATAACAATGTTTTACAAAGTTGTCAACATTTGTCCATTGAGTTTAACAAGTTAGGGTACAAGTTGGTGACGGAATTAGATTAATTGCTCCGAATTGTCACGTGGCATGGACTTATGGAACAATTTAAGCGAATAATGGTTTATGCACAGAACTGGACTGGTCTCTATTAGAGGCTAGAAGCTTAGATTAATACAAAAAAAACTACAAATAAATTACTTAGTCACGACAAATGAGACGATAAAACTCGGTGTCTAGAGTGATAACTATCTCGTTCGCGCTAAAGTCTGCGACATCTCACTATCTCTGTCACTTGCGTCGCTAGACGCAGTTTTATCGTCTCATTTCGTCTCCTTTGTTCTGACTGACAAGTAACTTGTGAAGTACGTCCTTCACAGACGTGTTTGAAATTTGTTCTTCTAGTCTTAGATTAAAACAACCAAATCAAACCAAACAAACATCTATAATAATTACTAATATTATAAATGCAAAACTAATTCTGTCTGTCTGTCTGTTACTCTGTCGCGATTAAACCGCTGAACCGATTTTTATGAATTTTGGTATAAAGATAGATGGGACCTTTTGATCTAGTTAGATTCTGATATATTTGCAGGATCCGGACTTACTTTAAGGTAAAACCCCAAGGCGCAGCTGGTATTACATAAATACTATGCACACTGGTTCTTTGGTTATTGATGTCATTGGTTCATCAATGAATATACATTGACGAACCAAAGACATGTTGTCCCCGAGAAACAAAAAAAAACAAAACATAACAAAATTAAAATACAATGACAATTCATTCCGAACATAAACCAAGAGAGATAATTTACATAAATAATTCGAATAAATTTAGTAAAATAAAACGTTTTAATAAAACTAATGGAGCCGAACGTGGTTGGGTACAATGTAAAAGGGCCGAAATGATCGAGTTATTTCGGGATCGGCTTAGTGAGTCATTTGCTTTGTCCTTACGACTGCACGTATGTTATTTAACTACAAAACATCGATAACGAAGTTCAAACCGCAGTATGTTCAGCTTAGTTAAATCTGGTAAGGGATGACACAGCACGGATGGAAATTAAAAAAAGAACGTATAAAGGTAAATAATTAGTCGAACAAAATTGCTCCCTCTACATACTCTGATGAAAAAGTACCTATGTGTGTTTTAGTGGAAAAAGTCTAGTCGAGACAAATTTGAAAAAGATTTTTTTATCTAAAAAGTGCAAGCAAAATTAATTCCGAATGATTTCAGATTCAACTTCAAAGTATAAAATTCCTCTCTTCTACCCATCTATCACAGCATCTATACTTATAATTTTGTTTTTTGTTTGTGCTTTTGTATGTTTTTTGTGCTTTTGTTTGTATATTATTGTGATTGAAATTTTACTTGGTGTGTGTTAGTTAAGTGATGGAATAAATGATTTATCTATCTATCTATCAAAATTCACACCATAATTTGATTTCATAGTAAGTATCACAAACATCGATTTAGCATCATTAAGTTTTTCTCAAAAACGGTTCATCAAATGGAGAGTTTTGCTAAAGCTTTTAACAATAACCAGTTTCTACCAGAGAAAATTGTAACGATGCTAAAGCGGTTATGAGACGATGTATTTATAGAATACGTGCCCAGGTGGTACACACCACATTGGTCAGAGTACAAACCATCGAAACATATGATCGATGATTGTGTGGCTAGTTCAGTTCGAGTATTTAAGACAAAAGGTCTGCATGTAAGTCATCAATATTTAACTTATTCGCATAGCGACGTCATTTGTCTGCTAGAATCGTGTGGGATATGTAATCACTTTTCCATTAAAAAAACATCTCAATTAGCCCAACCATCTCCAAGTAATCGGTGAACATCCCTTAAAAAAATACGCGACGAATTAAGAACCTCCTCCTTTTTTGAAGTCGCTATATTAAAATATTAAAAAAGTTGCAACTAATTATTCTGTTATTCCTGTAGGGAACAGCATAGGCAGTAGTAGGTCGATTGGTGGTGACTTTGTGTAAAACGAAGGTCATCAATCATGAAGCAGACAACAATAGGTAAGTATGTCGGACATCCGCCACATGACGTCACACTGCGGTGTTTAGGGCGGCGCGGCGCGAATGCAAACAGGGACTGGAATCCAAGGTTCCAACTCTTGTAAAACGATAAAGTTTTAATGGAAAGGCTGGTAAGACGCAGACATTCGTAAAATCTATTGCTTCTAGGTATCATGAACCGTCAATTTGATTGGTTTAGGGATGATTATCATTAGACCGGGACGTGGGCGGATTACTTGTGTATGTAGACAGTTTTTGTTTTCCATGTTGTCCGTGTCCCGTCCGTGTTGTCTTCATATAAAAGTATCCCATCCCTGACACGGCCCGGACATGGTCTGTTCTAATAAGAATCTCCCTTCCAATAACTAGCAATTCATGTAATCATAATATCGTAACCTTTCAAGCGAAGATCATATTTATCGTACCTATCGTAAAAATTATATCCACTTGTTCTTCTTGTTTATTGTAGTGTTTTTATTTGATTACAGTAGTCATAGAATCAGGTAATGTATACTCTTATTTCATCTTAAACAAGTTAACAGTTGGTCCCGGTTGTTATCTCTGATTGCAGTTGTTAGGTCAACTTATAGGCCTTAGGGCGTCCTGACAACTCTAACACACACTGCGAAAAGAAGACGAAGATTGATTCTTTACTAATGTAAACCGAGCTAATGCTCCGTTTTTTTTAAATTGTTTTAAGATGACTTCTTTCAAGCGCCATACAATATTCAGTTCACAGTAAAAATACAGCTCTTAACAGACAATTTGTTTGAGTGCAAGCAAATAGAACAACAACTTTATATTCAGATTCATTCGTGGGTTTCCAAATCGTGGTCCGAGCAATTATGTTAATTGAAAAGCCTACGGTAATAAGAAAGTTCCTTTAGAGCTTTTGTAAGACTATGTAATAAACTGAAATCCGGATTATGGCGATAGAACAGTGCTCAAGCTCGAAAGTAAAGTTTATATCAGTATGAGATTTGTCTTTGAAATTGACCAAAAATATCAAAACATTTCAAAGAGTCAAATCATTTATAGCTAAATTATTGTCAATTTTTCTCCTAGTATTCCACTCAGGAGCATTTTTTTAACGTGGCATGGTTATTTGCAGCCTTTATTATAACCATCTGCTACGTAAATGTCGGTTTATCATACTTGCAAGCTCCTTAAGATTTTAATTCATATTAGGTAGGTACCTACTTCTCAATGTAGCTATTCTATTGGTGAAAGAATTTTTAAAATCGGTACAGTACTTTCGGGGTCTACTGGTTACAAAATCTTTGCTCTTTATAATATAAAGAGCAAAGATTTGTTTGTTATAAGTATTAGATTATAAGCCAGAACTGTACCAAAGCAGGGTGAAAGCTATATCTTGCTTTTATTGATCTCGGTCTGGGTTTCACCTCAAAATAGTTGAAATATTCGTACGCCTTTAGCCCTCTAAGCTAGGAACTTACACTTGCATATTACGTAAACATAGAAGAGCATGATGATAATGAACAATTACACTCGTTATCGATTCACCCTTCACCCATTTGTACCCACGTATCGTTGAATATCGTCAGTCAGAACTGCTCGGTCGGATGGTTCCGCACCGGAATCGTGGCTATGACTTTTCAGGCCTTTGTTTGAGATCGGAGGCCATCGCACGCTTACGAAATCAAAATCATATGATTATGATTATGTTAAAAGTTGTTTCCGTGATGTTGGCTAAAATAATTTAGTAAGTATTAAATTTTTGGCCTAGATTAAAATCAAATGTTGAAATTGATTTCATTACTTTGTTTTTGGAGGCAGAACAAACAAATTTAGTTTTAGAGCTTTCAAAGAAATATGTCGTCGTATGGGGGTGGCCTATGTACAGAAGTGTACGGATAAAGGCTGAGATGATGATGATGATGAAGAAAGAAATATGGTTATATGTGGTATATCAGATAATTTGAGCCTACATATTATTAAGCTGTTATCTACTGGACGCTTTCCGTAAATGATTATAATATCCTGACCATCGATTTTGCTTCTGTTTTGGCGAAATTGGATTAAAATTAAACTCAGGGGGTAGAGTCTACCCCTAAATAAGATAACTGTAAGATCTCGAAAAGTATGGCATTGATAAAATGCTAATAATAATAATAAAAACAACGCGATAAAAACCAGAAAATGGGTTTAATTTCAATAAACTATGATTAAAGTCCAGCGGGGCCATCTCTACTTCGGGAAATTTCGAGTATTCATAATAATTAATAACTTCTACATTTTACTTTATTTTAAAAAGTGTCATCTATGACCGGATAGTGCAAAACTAATTTCATAAATTTCTACATAGATGGCACTGTTTTATAATTTTCTACACAAGTTATAAAGAATAGTCGAAATTTCAAATTACAGTTAAGTTATATTTTTTTCCAGCATAGCTCTGCTAGCTGATTAGGGTTTCCCAACTCTGTTGCATACTAAATCTCGATTGAAACAATTGAAATCGTTATACTTATTTACGTCATTTTTCAAGTCATTCAGTAGCAAACAAATTGTCATTTGAATTAAAATTACCGACTGAAATGGTCAAATTGTATACTTACCCGTAATCACAAAAGCCAACAATTTGAATCGAGATTTCTTAGCAACAAAGTTACATAATCAGCTAGCTGTGTAATTAAATGACACAGTTAATGAATATAGTTACAGTAGACCAGCTCTAATCAGTAAGTGAAGTTCCTATTCAATGCACATAAACAAGAGTCGTATGTAAGGCGCCGGAAATGGTGGAGACAAGGGCACATATGGGCGGGTTCGATGCCCGAACGGCACACCAACTCACACTTGATACAACCATTGTTAGCTTGAGATATGATAATATGATGGAGATCTTGTAAATTGTAATCATCTTGTTCATCTCGAAGGAGAAAGTGAAGTCGAATTGATTGTTTAGTGAAAACCGATAGTTAGTAAAATTGTTTTCAATAATTTGGACCACTACCAAACTAACTTATCCATTTTAGAATACCAACATCTCGCTTATGTCCAATATATCAGCTTCTAAAAATTTTCTTCCGCACAATATTTGTTTCCCAAAATGTACCTAGACCTAGACTTTCCACTATATGTTTAAAGCGTGTGCTGCACCTGCAATACTTTGGTCATGTCGCGCAGAAGCTCCGACAATCTGGAGCGTCTGACTGACTGGGAAAGTTAAGTGGAAATAGTCATTAAGGTGGAGTCCTAAAAGATGGTCTGACCAAGTATCCGAACAATTAGAAAGACCTCTTAGCACGGCTCTTGATTGGGCAACCGACATATGTCACTGGAGGAATACCCTTCCCAGATTGCAGACCTGGAGTCACGACCCTCATCAACGAAGAACCAACAAAAGAGGAGGGAAAAATAGAATCATTTTTATCTACACCAGATAACAACCATCCAATCGCGTTCAAAAGTCATCTAGCGAAGGTTTATTCCGACTGATAACTTTGGACAAAACAACAAATTTATCGCCTTTTGATTATGAACATAAAAACGAAGACATACATGAACTTGTTGGGCTATTTTAACAACTTTGTAAACAAACAATTCACTCAATAGATACTTTTGTGACTCGACAAGCGCAAGATTCTGTGAAAGACATCAAAGCTTGTGCACCACAGTGTAACATCATGTAGGTAAGCTGCAGAAGGCCATTCTCTGGAAGTTATTACCTACTATTACCGTACTGGGTACACCGTCGGTGGTGTGTAGTGAGATGATTCCGGTAACATGTGGGTGCGAGTTCGATGCCCGTGCCGGCTTCTACTATGGATGGACATAATGGTGCAATTGTCGCCCGTTATGCGCCCACCTGTGCTTGGGTGTTATAATATAACTTTTGTACCGTGTCGTCTCTATTACAACTTCATCGACCAAAGAACTTTGAACAGTTTTTTATGAAGCTAGACTTACTTCTGACAAATTATTTAGACACCTATGTGAAAAGTAGATTTTCTTTGGTGCCTATGAAATATATACATGCCAATAAACTAATGGTTACAATTAATACTTTTCGTTTTATTTCATATCAGCTTCGCAAAAACTACAGCAAATTCTAAATTAGATATTTTATTATCATCATGTGTTTTTATTACTGTTTGAATGAGCCTTGAAGAACATTCAAATAAAATGCTTATATATAATACTCAGCGTCCAGCAATTTAATTGTTTTAATTAAATTCAGCATTGTTGTTTTGAGGTATGAGGTGGTGTATACTTCCAAAGGGTAGATCTTCCACCGGGCAGTGGTTTTGCCCGGTAGGAGGCACGGAGGAGTTCGAAAACTTTTTGTACTAAAATAATAGCAATATATTCTTAATAAATAATTTATAATATTTATTTTGCGAAACATATATGGGTAGTACAAAGATACAATAGGATTTCAAAAGGTCAGCCATGTCTTACTTTACAGCATGCATGTTCTCAATGTACTCAATGAATTTCCTTAGAAACTACTGAACTTATTCTGATCAAACTTACCGTGATAACAAAATCCATGAGCGTATCTAGTATCTAAAAGTAGGTACAATTTATATAGCCTAGCCAATTCTATTAGGACCTGTTTCAGCTATACTTTTAGAAGCCGACTTAATGGCCTCCTCAATATGGACTTCTACCAATTAAACTTCCGAGACCAATAACGAGACAAGACAAGCGAAATAGGATTGTGTCAAATTACCATGAAATTTCAAAAGACAATAAGCCCACATGAATTGGAAATAAGGAATATGATATAATACTGCTGTAGGTGTTATAACTTTAACCACAAACCTTGTCTGTTTCATTTTGGGCACAGCCAAGAAGTTAGATTTTTTATATAACACCTGCCATAACTAAAAGAAGAAGTAGGTATTTATAATAATATTTTCATATTTTTATGCATTTTAATCGCATGATTTTTACTTTTTTTTTTGGTTCGAGGTATGATAATTATAAAGTAAAAATCATTCGATTAAGACCCGGGAAAATATTAAATTATGAGTTTAAATCGTGTTAGTAAAAAGTTTATACTAATATTATAAAGAGGAAAGATTTATTTGTTTGTTTATAACGAATAGGCTCCGAAACTGCTAGACCGATTTTAAAATTTCACCAAAAGAATGCTACATTATCGAGAAGTAATTTATAGGCTAATTTTTATCACGATATTCCCGGTGGAAGATCTACCCTTTGGAAGTATACACCACCTCATACCTCAAAACAACAATGCTGAATTTAATTAAAACAACGCGATTAAATTAAACCGCGGATTAAACCGGAAAATATATTTATCATTTCAAGAAGAAGAAGTACAGACAGACAGACTCCTCTATTCTATACGGTAAATTATAGAAGCATGACTAAAGAAATCAATAGATTTAGTCAAAGCCAAATCGATTGGGTTCGAAACGAAGCGTGGGTAACTAGCGTATAAATTGAGTAAAAATGTAGATAAAATAAATCTATGAAAAAAATATTGATTCGCACAAGCAGGTCAGTAGGGTAATTACTAGATTCCTAATAAGTCATTGCGGTATATTATTTTTTGTCATTTAATGCGGTTTTTATTACCCAGTGACCCATCAATCTGTGACGATGACATGACGTGACAAAAAACACTAAGCGGTGAACGCAAACGGCAAATACTCAAATTATTATGACGTCAAGCCTCGCACTCACTAGTGGACAAAAGACCGTCGACACTTGTCCCCGAAGACATCGCAAAACATCGCACGAACGTCATCGCCCATATGTCTTGTCTCCGCCCACATAGTTTTTATCAGTAGTTGATTTTGATTATAATGCCAGCTATATTTATTCCAAGTTTATCCCAATCGGTTCAGTATCAATGCCATCAGTTAGAGTAACAATGCCACATCATCCTCAATAGGCTACGATAATTGCATGTAAATCCCAGCCTTCTTTACTTACCAATACGGGTCAGAGAAAGCCATTTCAAAACAAAGAATTACCTGAAACCAATCAATTTCACAAATTTAAAAGTTGCTATTAATAATTTCTATTGAGAAACGTGCATTTGGACAGTTAAAATGTAATTGGGTCCAGTCTATCTAAACGTCAATTAAGAAACTAGGCCATAGCATAATTACTATTAATTAACCACATTGAGTGTGATCTAAGCCACTTGCATATTCTGATATCTGAAGATTAGCGATGACTAAAGAAGCAGCATCTCGCGGAAGCAGCGCATCAGTCCCGATCCGGTGCTAATTATGAAAAGTCCTTTCTTAATGAATACCTGCATAATATGACACAGAACACACTCTGCTCTGCGTTGATTGACTAACTGAATGACATTCTATGCAAAGCCCAAACCGCTGATCCTATGGACGTGAAATTTAGAGTGTGTTCTTTGTCATGTGAAGGTCCTACTAAGATCGAGACGCCGCTAGTAATGTAAAATCGTGTAGAATCGTCCGCGTAACATTATATATGTACTTATAAGCAAATTTGGCATAACTGTTTGAGCTCCAGAAACGAAACAAACAAACTAGACTCTCGCATTCAAATATTATGTTGTTTCCTAACTGAGGAGGTCTTGGCGGATTGAATGAACAAGTTGCTTTTAAAGAAGGCCTCAGCTTCGTTTTATTTTATTACTAATTTAGAGGTCATTTTAATTCCTACGGCTAAATTGTTAAAACTCTACCTAATTTGTTTCGTTTTAAAGGTCAGCCTGGGCGTGATGGTCACGCGATGTGGTTGGTATATAAACAATTGATTTAGTGTCCGAATTCAAGGTCTTTAGGTAGACAACCCTATAGGGGTAGAATAAGGGTAGAACTGGAATGTAGACTAGTTAAAAATATATAGATTAAAGCTTAGTAGCAAAAACTCAAATTCAAATGATACAAAGAAAAACTTCAAACTAAAATGTGTGCCATGGGCGGCTTCCAGGCAACCAATGTATTAACAAACTTTAACTATGAAAAGGGATGTGTTATTTTAAATGAAAATGACAATGACCTTTTCAATGCGAAAAAGTAATGTGCGTTATTAACATCGCTCTGACGGGGAAGGCAACCATCGAGAGGAAACCCACGGCCTACAGATGTATTGACACTTTTCTTTGGACATAGCTGACTAGACTGGGAGGGTGGTATAGGTCCTGGGCAAGCCTACTTCATCTAACAATATATTATATCCCGGGCTCTACATAGCTATAAAAACCATGGATTAAAAGTTGCTTGTTCTGTATAAATCATTTAAAATTAAATGAAAATTACAATTATTATCATTAAACGCATCGGTACGATGAAGTCCCGTTAGAAAAACCGTATTAAACTCCATCGAAGCTCACGTCAATTGATTTAGAATAGTCTAATTCAATGATGAATATGGTAATGTGCCGCTTTTAAATAACAGTTACGTTTAGGGCCTTATAAAAGGTGCAATTTAAACTTTATTACCGCAGCAATAAGAGTTCGAAAATGGTCATTATGATGCGGAAGTGTGGTAATATAAATACGCGGAGCACGTATGGTATGGTTGCAGTTGGGAGTTCTCTCATGGTATGATTTAAAGCGCGCACCTCGGACCACCCAGCGACGGAATGTCACGTTGTTTGAAACAATTGATTCGTCAAGTAGACGCCTAGACGAGACGGGTGATGGTGCAAGTTCGAGGTAGGATTAGGTGGGTTAGGATTAAAATTACGAGAAAGGATTTAAAGTATTCCGAACTCTTTGGATTAAGCATGTCATAAAGGCCTTAATGATTTAAATATCATTCCAATACTTAGAAGATTATTGTGAGAAATGATCACTGGTTAATCTTTTAAAACAAATATAGGTAGGTAAAAATTAGAATCCAAGAATGAGAAAAATAATTAATTTTGTATAAAAGCTCAATATTCTCTGTCAAAAAACAAATACAAGTGTAAGAATTACTTCGATACGTTAATTCGTTTCCGATTTATAGAAGTAAACGTGCGATGCGGACTCGAACTCGGCTGTGACATCTCACACTCGCCTAGTCCGCTTGCACTCTAAATATTATGTCGATTGTCAAAGAACAAAATGTCGTTATACGTTTCAGATGAGTATAAGTAGTAACACTGTGACATGAGAAATTTATATAAAGGATGTACTAAAATTACTTATTAACGGGGTGTTTACCATGTTAAATAGTTTATTTTTGTTCAGTCTCGTGAACAAGCTGGTTGAAATCACTAGCGAAATATCGAGCTCCGCGAATAAATTATTAAACATGGTAAACACCTCGTTAATAAGTAATTTAAGTAGTGAAAATAACCATGTTTAAAATCGTATATAAGAATGTAGTATCTGGTAGAGTAAATACCGCTTTCGTCTATAACTTGGGACGGATAAAAACCGGGGAACCCTTTGGAGGTCGTCGCCCGGTGAAGTGGGCTGGGCTGCTGAAAGGTAAGGCTTCAGCCTTCAGCGTGACAGTAGCCCGTTACCTGTCCATTTAGTGGCAATAAAATCTGCCGGCGTTTACCAGCCGTGCCTAGTGCCTACAGATCGATATCGATAGTCTTAATCTAGGGGCCTTATTCTGTTGACTACTTGCGGTTTCATCGTCTTAGGCAAGTTATTAAAAAACATTTTTTTTGGGAAACGATATTATAGATGTACCTACTTCTTATATAATTGTTCAAACGTTAAATCGATATCTAGCAAAACGTTCATATACATTTTCAAAACATACGTTTAAAAAAAAGTTAAACGTTTCACGACATTTGTCTAAGGCGATTGAAGAGAAAGTCAAGTTGAATCAGCAGATTATAGTCCCAGGTATCGAATTATATAACATAGGGCCTGGTATTTCATTCTACGGATAAAATATATCTTTCGAATAAATTCGAACCCAACCAAATTTAAAAGCCTTCAAATTTTGATCTTCTAAATTTAGATTTATTTTCTTTTTAAAAATCATAGTGACGTTTTTTATTCGGTGGTGTTACATTTTATTTGTCAGATATATCTATCTAGGGATTTGAAAAATCAGCCTTTAAACGTCTAAACAATGTCTCAGATATAACTTAAAAACGGTTCGACAATTTTTGGAAATTATGCAAATATTCGCTTAAGCTTTAAAAAAAATAACAATAAATTGAACCGTTTTCAAACAACGCTGAAACATTGTTGAGCCATTATAGTTACAGAATAGGTGCTTAGATCGATAGCCTTACTATCTCACCATTACTCAGTGGACCATGTCACGACTTTTATAACAACCTAAGTATATAACGGCAGATACACATGATATAAGAAAAAACCATACTACGCTTCAATAAAACATTGTTACGAAGCGGTGGCTGGGCTGGCGAAGGCACATTTTTATTCATTGGAAAAACATAAATCATTTTCTTTTCGTTTTTCTTTCAGAATCTTTTTTACGAAAAAAAGCCCTTTGAGGCTGGTAATGTTAGCGTAACTTTAGGCCATTTCTTTTTTGTTGTTATCTTTGAGATATTATGTTCTAGTAATAGAGGTGATGTCTCAAACATATTATTCCATCTTCCTTTTACGCGAAATAAACATCAAACGCCACTGCAGCGCTGACAATATTGTTACGTCTTTAGTAAATATGAAATGACATTGATAATTGTTTGAATTACGGATTTCGGAACTCCATAACAAACAATGTTAATTATTTTTTCTGATTATTTAATATTTTATTAATATTTTCGCCCACACAGTGCGGTCGGGGTTTACTGATGATGGCTTTTTGGAAGCGAAACGCGTCGATGCACGGTTAATTAATGCTAACATAACACACTAACCATAATGTCTCATTTTCTGCCGCATGCAAAGAGAAGTGGGAGAGTGGTGCTCTTTGCACGCTGCACACAGCATGATACGTACCTAGTGATACTAGTTAGGTGACGGAACTAAAAACTAAATATTTGTTTTTAACATTAGTTGAAATAACAATGATTTCGGACGCTTAAAACGTCAAAAGTATCATTGAATTTGAAGTAGCGTTACTTCAGTGGCTTGTTTCAACTGGCCTTCTTCCTACTTATCCAAATCCTACTATATCCTACTATTATTATAAAGCTGAAAGTTTGTGACGATGTGTGTATGTGTGTTTGTTACTCAATCACGCATAACTGAACTACAGAACCGATTGCGATAAAACTTGGAATATAAGTAGTTGGATACCAGGAATAACACATGGGCACATAGGATAAATTGTGTTGCCTATGTGTTATTCCCGGTATCCAACTACTTATATTCCGAGTTTCATCGCAATCGGTTCGGTAGTTTTTGCGTGATTGAGTAACAAACATTTAAACACACACACTTTCACATTTATAATATAACGACACAATTTCCGTTATACTTACTTACCGCATATTTTTCATGAGGACAATTCATAATAAAAGATAAGAGCCAGGACAGACCAACCTTTAAGGTGTGGCTAGAGATAAAGGTCCCCTCGTCCTTAAAATATGTGCATAAATTTACGAGGTATTACACCTTAAGTAAACATGACCATTTTTTTTATTATTATTGTAAACTAGCTGCGCCCCGCGGTTTCACCGGCGTAAGTCCCGTTCCAGCGGGAATATCGGTATAAAAAGTTCCCTAGCTACCTATATTTCAAGTTTCATAGCAATCGATTCAGTAGTTTTTGGGTGATTGAGTAACAAACACACATACATACATACATACATACACACATACTTTCAGCTTTATAATATTAGTAGTATTAAGTTTTCACAACTTGGATTAAATTGATTAATAACCAGCAACTAGAAAACTAGAATTTATGTACAAAATGAAGTTTATGTAGGTAGAGCACCAATCTTATTTTACTAATATTATAAACGCGAACGTATGTACGTAGTATGTATGTGACTTTTTTACTCTTTTTACGCAAAAACTACTGAATCGATTTCGATGAAACTTGGAATAAGCTGGACACCGCGACCTCATACTACTTTTTATTCCAATATTTCTGCGGAAACGGGATTTACGCGGGTGTAACCGCGGTACGCAGCTAGTTCAACTATTACTATACTAGTGTCATTTTTTATAGCAAAACGCTAAACCATTTGCGATGAAACTCAACATGTGAATTCCTAATCTCGTGAGGATATCCTAAAACCCTTTCTTACTTGATACATACACCTGTAGGTCAGTCAGTCAGTCAGTCAGTCAGCCAGGACTTTGAATTTTATACGTATACATATAGTATAGGTACTTAAATAAATAAATAATAAATAAATCCTGTGACGAACACACAGCGCCATCTAGCCCCGTGGGAAGCTGCTAAGCTTGTGTTACGGTGACTAGACAACGGATATACTACTTATATTTATTTTTCTTTTGTAAATACATACATATTATACATAGAAATACGCCCAGACCAGATACAAATATTTATTTTCAAGCATAAATATTTGCACCCAGCGGGAATCGAACCCGCAACCTTCTGCATTGCAGCCAAGCGATCGCCCGACGCGCCACAGAGGTCGTCTAATAGGTAATAATATAGAAATGATATTCAATAAATACGACGCCCATCGACACGAGGTAAGGAGGAGGTAAGTTAGTCATTAATATTTATGAGGTTAAATAGCATTGAACGTTTCTGTGGAAACCCCGTTGATGTAGGTATTTGCGGTAAACGCTTTTATTCATGCTTTACTAAATTCAGAAGTCCCATAACCGAAAAGTAAACAGAAATTGCGTTAGAAAAGCCACATAAACATCCCTTAAGCACTACCATAAAACCTGGGCACGTATTCTATAACTAAAAATGGCTTAACTATGCCTCAGCCTTTAATTTTTTAACATTTTGTTTTGGAATATTTGCAACGTTGCGCTAAAGCTTTTAGTGCTAGTGGTTTCTTGCAAGACTAATAAAATCTGCAGACCTATTTGGAAAAAAACCGAACGGTGCTGCGAGGCTAAAAGGCATTTTTGTAATAGAATTGGTCCAACACCCTGATTATCTATCTATTTAGTAACTCAGTGTCATAGGTTCTAAACATTGCTGCTTCGACGTACCTAACGTAGTAACTAATCACCAGTGATTCCCTCAAAACAGCAATGTACTGCATAGTGCCTATGAAACTGAATTACCTATATTTTAACTATCTTGCTAGTGGATCCACTAGCTAGATAGATAATACGTACGGGTACGAGACATTGAAAACCTGAAACGGAATACGAAATTCGTAAATAATGACCGTAACCACTGATAGACAAACAAATATTGCACGACATTACACACAGCGCACACTAGGCTTGTACTATGGGTACTAGACAACGGATTATTTTACTTCTTTTTCTGGTAAATACAACATAATTATTCATAGAGGGACGCCTAAACCAGATACAAGTATATGTATTTATTATAAGCATAAATATAAATTTGCACCCGACGGGAATCCAACTCGCAACCTCGCAACTCGGTCGTCGTGATAAGTTTCCCAATAGTTAGTTAGGACATCGACACAATTGTAAGGAAGGAAACAGTAAACAATGAAACAACAAAACAACGCCGCTCCGTATCGACAATATCCGGGACACAACACAAATATCACATTTGATATGGTGAACAGAACTAGGAAATGCGATAAAAAAGGGCTCTTTGTAAGCCAAACTGGGTCACCTAGCTGCAAATGGCAAGCGAGTTATTGAAACATCAAGAGACCTTTGATAGAAATGGCAATAGCATAATATGCTTTCATTCATAGGTTACGAAAACTAAAATAAATATGAAGCACCAACGTGACAAAGTGTAGAGAACAAACAGAAGTAAAATTGCAATTTGAAAATCATTTGGACAATTGATTAAATTGGCTAAGACAGCAAAAAATAAGCAAATCCCACTACATTTATAGATTTATACAAATATAGTTAAGATTTTTGTTTGTTTGTATGCTTGTGTTTCAATCGCGCAAAAACTACTGAACCGATCGCCTAGTATCGATAAAGCCTAGTATGCAGGTAGCTGGAAATCTGGATTACAACACTCTTTTTATCCCGAGAGATCAGCACTTACGCGGGTGAAACCGCAGGAAGTTGGCGTAGCTTGTAAAGATATAGGTAAGCGTTGTAATCGAGTGTTCTCACCTGACAAGTAAATAAAAATTTAATTACATTCGAATTTACATACAGAAATAATTAATATTTTTTTAATTAAAATACAAGAATACATTTCATTACTACTCAAATTGTCTTTCAATAAGCAACAATGAGATTTTTTTTCAAAGATGTATATTTAACTCATTTTGAGTCGAGATTGAGTACTCTTACTGTGTTAGGTTAAGTCCTTGGAAGGTGTAACGAGTGGCGAGACGTGCTCGAGTGTTTTGAAGACGTGTGGCTTTGTGGTAGAAAACCTTCCTTGTTACCTCGAAAACAGAGTAAAACTAAAAAAGTAGAGTTTTTACTATGTAGGTACGTAAGTTTCTCTTTTAGTTTTGTTAAAAGAAAGATTAAATTGTTACAAGTAAGGACCATATTTTGCCCACTTCGCTGTTTTCCCGGGGGAATGGCAGAAGTTATTAAAATCACGCCTGCTGCCGCAAGCTGGCTGAAAAGCTTACCGCCGCACTCAGAGACGTTTAAGGGTTGAATAAACTGTCACTAATTGAAGATTTTTTATAAAAAAAAAAAATTGTTATTTTGGTATGTTTGTAAATTTAGCTGTATTTTATACATTTCTGTTCTTTACGTTTTTTGTTAATAAAAAATAATTTATTTATTTACTTAGAATATCTTTACTCAGTGATAGTTGAATCAACCATTAAATGAGTATGGAAGTTAGACACAGAGGTCTGATCCACCCAGGAGTAAGTATACGAAATGATAATTATTACTATATTGCTAAACATAAAATATATAATTTAAGAGCAAAATTAAAACCATTTAAATTCGTAGAGAAATATTAATTGGTTCAGGACGAAACTTCGATTTGATTTTAAACGTAACGTACCTATTTACAATGATGACGTTATTTTAGTTATTTCAATAAGCGATACAAATGAGGAAACAAACAAAATACCAGTAACATATGAACAGATCGCTTTTGAAAACACATTTGAAGTTGAAAACAAAGTCAACGCACAGCTTGACGCAGTCCAAGCACGAACACTGCTTCCTTCCTGACTTCTGGGAATCGAACCCTTTATAGCAACCGTATTAGTATGGGAAACTGTTCGAAATCGTTTGTTTACCTCAGGGGACTCGACAGACGCTGCAAAGTTTACTAAATTAAGCTACAAGATGACAAGGATCTACATTAACGTGGCCAAACCCGGCCAATTGCAAGTCGGACTCGTGCACGAAATGTTCCATACTATGCCATAAAAGTCACGTTTATTGTATGGGAGGCAAAGTTAAATTCTGATTTTAGTATTTGATGTTGGCTACAGAAATATATCATATATCATCTAGCTATCACGGCTCATGTGATACAGCCCGGTGACAGGCAGGCAGAGAGTAACGTCTTAGTAATAGAGTGCACGTTATTACCCTTTGGGTACGGAATAATAAGGAACTAAAGTTTTCATATTAGAGAAGGCGCAAAAGATAGATCATTAAATTTACAAGAACACTATAACTCTCTCTATCCTTACTCAAGATCCTTTACATAGTTTACATTAGAAATAGGACCTAGCATACATCCCTGCGGCACTCCAACCAGAAATCTAATTAAGATCCATGATAATATTTAACTGACTTGAAGAGTGCATTGAAAACGACACACTAGTAGTTATTAAGTTTATCAGATCAGTGGTAAGTCATAAACAAGCATTTAATAACTTTGCCGGACGTGAATGACTTATTCCATCGCTTTTATAAGATTTTTTTATAATCTTTCATAAGATTAAAATGTAATTAATGATTTTAATAAGACTCCCCTGTCCGTCCGTCTGTCTGTCTGTCACCAGACTACTTTTCACTAACCGTGACAGCTGGACTTTTGAAATTTTCCAGACTGATTATGTGTGATTCAGTTGCTGCTATAAAAACAAATACTAGAAACAAAACAATATTTTTATTTAATTGTGGTCCTAGAACAATGGTGCTTTTTTGTGATAATGTTACTTGAACTTTAATGAGCGAGACCGCCTCGCACATGGCCAGTTTTTTCATACTATTTAATAAAATACTTAAACACGTTTGCAATATGTGGAGACATCGATACTGCATGCAGCAGACAGAGCAGACAATGCGTTGTAACTACATACTGAGTTGTAAACACGCGTGTCGTAACCGAGGGCTGAGGGTCTGAGTCAGGCGTATTTGTGAACGTCTTGCAAAACGATAAGGGCATTAACATCAGATTAATTTAACGTTAACGCAATACTATCTGTTCAATGACATTACTAATAATAATATTCTCAAGTTATGATCGTTTTCTACAAAGGTCTTACAGTATATCTCGGATTTTGGTCAGATAGATTTTATTGATAAAACTAGCAGCGCCCGCAATTTTCCAGCGTAACTCCCGATCCCGACGGAATATCGCGTTAAAAAGTAGTACATCATACCTATCAAGTTCCATCATAAACGGTTTAGTAGTAAATGCGTGTGAAGGACTAACAAACAATAAAATAACTCGTTTTATTGATAAATTTATGAACTTATTTCACTGCTGTCTAGTCACATCAAGCAGTAAAAATACACTATGATAATAAAATATTTCTTTGAACGAGCACATTATAAGATGCAGTGAGTTTTTTGTATTGTTCATTTGATTATCACCATTGTACGATTTGAAATTGATCTAGTTCCGATGAACCAATAATCGATTGTTTGAATAATTTTCTGGGAACCGTTCCTTGATAGTTGAATCAGCAATGATGTCAGGAGATCCGTACTTATTATATGACTTACATCCCCTGACTCACACTAAAATATTAGAAGCAATTATAGATGGGTATATTATTCATCTATCTATGCTAATAATATGAAAAGAAAAGTTTATTTGTTCGTTTGTAGTGAAAAGGCAACAAAACTACTGGACCAATATAAAATTCGTTCACCAATTAAAAGCTACATTATCGAGGAGTAACATAGGCTACTTTTTAATCCCGGTATTCCCACAGGATACAGACTTACGCGGATAAAACCGCGGTACGCAGTTAGTGATTAAGTGACTTGCAAATTTTAGTTAGTATATTTTCATTGAGCAACCTCGATTTTGCCCGCAGGTGGTCAATCAATGGCACTTGTTATTTTTAAATGTAAGCTGGAATGGAATTTTGACTGATGGCGATTCTGTGCACAGGACGTTGCAATTCCGGAATGTAATCTGCCTTTTCCATTGGCCAACTCTGTGTCAGATGGTGATACGAAAGAGGAGGAGATAGCAAGGTTCGAGTAATATTATGTATGACTAACAGTGTTCTGCAGGTTCACCCGCACATGATCATCCCGAGATAATTTCCTTTCTAATCGGATGCCTAAATCATATTATAAAAACCATACTCATCAAATTACAGCTATGTTGCTATCAGCGGTGTATATAGGGCGTGCGTTGATCCATCAATTAGTCAGCAATTTACGGCTATCGATTTCTATGAAAGCAGGATTACAATTATGATAACCAATTAATGATAACAACAGACAACACAGTTAGGTCGAAATATTTTTGACACATAACGTTCCATAAACAAAACACACGGAAGTTCTTATATTATGTCACTGAACATAGTGTATTAAGGAAAATTTTGCGAAATCCAACGCTCTATATAAAACGCACAATGGTACAGATTATAGGCGTAGCGTAACAAATGAGGTAACATTATCTGTGTATGTGTGTGTGTGTTTGCAAAATAACACACAATAATCATGATACAATACGAGTGACAGGACAAAATTGTTTCGTTTCATAATATCATGTCGTAGTCATGGTTGTGTTATTATTTTGATAATTTACTAGAAGTCGTCATTCGGTTAAGGAAACACAGATGCGAGTTTCGATTGTCTTTTGTTTCATATTCAATATATTTTTTTGTTTTCGCCTCGATAGTCTTTTGTTTTATTTCCAATAGTCTCTTATGTTTCTGTTGCGATAGTGTTTTTTTCTCTGTTTTCGTTTCGATCGTCTTTTGTTTCAGTTCCGATATGCAGGGCCCATTTGACCGCTATCAAATTTCGAAAGGTGCAATTGGTTCCAATACCTAAAGTAACGTGGGTCTAGTTGACCATAATTAAATTAGAGAAGGGACGATGGTTTGAATTTCGAAGGGGACCGTTTCTCCCTTAGCCCTATTTTCGAATAGCACGAGGTTTTTCATAGATTGCAAAAAATAGAGAGGTCTCTTAAAAGAGGCTATGACGGACCAGCTTAATCAGTTCCAAATTCAAATTGTTCGGGAAAACGCTTCGCGTTTACTCACACACGTTTAAAAGGTCGAAACAAAATCGAACGTTGTTGTTAGAATGCCCACTACTTATTTATTATAATCTTTCTAAGTAAGAAAGGTTATTTTTAACGCTTTCATAGAGTTCGAAGACCAATAACAATCTAGATAAGACGTCGATAGTAAAACACAGAAGCATTTTACAATTACAAGAGTTCACACATCAACATGATAAATAAGTTACAACTACAAGGAAAAGAAACGACATTTTTAAACTTTAAGAGGAAAGGGTATTCACACTCGTTCTCCATACGTAGTTAGAGCAAATATAGTTCTACCATTACCCTAACTATATCATCATGAATATGAAAAAAAAAACGGTAAAAAACACGTTTGTTGTATGGGAACCCCCTTAAATATTTGTTAATTTTTGTTATTAGTATTTGTTGTTATAGCGGCAACAGAAAGACATCGGACGGCAAGACGGACGGACAGCGAAGTCTCAGTAGGGTACCGTTTTTACTCTTTGGGTACGGTACTCTAAAAAATATATACATATATGCTAATATGAAGAAAAAAACGTAGGGCATTGTCATGGCTGATATAGGTTTACAGCATAAAAAAAACATATTTGCTCTAATGTCTTTATCGATAAAGTCGACTACGTTTATATGGAGAACGAGTGGATATCTTTTCCCCTTAAAGGGCAACTAACTGTGTGGGCTGCGGTTAAAGTTTCTCAGACGATAACCTAAAGATAAAAAACCTATCTCTTGAACTTCTTTCGATTTCTTCCTAACGAATAACTAAAAGTTTAGTACCGTCCAGTAGACTGTTATGTATGCTCAAGCAGACTACTTTTTAAACGAAATGTTTTTTTAAGGCATCAGTACGGAGTGGTTAATAAACGCATTGCTATATCGTAATTTGTTTTTATTGCTCAAGGCCTCTCAAAGCATTTGAACTACAACCGTAGAAATATTTTAAAGGAAAAAGAGTAGAGAAAGAGTGGGAAAGAGTTTTCGGCGCAAGTTTAAACCTCGACGCAAGTGAACTATAATTGAAATTAGTAAACACATTGCTATCAGACTTTTAACTCAAAATTTTCTAAAAATTTGCTTCGAAATTTTCAAAAGTCTCATCTTGAAAACTGTATGGCTAACTATTTTTTTTAAAAAGCGTTCCATCATATTCATATTTATTTATTGATTGCTTTCATGAGTATTACAGATCATATTTATAAATAATATAGCACATACATGATGCCCGTTGGGCTTAGAAAATTGTTATCAATTGTTATATTTTTTAGTTTGAATTGTTGATCGTGAAACTTTCTGGTAGGATCCAATCCTACGAATTCAAACTACCTAGTCTTTTTACGTCAATTTGTCTGTCATTCAAACGTACTTATCTAGTCTATACCTATCTAAATTGATACCGAATAAGTATCAATTTCGTGCACATCCTATCCGTCTCACAGTAGATTGAATCCGTCTGTCGCAGCCGTCTAACTCTGAAGTTAGTTTTGTTCCTTTTTTAGTCAACTATAGATTACAGACAGATATTCTATCGTGTGATAGTTACTGCTACTGATGCCGTTTATTTGGGAGGCAAACAAATATTTATTTAAGTCGTATTTGAAAGATAGTCCAGTTGTATTTATAAAGTACTATAGCAGCGGCCGGCATCACCCAGTCCTGATCCCGCGGGTGTATCGGGATAAAAATAATCCTCTTGCTCTTGCTCAAAGCATTTTATTAGAAATATTTTACAAGGATCAAGCATCATAAAAAAATCCTCCGTGAAATCTGATGTGTTTTCTGTGTAAAATATTTATTTATCCTATGTCTCTAACTATCTGCTGCATACCAAGGTTCATCGCAATCGGTTGAGTAGTTTTAGCGTGAAATAGTAACAAATGTACCTACTCGTTTACCTACACTCTAACTTTCGCATCTTACTAATATTATAAACGTGAAAGTTTGTACGCAATAACACTTTCTTTGGCAGTCGTGTAAAAACTACTGAACCGATTGCGATGAAACTTAAAAAATAGTTAGCTGAATAAATAACACATAGGCCTTTTATCTTTTTAGCCTGATATTCCCGCGGTATCGGGATCAACGCCGGTGAAACCGCGGGGCACAGCTAGTTTTTAATATTAAGTTGAATGGTGAACGCTGAAATTTCTAAAAATCAAATAAACTCCACGAAACCATGGACGCTTTAATAAATAACTGCACTTTACAGTGTTAACAAAGAAAGGGTGGATGTATGCACATGGACAATGAGGTTCTGGCAGCCACATGTGGCCGTGGTGATGACGTCACGAGCGCGCCAGTCAGCTGGCTCGGCTAGCTCTGATTGAATAAGAGATAATAATGTATTGTACAGTACAGCTTTACTATTGATGGGTTTGGAATGGGATTAGACTACGTAGGTACCTACTTGTTTCGATAGAAAAGAGTTTATCGTTTGTAAATTCAAATTTTATTTTAAAGACAAATTTTCAAGCTCTAATAAATCAAAACATATTATTATTTGTAATGAATGGCTAATCAACACAAATTTGTAATGAATGGCCTCTTAAAGTTAAATATTAGAGTTCTGCAATCCAAAAGGTACAAATTAGTTAAAGGCGAAGGATTGATAAACTAATAAAAAAAATATTTAAAAAAATAAAAAACCCGACTGCCGTTAAAACTGAAAAGTAAAAACAAGAAGATACCTAAAGGTAAAGAAACCTTAAAAATCGTTCGACGCATCTAGGAGCCTTAAACAATTGTGGACGCAGTCGGGTGGGACTTCAACACAATTTGGTGTCATTATACTTTACCTTTAAAAGGAGTCCCACCCGACTGCATCCACAATTGTTTAAGGCTCCTAGATGCGTCGAACGATTTTTAAGGTTTCTTTACCTTTAGGTATCTTCTTGTTTTTTACTTTTCAGTTTTAACGGCAGTCGGGTTTTTTATTTTTTTAAATATTTTTTTTATTTAATGCTTTTTAGTTATTAGAGATTAGATACAATTACACCAGAGAAACTCATTAACTCTGGATGTGTATACTCCAGTAGCGAGGACTCGAAATCGGTTAAAGATAGGCTATCTAAAAGCCTTCAATATTATAATAGCTCTTCTTTTTGAGTTTTGCTGAGATGGCTATGAAGTAGGCAGGTATTCATCTTAAAATATAATTACCAAATCCGTAAACTTCGTTGCGACTGGTGATACAAAGGCTGGCGGTTTCTTGTCCTAGCGGATTAGCCTTGCTATCCATTATCCATAGCGCGACATTTCAAATTTTTAGTTAATTACTTATTGTAAACATAGTAATTGTTATTTATGTTATCTCTGACAAACTGACAAATCAAACATTCAAATTCCTTCAAAAGTTGAAACTCGGCGTCAAAGTCAAATCGAAAAGTTTTTAAGGTACGTTCCGTTGTCTTTGCTCGGTTTTTATGGTTAAGACAAATCTTGCTTTATAGCGTTTTAAATCTTTATTTTTATTTATTTATTATTTTAATGTACCCTATGTCACTCTTACGGTCATGACGAATCTAACGACGTATCGTTTATCTAAATCGGCCCAGCCGTTTAGGCCCTACGACGGCACAAAAATAGGTCACATACATACATATACATACATACATACATACATACACTCACGGCAAAAACATAACACTTCCTTTGGCAGTCGTGTAAAAACTCATACAAGTTTACTATGGGAGGGTAGCTCGAGTTGCGAGGTTTCGTGAGCGCCAAAACAGTATTTTTCGTTTTATTTATTTTTTATTTTTTATATTGCTGATTAGGTACAACTAATTGTTAACAATTTTATTATAGCTTAAGGATGTACGTAGTTTCCTAGATTTTTCGTTTTTACTATGAGATTTATTTTCGAGGATATGATTTGAACATTTAGGGACATGGACATTATTGCACATTTAAGGATATGGACATTCTGGGATACGGACAATTCGCACCCGCTGGACATAAAAGTCCACTGATAACTTAAGTAGTGTCAACGGAAAAAAAAACTCGAGGACTGCCCCCCTAAAGTAACTAGTGAAGTTAATCTATCTACCCTGAAGTTTTTGATTAATAGGTATAAATAATAATTTTAAATAAATAATAATTTCAATCTATCTAACCAACGGATAGCCACAAACACAGCTCTATCATCCATTAACAAAATAGATTTTATTGATCCGCATAAAAATGTAATCACTTAAGTAACAGTTTTAAGATATTTACGAGTATCGTAACCGCATATGTTAGATTTGTTTTATGGAGGTCATTGACTCTCACTAGTCTCACTTATCTCGACTCTCAACAAAAACTAAACGAGCATACCTCTCTACAAACGTTACACAAAAAACAAAGTTCAGAGTGTTTTTTGTTAATAGTTGTTTTATAGGAACATTTTGATACGACCCAGTAGGAAATTTGTCGCCATTTTTATGGGCATCGCACTTTTATGTCGATGCCTAAATGTCAAGTGAGTTAGTGACTTCGGGAAATATCAAAGGATCGTAAGATTTATTATTTTTACGATAAGACGATATTTATTTTAGGTCCAACAATAATAATAAGTTTAGCCGCATATAAAATCTTGGTTCTTTCTTTACAGTACTTTTTGCATATTTCTACCATTTCGTAGGAGCTGGACTCGAACACAAAGGGTTAATATGTAGCCAGGAACAAAATAAATATCTGTGTTCTAAAACCATAGCATATGAGGCAACTTTGCAAAATATATAGAAAACTAGCTGCGCCCCGTGGTTTCACCCGCGTAAGTCCCATTCCCGCGAGAATATCGGGATAAAAATAGGCTAGATATGTGTTATTACTGGTCTCCAGCTACCTATATTCCAAGTTTCATCGAATTTGGTTCAGTAGTTTTTTCGCGATTGAGTAACAAAGTCACAGACAAAATCTATACTAATCTATACTATTACTATTACTATTATTACTATATTACTATTTACTATTTACTATATTTACTATTTATTTACTATTACTATTACTATATATTTACTATATTATTATTATATTATTATTATTTATTATTTATTATTTATTATTTATTATATTATTATTATTATTATTATTATTATTATTATTATTATTTATTATTTATTATTTATTATTATAATTATAATTATAATTATAATTATAATATTATAATTATAATAATATTATAAAGCTGAAGAGTTTGTTTGATTGTTTGTTTGTTTGATTGTTTGTTTGTTTGTTTGAACGCGCTAATCTCAGGAACTGCTGGTCCGATTTGAAAAATTATTTTTGTGTTTGATAGTCCATTCATCGAGGAAGGTTATAGGCTATATTACATCACGCTACGACTGATAGGAGCGGAGCATCCATGAAAAATATTGCAAAATCGGGAAAAAAATCACCCTGTTCCGAGATTCTGTCGCGTGCGCTGAGTAAACGGTCAGAGTTACATAAAAACCATATATGACAGAATTCTTCCTCTAAAAAGGATCTAATAAATAGTCCGCGACAGCATATGTCTATCTCTTAAGGTTGACTCAATATAACATATTTTAGAGTAATCAAATTTGTTGTAGAACAATGCATTATTTCCGAAGGTAATTTTGTAAATATTATGTTAATCCTTATCCAAATAAATACGTTATTCATCTATACTATAATTAATATTATAAAGCTGAAGAGTTTGTTTGATTGTTTGTTTGTTTGATTGTTTGTTTGAACGCGCTAATCTCAGGAACTGCTGGTCCGATTTGAAAAAATCTTTTTGTGTTTGATAGTCCATTCATCGAGGAAGGTTATAGGCTATATTACATCACGCTACGACTGATAGGAGCGGAGCATCCATGAAAAATATTGCAAAAACGGGAAAAAAATCACCCTGTTCCGAGATTCTGTCGCGTGCGCTGAGTAAACGGTCAGAGTTACATAAAAACCATATATGACAGAATTCTTCCTCTAAAAAGGATCTAATAAATAGTCCGCGACAGCATATGTCTATCTCTTAAGGTTGACTCAATATAACATATTTTAGAGTAATCAAATTTGTTGTAGAACAATGCATTATTTCCGAAGGTAATTTTGTAAATATTATGTTAATCCTTATCCAAATAAATACGTTATTCATTAAAAGTATTTAATTTTAAACATAATTGTCCTTAACATCACTTGATTTCAATGAATATCTCACGAGATATTACAGTTTTAAAATAACTCCACAATAAATAATTACTAAGTACCAAGCGTGCATATACACGTAGCGGGCGACGATGATGAGGGTGGCCAGTCAACTCTGTGAGGCATCATGCCGCGCGGCTCAATCGGTCGGCTCCATGCGAGACGGTTGTGTCACCAAACTGCAGGGCTTTTTAAAAATTCTTTTGCAATATCTCATTGTACTTTTGATTCTTAATATTTTGTTTTATGTTGGTAATTAATATTATAAAGAGGTTACGTTGGTTGTACATATGTATGTATTTTGGGGGTAATCTCAGAAACTTCTAGACCGATTTCAAAAATTCTTTCACTAATAGAAAGCTACATTATTCAGATATGACATAGGCTACTTTTGATCCCGATATTCCCTCGGGATCGGGACTTACGCGAGTGAAACTGCGGGACGGCAGCTCTGAAAAATAAAGTCGTGTTTTTCTATTTCTAACTCAACAACCCGTAAACCGATATGAATGAAATTTGGTACAGGGTTGGTTTAGAGGTAGAAATAATATATAGGGTACTTTGAATGATCGTACGGGTTAAGCAACACTTGGTACAACATACGTGATGGGTGAAAAAGAGCGGGTGACCCGATATTCATAAAACTTGGTACAGGGTTGGTTTAGAGGTAGAAATATTAAATAGTACTTTGAATGATCGTTAAGCAACACTTGGTATGATATACGTGAGGGATCATTAACGTTACGGGATAGGAAGTTACGCGGGTGAAACCGCGGGGCGCAGCTAGTATTTAATATACTGGCAAACTTTCTTGTGTCAAATAGTTATTAGTAAGATTATGAGACCTGGAATAACACATAAGCTTTTTAACCGACTTCAAAAAAGGGAGGAGGTTCTCAATTCGTCGCGTATGTATTTTTTTATTTTTTTATCCCGATATTCCCGCTGGAACAGGAATTACGCGGGTATAACCGCTGGGCGCAATTAGTTACGTATAAAGAGATGTTTATCAGCTACAATAATAATAAATAAATAAACTAAGTAAATATTATGATAAATTAATTCAAAGGCAGGTGGTGACCTTGGCTCGGTCTAGGCCGTTACGGGCAGTGCGCACTGTCAAGTACATAACTGTCTCACACAGTAGCCGGTGTGGGAATCGTAAACAATCATATGTTTTGAAGTGAACAAACCTACTTGAGAGTCGTACTACTGAGATGATGATGGAGAAAATCCAGGAGACCCGAGAGATAATAAGGGCATATAGAATCATTGTCGAGGATCCAATCTATACTAACATTATAAAGAGGAAAGATTGGTTTTGTTTCTTTGTTCGTAATAGGCTCCAAAAAAATATAAAACGGGTTTCAAAAATTCTTTCAGCAATAGACAGTTACATTATCGAGGAGTAACATAGACTAGTTTTATTTCCGATATTACGCGAGCAAAACCTCGGGCCGCAGCTAGTCTTTAATATTAATGCAAATAATTTGTCTGTGGTTTACAATAAGGCTAAAAAAAACATGTTAAGTACCAATTCTGGTAATGTCCCATTCAAATAAGCTCCAAAAATATACGATTCTAATCAGACTCAGCAAGCTCCTTTGATATTTTTGCACTAGTATAAGGAAAGTGACTCACTATTTTTATGGAAGTTCTCAAGAGGTTCTCAATTAGACCCGTATGTTGTTTGTATGTGTATAACTAGTACGAGTACGAGTATTCACGCCTTACTCCGTCACATAAAGACCGATTTCGATTAATTATTTTCTTCTATGGTTTTCGCGATTTTGCATAACTTTATTTAAAAAGCCAACTGTAAAGTTGGCAAAGGCTCGGTCGGTTAAAATCATGAATAAAACGCGTATAAACCCGGTAAATAAAGTGTTTTAAATTATTTTCTCCTTCCCTAACAATCAGGAAGACGAAGTGGAGATTGCCAAGTTTGATTTTATACGTCTAAATTGTACCCACATAGTATATTGTAAACCAATCCCAATTAGGCAGCTGCACATTTCAGAACGCCGTAATCGGTGAGATGTAAAAAACTATACTAATTACCTAATTAGCACAAAAAATAGGTAAATTACAAAGTGCTCTTTGGTTTTCGCTTGCAACATGCAATTGATCGGAACAATCAGGTATCCAGTCGCGCGAGTCAATTACTTCTGACCTTGCCGGCTCCAGCTCAGCTTTACTTACTACAAGCTCGATAATGAGCCATGCTTTTTGCTGGGGCAGATGACGTGCGTCACATCGCTTTGATGTCAATTTATTGATGGAGATTCATTACGAAGTGTAGGCTTCAGACTAAATAATTAACAGACACCGCGTTCCGAACAACAAAGTGTAACCAATTTCAGTAATACCAATGCATGAGTAATACGTTTCCGCGTTCATTGGGCAACCAGCTGTTACTCTTATCATACGTCTCTATGCTACTATTTGGTTTAAATTAGTCTATTTGTTTTTATACTTTGTTCATCGGAGCGCGATTTGTGGAAATTATTAATTAGTCTGAGGTGTAGGCATGTCATTGTCGACGTTAAATCCATAGACAATTTCTGCTCGGTAGCTTTTTTCTAGCCTGTTATCGAAAGCATCGTATTCCCAAAACGACGTCAGTCGAACTCGCTGGGAATTACGCGGTGGAGACCCAGAAACTCAAACAGGAGCTTTTAAGGGAAAAGGGAAAGGTTCTACTCTTTCTCCAAATGTAGTTGTAGTAGACTTGTGTTCCTCGGTGAAGACATTAGATGAGATAAGATAAAACTTTATTGTATCAAGAGAAGCGTTTACAATATAAAAAAACATAAAATAAACCAAAATAAATAAATGAACATGACATTAAGAACCATATACTAAAACTAATTTTTATAACTATGGTACAATGGGCGGCCTTATCGCTAAAAGCGATCTCTTCCAGGCAACCTTTGGACCAAATATGTATGTGCCATAAAACCTATATCGGTCACGATAATGTCCCTATGTTTTGGTTTTATCATTAATGTTTAGAACAGAAAGAAAATTTAGAAAAAAATAGAATATGAACAAAATCAACCCATTATGGTATAAACAAAGATATTTGCTGTAATGTCTGCGTCTAGGGAGTAAACACTCGACTACGACAAAGCCAAAGTCATTTTTTTTATTATTTAATGGGATGTATTGATCAATTAAAAAAGTCGAGTGCTCTTAGAACTATGACTCTAGTGTAGCTTCGGAACGTGCCCTCCGATGAGAAGAAGCCACAACAAACTCATGGGGTTTTTTTTTGTGATCATGTTTTTATTTACAATCGTCAAAATACATATCCTTTTCTCTTAAGCGCTAGTGAAACTGAAGAGTTTATAGGTTGGTGTCGTTGGGGATTACGTCAATATTTTTTTACTTGAAAACAATAAAGTGAGTAAGTTATAACATGGCACAGAGAGAACTGATTTCGGAGCGGTTGTACTTGACATAATTGTGTAAGTAATTGGTTTTACTGTCCATAATGTACAAAACAATTAAAGTGTTCACTTGCGTAAATCCCCGATCAATCACTTCGATCTGTGGCATAGTTGGAATCACGCCATCATTGTTTTCTTCGAAATCGAATGACTATTATCCTAACCCAAACTACTGTAATATACGAAAGTTTGTTTGTATATTTCTTTGTTATTTATTCACGGTCAATCGGTTTAACCGATTGGGATAAAAATTTGCATAGGAATAGTTTAAATGATCCAGAGTGACATAAGATATAGTTGATTCCGATAATCCCACGGGATATGCACGGGATCGACATTTACGCAGGTGAAATTATTGAAAACTTTCGAAGATCTTGAAGTTTTTCTGCTTGGTTGTACCATATCGAAATAAGTTTAAAGTAAATTAAATAAATTTACGATATCTACAGGCACTTGAAACTGAAATCATGTCACGTACAGATTAGAGTATACACCTAGTTTAGTATTCGCTAGGGTTAGAACGGCGACTTATGGAATTTAGTAGAACAAGGGCCTCATCAGGGAAATTAAATTGGCAATATGAGGAAAACGGTTTCAAATTCAGATTCAATTCGTAACAGAAGTATTGAGTGTATGGATGTATAATTCAAGCAAATTCCACGTCTTGTTTGCAAATATGCGTAATTAGATTCATATAATTTTAATAAACAATCGTTGTGAATCATTCACAACACAGTCAGCTAGACAGTTAAAATTTTCACAGATGTATTTCTGTATGTAAATCTAAGTCGGGTTCCCACTTAGATTTACATACCTACGACATATTTTTGTAATAATGCTACAGAATCGCTCTTGGCCGAATAATTTTAATAATCGTAAACAAATCTCGATCGTAAGTATCTATGTTTAATTTCAACAAACGTACGAAATGTATAGTATATGTTTTCTGATAAATTGGATAAGCTTTCAAAGAATCATCATCATCGAAATTCTTTTGAGTATCGATTTCCTGCATAAACGGAATTGCTTTGCGTATCGAATATCTATTTCGTCATTTCTTTATCTATTCTAAAAAGCTAGTTTTGTTGCAAAAGTGACGAGACGCGAAAATGACGAGTTGAGCAAGTGTGACGACTTTGCGATTATGACGACTTGCTACTTACCTAATCCGTTTTAGGGACATAAAACTTAGAGTGTTCTTTGTCATGTTTTCATCGTTTCCGTGTCAAATTCCCAAATTATTGGGACTTAGGCTATCGCTTCACCGCCCGATTTGTGTTGCCCGACAGAACACACCTACAGCACACATATAAAGAAATTCACGTACACACCGACATTTTGTTTAGATAATTATGTGCTGTTGGTGTGGTTTGTCAGGCTCGACAAATCGAGTTGTTAGCGATTGCAGTTTTACATATCTTACTAATATTATAAACGCGAAAGTTTGTATGAATGTATGTATGTATGTGAGGTTGCTACTCTTTCACGCAAAAACTACTGAACCGATTGCGATGAAACTTGGAATATAGGTAGCTGGGGACCTGGATTAACACATAGGCTACTTTTTATCCCGATATTCCCGCAGGAACGGGACTTAGCGGGTGAAACCGCGGGGCGCAGCTAGTACTTACATACATGAGAGTCTTACATATCATAATCCAGGCAAATAATGTTGGTAAACTAAGTAACGTTACGGCTATTTCCTCTACAAGTGTACACAGTACACGGCCGCAGTACAGGTTTCTATTAATCAAGCGTGGGGCCGCGGAAGACTGGTCGCGGCGCATTCCACGCGGCTATGGGGTGCCGGCGCGGGCGCTGCGGCTGTTCTGCCGTACATACAGGCGACAACATATGGAATCTCATAATTAACTCGCACCACGTGAAAATCCACGAGGTTTTATAATTAATGCAGTAACTACTTGATAATGAATGCTGTTATCTGGGAGTTCACTTATACACGAACGGTAAACAAAATGTTGTTTCAAAACAGGGGGACATTATTCCGTGCTTCGGAAGTCCGAAGTTAGGTACGCAGTTTCTTGTGTCTTCTAGTCATTGAAAGTCGCGTTCCGAAGACATGGTAGTTTACTTGACTTTTCTAGAAAATATGTTCTAATATTTAAAAGAATTAAAAAAAAATGATTTGGTCTCGGTTGTTATCTGTGATAGCAGTCGTTAGGTCAAGTTAGAGGCCGTAGGGCGAAAAGAAAACTCTAACACTAAGGTGAGTCACACCCCTATACGAAAAGAAGAACAGCGGACTCTAATAATTTGTAGTTTTTACAGACCCTGGGCTTTCAAGAGGGGATGGAACCGGTAACATCGCTCAGATGAGAGAGAGATAATGAAACCCTGTTTGCACTTATTTTATTTTTTAACTCATCACTTTAGTTAGCGCATCCACGACGTCTACATCAGCCGCAAAGGCATCGGCAAAGGCCTTTCAAAAGATCTCTACATCAGCCGGTCTTGCGTTACGTGTATACTAATCACTCAGCAAGCAATAATGACTGTAGTTACTTTACTTTATTGTATGATAATATTAATTGCATTATTTATCTTTTCCGCCATCTTCTGCTATCAAAGATCAATCACGTACTATGCGGTGCCTGCAAAAACTGAGACACGTATGGCATGTGCGATTGTGCGCGCTCATGCAATATGATTTCTTGTGGAAATATTGCACGACCACGCTCATATCACAGCGGTTCAATAATTTGCCATGATATAGTAAGTATGTATATGTATCGAATTGCTTCATTTTGATTGGCGACGATTAAAATTATGTTTTACTAGCTGCGCCCTGCGGTTTCACCCGCGTGAGTCCCGTTCTCCTGCGGAAATATAACGGGATTAAAGTAACCTATGTGTTATTTTAAGTCTCCAGATACCTATACTCTAAGTTTCGTGGCAATCGGCCTAGTAGTTTTTGCGTTATTGAGGAACAAACATGTACATACTTACAAACTTTCAGCTTTATAATATTAGTAGGATAGCGTTGGCGCATTGAAAAACCTGATGCTATACTATATTATGTTTTCCCCTAAAGCACAGTTTAAAAATACATAACTATTGTAATGCGAAAGAGCTCGAATTCCAAGCAAATTCCACGGGAACATCTTAAACCTTACTAGCATTTTCTCAATTTTAAATTCCGGGCTCCGATTTGCTTTAGTTACGACATCTCAGTTACCCAAGTTAGTAGCGGAGTACGTTACAATATCAAGTGTCAAGGTATGGACCGCATCCGATCGCTGGCTATAATCAAGCCATCAACGTTTTTGCATTTCTTTCCATAATGCTTGTACATTCCTACATTCTGTTCAGGTTTTAGTAAGTGAGCGTTTTTCTTTACTTTATTTTGATGATCAATTATTTTGACTATCATACAGTAAGTACTTATCTCAGCTGCCGGTATGCCCTAAACTGACTGGCTGACTGAGTCAGTAAAGCGCTTGAAGAGTCATTGGCTCTGGATATTGACTGGGCTGACTAACTTATTTTCCTCCCCTCCGTAATAAATTTCATTAAATTAATGAGCAAAAAATAAATATATATGTATTTATCATGTGGTTAAAATCCCACAGGTACAGATTTACTTTAAGTCTATTGTGAGGCCTTACTAGGTATATATGTGCCAAAAACCTCTACCTACAGACATTATACAAAAATATTCGACGTCGAACTTGACGGACTTATTAACTTTAGTAGATAGAGGATTCCGGGAATCAAACATTTTATGTGTGGTTTGGGTGAAGTGTAACTTCACCCAAACTACATAATGCACTAGACTTTAAATTTATAATGATATCATTAATAAGGAAAAAAAATATTTTATTGAGATACGGAAAAACAATTTTTTGCATGCATTTTGGCAATTTTAAGCAATATTTTACTATAAAGATATACATGGGGAGAACTGTATTCCCGGGCCACAGCTCACGCTATTCTGGGAAACAGGGTAACTTGTAATTGTATTGTTTGATATGTGCTAATAAATCATTTTCATTTTCAAAATTAATAAATTAAATATTTTTCATGTAACTAGGTATTCTACTAATCTTACCAAATAATATTATAAATGTAAAAGTTCCTCTGTAAGTAATTGCGTATGTTTGTTACTTCTACACGCAAAAACTTCTATGCTATGAAACAGAAGTTTTTGCGCCCAGGTTGCTTTGCTATGAATTTTAGTATGTATATGTATGTATACGATTGCTATGAAACTTAGTATGTAGATAGCTGGAGATCTCGATTAACAAAGAGGCTACTTTTTAGCCCGATATTCTCACGGGATCAGGACTTACACAGGTAAAAACGTCCTGCACAGCTAACTATAGTAGCTTAATAACTTTTTAAGTCTTTACAACATGATCGTATTTGCAAACATTATAAAACAAGTTTAGTTAACTGCCGCGAATTAGCATATTTTATTAGATTTTTTTATACCTAGTTATCTTTCGTCTGAATCAAGGTCTATTATCGACCCCCACTAAGAGAGCAAAATGACATGAGTCAGATGAACAAAGTAGTCATTAAATGGTTAACAAGTGGCCTTGAGGCCGACTTGATCGGAGCTTCCTGTTTTGCAAACGTGATTGAACAATTTCGTTTTAAAAGTAGATTAATTGTAGCGCTAATTTTGAAAAATGATTCAAAGTTAGGTAAGGAAGTTGCGAAATAATGAGAGTTCGAGAAGTCATAATTTTACAAACAGTTTTATGCGGTTGCAAGGAAAGGGTTAGGTATATTATACTAGCAGCGCCCCGCAGTTTTTCCCGCGTAAGTGACGTTCCCGCGGGAATATAGGTATTATAAAAAGTAGCCTGTGTTATTCCAGGTCTGCAGCAACCTATATTCTAAGTTCACCACAATCGGTTCAGTAGTTTTTGCGACATTGAGTAACAAACTCACAAACATACATATACATGCAAACTTTCGCGTTTAAAATATTAGTTAGAAAAGCAAGTGCTAAATTTATATGTAACTTAGGTTAACCTTAACCGTAACTAACTACCATAACAGTATTAATCAAGGAAAAGAGTTAGGTAGGTTTAGGTACTTTGAATTATCTAACTACTCTACTAGCTGCGCCCCGCGGTTTCACCAGCGTATTTCCCGTTCCCGCGAGTTAAACCACACATAGTAGCCTATGTGTTATTCCAGGTTTCCAGCTACCTATATTCCGAGTTTCATCGGAATCGGTTCAGTAGTTTTAGCGTGAAAAAGAAACAAAGTCACATTACATAATTATTTAAACATACAATTTTTGTAACAGTAAGATAGTAAAAGGTAAGATTATTCTATTATATTAATACACACAATATTACGATTATAACATTAAACATTAACCTTTGCACCGGGAACAATAATTTTTTTTTTTTTTTTTTTTTTTTTGGTTTTTTTTTAAAATAAGTATTTAATAAAACGCAATATTTACCGGGCTTTACTCGCGTTTTATTTAACAACGGCATTATTACAAAGTACCGAGGTTTTGTAAACTTTACAGTTAGCTTTTTCAAGGTAAGTAACTGAGGAAAATACTTGTTGTTGTTGTCATGACTTGAGGTAAATATTGTGTTTTATTATGCAAAATCGCGAAACCTAAAACATTTTTTTTAATATACCTAATTGTTCTTTATTTATTAGTTACCTGATAGCACCTGATAGGTATAGTTAATTATGCAGAAAATATATTTGATCTTTTATGAGCTTGGTTAGGTAACCAGGTTTAGTTAACTGGTGTCATTAAAATTTACTTGCATGTATTTTCGAAAAAAATCCTCCTAAATCTAGATTTAACCCTAGGGTTAAAAACTAACTCTTTCTGACGAACGTTGGGCTTAATACCTAGTAATATTATAAATAACAAAGTAACTCTGTCTGTTACCTACGTTTTCATGACAAAACCGCTGAACTGATTGTAATAATTTTGATGTAGAGTTAGATGGGGTCATAGGACCTTGGAGAGGCACATAACTACTTTTAATTCCGATTTACCCGCGTGATCGGGACTTGGGCGAGGCGCAGCAGACAATAAATTATACAAAGTATTGACACTTAAATTCTAAACTTCAACAACAACAATAAATTAAGACCGATGAGACATTAACTTCATTATTAGAGTATTTATAGCAGCTGTTGGTGTTGTGTTGATAAAGCAGACATAAATAGCATTGTATCAATGGAAGCCCTGTCCGATAGCCGGCGCCGGCGCAGCCGCCTTTGACGCACGTCGTATGGTATCACTTGGACGTGACTCAACTTCACACTTGTTTTGGAAGACAAGAACATTGCTTATTTAATAATATTGATAGCCTGTCTTTAACCGACTTCCAAAATATGAGAAGGTTCATTGTTTGTGTCTTATTTTTTTATGGATGTTCATCGATAACTTGAAGATTGTTTGGTGATGATTATTTTGCTTTATGGCAGGTACTTATCCTTTAAGTAAATAGTTTATAGGATTATAATATATACTGCAATTATAGCAACTAGCTTTTTTGAAGATGAATCTTTCCTTTAAAAATATTTCTAGTAAATATGCCTTGAGCAATAAAAACAAATTTACGAAATATTAACTAGCTATAATGTCTGTAAAGTTAGGTAAGCTGTACTTACTTTTAATGAAATAGTTTTCAATAATATTTAGGTAAATAGGTAGGCACAAAGTCATAAATGAGTTAATTATTTTAATAAATTCTTGTTTTATGTAGTTTGTATAACTTGTATTATTTATAGATAATGAATACTCTTTTACGATAGCAGAATTATCTATGTGTTGCTGTATTATTCCGGTAAGGCCTAGCAAGTAGTTATGAATTACTTGCTGGGCCTTACAATTTCACTTGCGACAATTTGCCTACAAGTTAAATAGGTCTGCCCTAACTAGCATTTATTAAGTCTATTAATATTACAGAAAGATTTTGGCCTTGTTATGTTTGTTTTGTCCATAAGAGGACTATTTTACAGGCAAGTTGTTGCATAATTCTCAATATAAAAAGCATAAAAAAATATATTTTAAGCCCTAACATTATTTGATAATATTTTTTAAATATTTTAACATCATAAATAATATTTGCTGTTTATTGTGTAATTATAATTAGGCTCCCGAGAGGGATGCAACCGGGAACATCGCTTGGATGATGATGATGATGATGTTTGTGTAATTATCTCATGGTATAATTTTTTCCTTTTGTAAAGAGAGGTCACATACATGTCAAATAGTCCCCAACTACAAAGTTACAATCAGTCATACATAATTTACTCATACCATACCATCTGTTTGAACGAATTAACTATGGCATCATCCCTCACAATGATTCAAGTATTTATAATACTAATATTATAAATGTGAAAGTTTGTGTGTAAGTAAAAAAGTATGTTTGTTGTTTCTTCATGCAAAAACTGCAAAACTAAACAAATTGCAATGAAAGTTAGTATGCAGATAGCTGGAAATGTACAGTAACACAGTATTATTTATTCTGATTTTACCACAGGAATTTAACTTGCACAGATAGAAAATTAGGGATTCAGCTAGTATTCTAATATTTTTACCAACATTAACAAAGGATGCAGTTTCGACACAATCCACCACCCTGATTTAGTTATCAGTTCTAGGCAAATGCAACAAAGTGTGATAAGGGAATGTCACATTTGTTTCCTGTTGTTTTTATCTATTTGTCATTATTGATAGTGGTTGTTGGAAATAGATGATGTTGGAGGGAAAATTTGGACACCGGAAGGAAGCATTGATTGCTATTTTTATTTTGGTTTATTGTAGTGTGATGTGGCAATGTTTTAATTGAGTCAGAAGTTGATTTTAAGCTTCCCCTACTGGACATAGATAGTTATCCTAACATCAAATTGGCTTGGGTTATGTGCATGTGGCAAGCTGTTTCTAGGGTTATGGCACTTGTAATTCAGGTGATTTGTCTGGCTTATAAATAGACAGTGGTCAATCAAAGTTTAGGTATTTCTAGAACTTTTTATTGAAGTTCATTAGAAGACAGTACCTATTAAAATTGTTTCCAACATTTTTAGACAAAACTAAGAAGGTAAGTAGTGTCTTCATGCCACTGTGTAGTAAACAATGCAGGTAGATACACTAGTATGTGCCTAACATAACACACGATATAAAAATTATTAGACAAAGTTCTCTATAGTTTCATATAGGATTCTTACATGTGAATATCATGTGTACCGTCAAAATCGTATATTATTCACACATAATTTAAAAATGTAAACTTTAATAAAAACGAAACAACATCCCGTTTAACTTTGGCTTCAAAATGCCGTGACTATGCAACGATGTTTGTAAACATAAACCGGTGAATTTTGGCGTTTACTTACCAGCACTTTGACGAAACGGTTCTCGAGCTCATCCCGGTCCGGCATTGGGGGCTTCGCCCTGCTCCGAGTCGAGGGTTGCCGAACATGGTGACTTTTAGTCGACGCTACCGGCCCCTCTAACATCGTTTGTTCCCTCGATGTGATCAAACCCATTTTACGAAAACACTACGAAACACACTGATCACATTTTCCACAACGCCCTAGGACATTTTTATCACAGAAAACTGTTCACAAATTATTGTTTGAATCACATTACACGAAAACGCGTTGAAGTAAGTGCTTTTAAGGCGAAAAACAAAGCAACGCAAACTTGAAGAAAGAACCGCTACCGACCGACTCAACAACTCGAAATAAACTGATGAATGAACTGAAGTTCGAGCGAATGCACTGACAGCTGACAGCTACAGATGACAGTATATATTTTTTATACCGTAGAAGCGAGCATCAGATAGCCAGCGTCAACCGTGTCTTATTTTGTTTGAAAAATAGTTTAGCACGATTGTGCATTATACTACCCAGTATCAGATTTATTGGTTTATCTTTGGATTATTTTATAATCCAGAGCCTTACGGACATCTGCTTTTGTCTCATTAAGTATTAGAATTGTAACTTTAAAATGTTCTACCCCACTAAATTTTTCACTTTATCATAAAAGTCCACTGTATCTACATTGTATCAAACTCCCGCATTTGGATGCGCACTTGGACTGCATTTGGATCAAATGGGAAACAAATATACAAGGTGTAACGGGTAAGCTCTTTTAATCCGAAAGGGGGTGTTCTAGACGTCTAGGCGAACAACTTTTGTTTAACGACTTTTGGATATTCGAAATACTTTTGAAAAGTTTAGGTGTAAAGTTTACTTGAAAATCAGCTGTTTGTGAGAGTTCGAGGTCATTGACCTTAAATTGTCCTTTTATGTAGTTTGATGGTTTACAATCAAAACTTCAATTACCTTTATTTTCAAAAGCAGCTGTTTTTTCAGTGAAACAATCTGAAAATTTTCAAAAAAAAAGTTAGAATTTTCTAGTTAGAAAGTTAGAAAAAAAAGTTGTAGAACAAAAGGTGTTCGCCTAGACGTCTAGAACAACCCCCTTTCGGATTAAAAGGGCTTACCTGTTACATCTTGTATATAACTATATATCCACAATATCCAGCATATTGCTGAGAATGTTTGAAATACAGGTTTCCAGTCTCACCAAAATAGAGGTGCCGAAGTGGAAAAATAAAAACACAATTAATTACATTATTTTTAAAACTTTATTGGATATAGAAAAAAATACAATACCTATTGTATTTAATTGGTACAAAATTACAGCTACGGTAACGAGAACATTGCCCGTATCTTAACTTTTAATATAATTATTCATTATACACCAATTCTTTTTGTTAGCACCATTTTTTTCTTCATTTTTATATTTTTTATTACAAACGTACTACCGTTACCTTATTTTGCTACGAATGCATTAAATAAAGTTCAAGTTTTTACCCTTAATTAAAAAAACACTAACATGACGAAGTATTTATACACTTGTTACTTGTTAGCATTTAATAAGGTTTATAATCCTATAACATACCTTGTTACGACTTAAGCTCGATATAAATAGGTGCTAGTGTACCATGAGCTTAAAACACGTTTGGTCCAGCTTCAACAACACATTATTTTTTGTTAATTAGGTACTATATTATATGAATTATTCACCTTCTCCATAACAGTCTTTGGTTAGGACAGAAAGATATAATATGAGATTATATAACTTACAATTTAAAATATCACAAGCATAAACATTGAAATATATTTATATCTGGAAGGCGGAGGATGCACATGGCTTTAAAACGAAACAGGCTTACGTGTTAGTCTTATTATTTCACGAGGAGCGTTTGCTTTTGATTGTGTGAGCAGTGCAATCTGTATTTACACACTTTTGTGTTAGTGTGAGTAACTGTGGACTAACCTTCCATCATGCATCGTGAGACGAAGTAGCTTAAATAAAAAAGTATGCTGACACACTGTGTATGCTCACAAAACGAAAGCACGTGAAGCTGTTACGCAAGTCTGTCCAGCTACAAGTATGTGTATTCCCGCCTTTATATAGTTTTATTTTTTTATTTTCATTATTTTGTTTCGACAAGCAAATATCTATGAATACCTACGAACATAATATTTTTCTGCTAAACTTAAACTAAATATTTAACTAAACACCGGAGTGCAATAACTATGGAAAGATATTTAACATTCCTAGTTAAAAAGCGGGCGTGCTGACCTTATTCATACCGTATTTCTTTTATAAGACCCATTGAGGTATGATACTAGACTTGTTACCTAGGAGCAACAAGTTGTAGATTGCTTTGCCCTCTCTATTACTAGTAATATTTTATATCTTTGTATCTAAATGATTGTGCAAAGGAACCATAACAAAGCGAATGACTAACAAATCTATGCAAAGCTACTAAGCTGGGCTATTTACGAACGAGATGGCATCTAATAAAATAGAAACGACAAAGGATACAATGCACCAAGTACTATGCGAAGAACGTACAGTAATGTACATCGTCTTGTCCAACTAAGTTTACATGTACTCAATTAATACTTTCAAGGCATAATAATGTATCTCCTACTTTATAATCCACCTTAAGCTAATTTAACACCTTATAATAAATGTACACCCGGCGCATTTTCAAGTTTTTTTTTTATATTTTATTCATTTTTGGCACTCGAAAATGCGTAGACGCGAATTATAATTAACTAAAAATAACATTTAAAGGCACGAAGTGAGCTTATGGCAGCTGTATGCCTGCAACACGTTTTGAGGACTTAACGAATCCGTACGTTAGAAAAGCTTAGTCTAGATAGAGAAAGATAACACTATCAGAGAAATGCTTGTAGCCTTTGTTCAAGTCTCGTGAAACCCCTCCTCAAAATGGATACGGTAAAAGCTTACCAGCAAATAACCAAATAAATTTTATAACATTATTTACCTCTTTTTTTCTCTCTTATAAGACGAATCCAGCCTAAATATCTATCTTTTGGCTTTACAACAGTTTAATAAACTCCAACAATGATAAGGCCAGAAGCATCAACAAACAAATTTAAATTTTCATGTCACATACCTCGATGATGTCATAATTGCAAGTAACCGCGAGAATAGTTAACGTCAAGTGTACCGTAAGTGACCAATTGTGCTACTACTTTGAAGAGGGGTAATAATAAAGCACGGCACAGCCGGGCAGCTGCCACCTGGAGGCGTGCAGCTCGATCAGCTGGAGCAACGTGCGGCGGATGGAAGGTGCAGCTGAAGTGTTGAGGAAAGCGTCTCGGACAGCTGTGAGCAGTCGCTCCAGGTCACCTGGGAGCTGGGATTCCAGGTCACGTCCAATGTATGTCAACACAAAGAAGAGGTTCTCCGTCTAGAAAATGAGTAATATTGTTTGGTTAGTAATAACAGGATCAAGAGACAAGACGAGCTCACCAAGCAATTAGATGTACTTACATCACTAGCAGAAGGCACCGGCTGACGGATGCAGTCCTCGCAGCACTTGGCTATCAGCGCGAGCAGCACGGTGCCGGGCTGCGTAGAGGCGCTGCGGCGCTGGATGGCGCGCCGCCGCAGCTGACAGTACATCTCCAGGAGGAACGACAGGAACGCCATCAGGCGTGGCCGTCCGCCGCCTACTACTGCTCCTAATAACTGGAATTATCATAAAGGCATCAATTATAGTCTTCTTCCAAAACGTGTCACAGGATCTTAAGAGATAGCACTGAAAGAGCGAGAAACTAGGTGTTTCTAAGCTGCCAGGATATTTATATTTGGAAATCCAATAGCGCTTCTTTAAAAATAGACAAAACTGGGGTAACACCAAAAAGCCAACGAAATAATAATAATAGTTATTGTGTACGATGGTGATGATTGTCTTCTTTGAGTGCCAGATCATGTGGTCAAGCGTTAGGAGTGAAGTGATCGGCTGCCTGATTCTCTATCTTACAAGGAACACAACAAAATGACGCAATATCTGCTGTTCAAACTCAATTTTGTATTTCGTTAACTTTTGTTCTATTGCTAAACGTCTGCAAGATTTTTTTTATCCGGAATAGGCTAGCATTTGCCCTAATCTCACCTGATGGGAAAGCGACGACGGTGCGATTGATGATGTAGCATGCTTCACTCTAAGACACGAAGAATCCAAGGTTGCAGTTCAGGGGAAAAATCGGAGGGGGCAGAGAATTCCACGCTTTGTACGTGATAAGGTATCTTCAAAGTACACTTTAGGCTATAGCCCTAATCATACTTAAAGAAATGCTTTCCAAAAATTTCGCACCCGACAGGATTTGAACCTGCATCTCTGGGGATCCGTCCCAACGCCCTTTTCGAATCTGGCCACGGATGCATAACCATCTGTAAAGACACAGATCAAACGCCGAGCTATATAGGACATATTTCGCAAGGAGACTTACCTTTTCACGGTCATGGTACCACTGCTGCGTGGTGTTGAGCAGCGACTCGAGGAAAGTCTCGGTCTGCTCCCGTTCGACGACGGCGATGCAGCGGCGCGCGGCCGGTAACGCGTATCTCGGTGACTCTACAGCGCGACCTACGAGGTGGTTCACCGCGTCCATTAGAGTACGGGCTGGGACCGAGTTCGGATCTGAAATATGCATTAAGTATTTCGTAATTTGTTTTTATTGCTCAAGGCATGAATAAATACTGGAAATATTTTAAAGGATTCAACCTCAAAATTTCACTCGCGGCGAGATTTTAACCCGCGTCTCTGCGTACGTAAGTATACAAAATTGCAACAATGCAAATATCTTCTTACAATTTTGATGTTTAGAGGTGTTGGTGATCATACTTGTGTACCTACATAAATATTGAACATATTTTTAGATTACTTTTCGTTTTTATTTATATTATTAATTTGTAGTCAGAAAAAGTTTGTGTTCAGGATGATCTCCTGAATCCTAGTCAACACAGTTTTGAAAAGGCAGAATGAATTTTCTTTCAAAGAACGGGTAACTGACAGAAAATAGTTGAAGGGGAGGAGAATTAAAGTTATTCTATAATCCCGTCATTGCTATGATGGAATGAATTCCATTGGACCTTAACACGGCGACAAATGGATGGAATGGAAATTCTACTTTCGTAGATATTAGTAATAGTAGCTATTATCATAAAGAAATAGGCTTTGATCAGCAGTGGTACGAGCAATAAAATCATCCCTCACCCTCGAGCGCTTTATCAATGCACTCCTGTATTTCCGGCGGGAAAGTGCCCAGATCCCCAGCATCCGCAGCCAGACCCAGCGCCGCCATGCCACTCGCTAGAGCATCGGCCGACGTCAGAGACTTGGAACGTTTTAGCCCTGGAGTGAAGGACTGAGGTCGGATGCTCTTGCCGTTGCCATTTATAAGCGAGGACGGTGGAGATTTCTTCTTCTCCGGAATAATGATCTGCTGTGGCTGGAGTTTGAAGTGAACTCGCGGGCCCTGGAATATGAAAGCACTTATGATGTAAGTGTACAAGAAAGATTTCATCACAATTATTTTCGTCTAGGGCATAGACGAGCGAGGAGACGAATTCATGATCAAATAATATGAATGACCGAAGCGTTACCGTTCTATGGGGTTTCTCCTTTATTCGTTAGATTCGATTCGAGCCCAAAATTTTTCAAAGTTGATCAATTCGTTCAATTTATTAAATCTAAAACACTTTACACAAAAATAATGGTACAAAACTAATAAAAATGGTCAAATTTAAATAATTACTTATTAAGACTTCCAACCTAAAAAAACAGGTAGAAGAAGAGCGTCATCCTCCCGAGAATTATCCCCAAGATGCTGGCGGCATTCTCACTATATACAGCGAGTTATGGTTTAATAGAAGTTATTAAATCTGTAGGTATATGACTAAATGTCAGTTTAGCTACATACCTGACCGTGTACATTCCCGCTAGAGGCGCTGTTCAGCAGCGCATGCGGCGGCATCACTGGACGGTAGTGCGGCGGTACTTGCGCGTGGAGAACTGCCGACCGCGAGTGTTGGAGTCCCACGCTTGTGTACCCAATGCCCATTGCTGGCCTGAAATGTTATCATTAAAGATGTATTAGAAAAGAGCGAAAATTTTAAATAGTGAATTGTGAGTTAATAATAGTAGACTTTTAACTCATCACATAAGCCATGTTTAGAGTTAAGCACTCATTAATGGCACTGCTGGATAAAAGTATCCTCATCATCGGTTGGCCTCTAGTTAAGCTGTATGGCACCCGTGTTGCTAAATACTACTAAAATACCTGCCTATAAACTACTAAAAATCCTGGAGGTGACCAATATACACCATATCTATGGGCTCCGATAAGAGTAATAAATACGACGAACGTTATCATGATGGTCAAATTTTACGAGCTTAATTTAAAAGTATTTCACAAGATAGTTTAGATATTAATACAATTCAATCGTTTTAAGCCATATCGTTCCAAGCTATTAAAGGCTTGTTCCGAAAGTGCCTCATGGTGTTGCAGGGATAGCGGCTCTTTCTCGAAAAGACATTTGGTCGAACAGTTAGGACAATATATCAGAAACAGAAGTAGGAGTGTAGAGTGGAATTGTTCCAAGCTAGCTAAGTTCCGTGTTTGTCTACGAAACTATTTAAAAAAGTTCCAGACATCTAGATAACTATTTTTTACATAGTAAATTGCTTCCTAACATTGAGATAACCATATAAATACGTGATAAAGTCAAGTCGGTACTGAATACCTAACTATTTGCAGAACCTTGTTCGAATCTTATCTCAATTTAATGGCACAGTTTTTCTTGCCTCTGTGACGCTGATGGACCTGTGTAGGTAGGTATAGACTATATCTTGTTTTCTGAGTTCTACTATACCGTATAGTAGAACTCAGAAAACAAGAACATTTCAAGATTTTCCTTATATTAGTACCTTTTCGTAACATAAGCAATAGAAAAGGCGCAAAAGGCGTTCATGGATAGATAGCCTAATTAATTGGCTAGCACTTCGTTAGTTCTAGATTCAACCTTTATCCTTCAGGAACAAATGGTACAGATGGCATATTTTCGTTTTAAAATTATTCAAAATATCATTTCCGTCAAACATAATTTCACATTTGACGTTAGTTACATAACATTTTAGATAATACTTCGTTAAAATTTCCTTTGGAGAATACAGTTTTCCTAGAGTCGGAGATAGTTTATCTCGATATAACTATCTCCGATCAAATTTGTTGGGAATGCCGAATGATGCTTTAGAATCTTAACTCTCTCAAACTGCACTAAGTGAACGACCTCTCGACATGCGACACTACATCCCGCGAAACACGCAACAATCGTGTTTCTCGGGATGTAGTGATAAACCATGTGATCTAATGGAATTCCTCAAATATTAGTTCGTTCTTTCGTCAAATAAAACAAAAGCAGTGAAAGTGTTTTCCCACTGGTCAATTACAAACACGAAATTGTGGATTTAGGTTTCGTCTTCGCGGTCGAGTAGCTCTACCTATTTGCTTTTTCCTGAGGGCTACCTATTTGCTTTTTCCTGAGGGCGGCCCATTTAGGGTTCCCCAGAAACCCATATGCTTTGTGATTATAGGTTAGTACGGTATAAAATAGGCAAATTGTTTAACAATGTGTGCTTGTACACACAGCAACAGAATTGGTAGCAAAACCAAAGGGTTTGTTGGAATTGGTAGCACAGAGTAATAAACACATTTTCTCTGCACCCATAATTATCTATGAAATAGATTCAGTTTTGGAAGCACTTCAGCAGTACATTGCTGCTTTGTGGGTGCAGCTAACTGCCGCAAACCGTCTTCTTTACAGAGAGCACTTGAAGCCCTCGCTCTTTAGGTATACCTTAGATTAGATATATCTTAGATTATACCTTAGTTGTAATTTAAAATAGTGGGCGTGTTGGTGTATACTGTAAGCTACTATTTGTCTTAAATAAATAAATCTATATAATTTGCATGCTATCTTTATCTTGGACCGCATCGTCACGTACAATGTCTTGAGATAATTGTCAAACGCTCACCATATCTAAAATGACGACTAACTCCACCCTATCAAGCTAAAGTCACATTACATCAAACAATAAGCAATCAGTCATTCAATTGGCTATGATCATGACTATTCATAGTCAGCCTATCTTTACGGGCGCTTCAGTGCGTGTCGATTGCTAACGTACATGCCTACCAAAGCACTGTCTGATGCGCCCGCGCCGGTCGCGCCGAAAGTAATAAATATTCATACATTAGAATACTAATGTTTTCATTTCGAAAGTACCTAACTCTGTCTGTCTGTTACTTTTTCCCACCTAAACGATTTGGATGAATTTTGGTATAAAGATTGATGGGACTTTAGAGAAGGACATAGGCATTTTATCCCGATATTCGTGCTGGATCGGGACCTACTCGGGTGAAACGCTTTCGATGGTATTTATACTACCGATGGTAAAACTACAGAATCGATTGCGATGAAACTTGGAATATAGGTAGCTGGAGACCTGTAATAACACATGGGCTTCTTGGACTTACGCGGGTAAAACCGCGGGGTGCAGCTAGTATAAAAATAAATTATACTTCGGTCAGAACTCGCACAGAATGCGCGATGTGGTGCCCCGTTACGGCAATCCTGCGCAATGAGTATGCGCGCGCGTGCCGAGGGAAATCATTTGTTTCATTGTTTCAATTCATCATGGAATAGATGAGGCAAATTCGAAACCCGTTAAAATTATTGTATTCTATAAATCTCATATCCCGTTTCATACTATTCTACCTCAATAATATTTAGTTTAATGCGCGAAAGTTTAGATGTTTGTTAGTTTGAATGTTTGTGTTTCAACCACGCAAAAACCACTTAACAGATTTCGATGACATTTGGTACTAAAATCTAGATTAACACATAGGTCACTTTTATCCCGATATTTCTACGGGAACGGGACTTATGAAGGTGAAACCGCGAGGCGCAGCTAGTATTTGATTTGCCTCATATAAATTGAGTTGCCTTGCCTGGGAGCAATAGAATTCTACCCAATTTCGTAACGTGTGACGGGTTGACGGGCTATCAAGTGACGCATTTAGAAATTGGGCCAAGTGACGTGTCCTGTCTAAACTCTGAATGCACATGCCATTGTTGCTTTGCACAGATTTGTTGATCGAGGCTTCGCACTTTCATGAGGAAGGGCCATATTTCTGTTTTTACTTAGAGAAACTAGTTTTTTAAGCGATAAATCCACTTATTGTACCTTCACCTACAAATAATTTTAAGTTTCATTTCATATAAAAATATGTGTTTATATAATATTAATTCCTCTACTTTCTGTTTCTTCTGATTTTGGTAAAGTATTAATCTAAATTATATACGCCTTTTCATAATCTAAGATAAAAAATGCCAACAGTGAACTGTCAATTAACAAAGGAAAGGGTAAATAAAGAGTCATTTTCAAATAAATATTTGAGTTTTTTTGTTTACATTGTATAATAATAATAAATTCTCGCGGGAATATCGGGATAAAAAATAGCCTATGTGTTATTCCAAGTCTCCAGCTAAGAACCTATAATTCTTTATCGCATTCGGTTCAGTTATTTTTGCGTGATTGAGTAACAAACTTACAGACATACATATACATGCAAACTTTCGCGTTTATAATATTAGTAAGAACTACGTAAGGCAGGGCGAAAGCCTTATGTTTTATCACTTTCGCTTGTAGGTACACCACTATATCCACCAGCAGCCCTAGCCAAAATTCTTATCGAATAACGAAAACGCCAATCGACTGATTTTTTTGTATGAAATTGAAATAAGCTCGCGAAAAATCAAGCGTGACCTTATGTCAATTTCATACAAAAAAATCTGTCGATTGGCGTTTTCGTTATTCGATAAGAATTTTGGCTAGGGCTGCTGACTATATTCTGTGCTGTTACATCAAATAATAATTAGGTAATGAAATAACAAGCCTTCGCGTCGCTGACATAGTTGCTAAACTACAAAATTAAATTGTTATTCGGTAAAACGATACATTTCATTAATTTGGTATTGTTACGTAAAACAGACTTAGTATACCCAGTTAATTCAGTTAAAATTGATTAACCTCATTACTCTACTGTGCCTCATTGAAATTAGCTTCTTTATAAGGATTAGTATAGAAAATATACTTACAGCTTTTGGTAATGTTCTTTAAATTTGGCTAAAGACGTTAAAAAGCAATAAAGTTTGTTATTTTACGAATTAAGTGCTCGTTTCGTAATGTCACAACAGATTTAAAGTTCATCTTGTATGCGTCGCAACGATGATTCACAAAGGACGTTCGTTTTAGCTCGATTTTACCCAGAAACAGAATTTGACGACCACGATACCACTACTATTCGATTCGAGGTTCGGGTTCGATTCCCGGTGGGTGTAAATATTTATGCTTAAAAATAATAATATTTGTAGCTGGTCTGGGTGTCTATCTATGTCTAATACGTATGTATTTACAAAAAAAAGTTTAATAATGCATTATCCGTTGTCTAGTACCCATAGTAAAAGCCTAGTGCTTAGTTTAGGGCTAGATTGTGCAATATTTATTATTTATTTATTTGTGAATATGAAAGGTTATGATTGTCTTTTTCGATGTTTGCGTTTCAATCATGAAAAAAAATGGTACTGAACCGATTGTGATGAAACTTGGTATGCAGATATAAGCACCTTTTTATCCCGATGTTCCCGCGGTATCGGGATCGTGAAACCGCGGGGCCCAGCCAGTATCATCATAAACCATTTCGCTTAGATAGAAGTTAAACGCTAAGACTTAAATAGTGAAAAGTATAGGTACAATATATACTATGCATACAGCGAAGACAAATATTCGTTGCTTCACTAGTAATTTGAGTAATTTCATCTACCAAAGTTGTGTCACACAATTTGCTACATCTAGAGTCACAGTTAATTTGAAACTGAGGATTACAACACAGAATAGTGTAGGTATCTACCTACTTAATTAATACATTGAAAACACATAAAGCATACTGAGAGCCGTTTGTGTAACTTCAGAATACTTTACCTACCTAAATAATGTCGGTTGGTAACCTGCATGATGTGCAGTAGCTTTTGATAAATAGTAGTGTAAAAAACCGGCATAGTACGAGTACAACTCGCGCACGAAGGGTTCTGTACCATTATCTATTACAAATGGGTTAACGCAACGTTAGCATCCATACTATACTGTTCGCGCCAGTATAACACTAGATGGCGCCAGTGGTAAAAATAAATCACGCTAACGTTACGTTTCAAATATAAAGAATCACGATTGTTGTTTGGGAGCCCAGTAAAACATTAATTTTATTGTTTTTAGTTATTGCCTTGTTTTTACCCTTTGAGTTCGGAACCCCAAAAAAAAAAAGAGGTTTGTAAGTTTGTAAGGTATGTGAGCCAGTACCAAAGTCACACAATACTCAGATCTAGGTATCGCATTACATAGAATAGAGTATAGTCGACAGCCGTATCTCTTGATATGAAATGTAATTTGAAACATTTGTTGTGCTCAAATTGCAAGCGTTGATTGGCGGTTATATTTTGTACTTAATATTTTGTTTGATAAACGAGTAGATAGTTCTTTACCTAGTTAAAACCAGTGAGAATTAAAACTGGAGACGAGATATAAGATAGCAAAAATAACTAAAGATTGGAAGAGATAATTTTATAGATAAGAAATATAACAAAATAGGCTGCGCCTCGCGGTTTAACCCGCATATAGAAAAATATTATATTATAAACATCGCGATTAATACCGGAAAATTATTGGCAACATTGACAAAGATTAATTTGAGTGTGCCGGTAGTTTATTATAAGGAATAACCTACCTATAATCATCTATAATCAATGTTAAAAGTAGGCAAGTAATAATTAAAGAGAAAGCCATTGAAATGTAAAAACATGCTCAAGAAAACCAACAGAAAGCTGAATAAAATGATCATTATTTATTTTGGACAAATACACCTAGCACAAGTTAATGAAAATGTTGAGTACCTAAGTAAACGAATGAAGTCATGTTTATAAGCGGAGGGCTAAACCGATTTCGACCTTGAAATCACAATGACAGAACAATAACCGAAATGATCTCTAAAGTTGGGTGATGGTGACGCATGTACACCGAAAAATCAGATGTAGAGTTACATACACCTACATACTAATCAGTTCGTCCCTACTAATATTGTTAAATGCGAAAGATAATCTGCTTGTTTTCAGTGCTGCTATTTTACCGAAAGTGTATGTTTGTCGCTCCTTGCGACCTTGTAAAAAATTACTCACAGTCGGGACCCATTGGCCAATGGGTCCCGACTGTGAGTAATTTTTTACTCATTTATTATGTGTTCTGTGTGTATCGATTATAAAACTATTATTACTTAGCGTAATTTCAAATTACTGGGCTTGTTTTTTTCTTTTTGGTTTTTTTGTTGTTTCTATGCGTATTTTTTAATCGAGTTTTTTACGCAGTCGGGTTTTTTGTTTTTTTATAAATTATTTTTTTTATTTTACGCTTTTTAGCTATTTTCATTTATTGATGGTAGGTCAAATCAAAATCAAATCAAATATTTATTTATTAACTATGACACTTATTACACATTTCTCAAATTACATATATTAGACATCGATTCTACACTAAGCACAAGCTTGTAGGTAAGTCTCGTAATCTATTCATTTCATTAGGTAGGGGGTTATAATGTACTAGCTGCGCCCCGCGGTTTCACCCGCGTAAGTTCCGTTCTCGCGGGAATAAAAAGTAGCCTATGTGTTAATCCAGGTCCCCCAGCTACCTATATTCCAAGTTTCATCGCAATCGGTTCAGTATTTTTTGCGTGAAAGAGTAACAACCTCACATACATACATACATACATACAAACTTTCGCGTTTATAATATTAGTAAGATTCTGTTAGGGTTTAGTTATTTATTGTTTAAATTTATTATTATTCTTTTAACGTTTTTAGGTACCTAAGTGTTATTAGGCTTTTATTCAGTAGGTAGGTACAATTTATGTAAATATTGTTTTAGTATATATCAATAAATTCCTGTCACCTGTACCATCACGGCTTATACTTTGATAGTTCCAAGCGTAACTACGTAACAAAAATAAAAACTTGTTCGTTAGTAATAAAAAGCAAGAATACCTAATTGTAAATTAACTTTAAACCGTTATATTTCCTAAACGGTTCTTTAAAATGAAAAATGGTAAAAGAAACCTAATATTTATTTTTTAAAACCTATTCAACGATACCCATCTTGACATACTTTGACGATTTTTGATTTTTTAATTTTGACAATATGGCGTCTGGTGGTGACATATGTTACTTTGGATTACTGTCATGTCTTTAGTCACACTCGCCAGATTAAGACGAATCGATTGACGTAAGAATCATCAAAATCGGTCCACGCGTTTGGCCTCTAGAACGCCACATAGAAACATCCATACATACATACATACATACTTACATACATACTTACATACATACATACATAGACTGATAAACACATTACCCTCCTTTGCGTCGCGCAGTCGGGTAAAAA